>CM019150.1:7813946-7902234 GCA_009733165.1 Naja naja
AAGAACAGAACAGAATAGAATAGAATAGAATAGAACAGAACTGGAACAGAATAGAATAGAATAGAACAGAACTGGAATAGAATAGAACAGAATAATAGAATAGAATAGAACAGAATAGAATAGAATAGAATAGAACAGAACTGGAACAGAATAGAACAGAATAATAGAATAGAATAGAACAGAACAGAATAGAATAGAACAGAACAGAACTGGAATAGAACAGAAAAGAACAGAACAGAACAGAACAGAATAGAATAGAATAGAACAGAACAGAACAGAACAGAACTGGAATAGAATAGAATAGAGTAGAACAGAACAGAACAGAACTGGAATAGAACAGAACAATAGAGTAGAATAGAGTAAAGTCAAGTAGAGTCAAGTAGAGTAGAGTAGACTAGAATAATAAGAGAGTTGGAAGGGACCTTGGGGGTCTTCTAGTCCAACCCCCCGTTCAAGCATTTCAGATGAAGAGCTGTCCAATCTCTTCTTAAAAGCCTCCAGTGTTAGAGCACCCAGGTTTGATCACGTAACCACAAAGATGCTGCCATGGCCATCAGTGTGAAAAACAATCGCAAGTCACTTTTTTCAGTGCCTTAGAACTTAAAAGGATCGCTAAATGAGTGGTTGACCATCAAGGACTAACTGTACCTATACAGCGACATTTCACCAAATTAAATAGATTTTGAAGGAAGTGATGAGTCACTCCAGGGAGCTGTGGGTGAGGTGTTGTATTTTTTTTAAATTAAATCTCAGCACTTTCCTTTTAAAGGCGTAAAAATAAGTCTACTTTGGAAACAACGTAGAGTACTACACCATGGTTGGCACCTATGTCAGTGGTGGGATTCAAATTTTTTTACTACCGGTTCTTTGGGTGTGGCTTGGTGGGCATGGCATGGCTTGGTGGGTGTGGCTTGGTGGGTGTGGCAGGGGAAGGTTACTGCAAAATCCTCACTCCCTCCCCACCCCACTAACCTGCTTTCCAGCTCCGTTCTCCTGGGCAGGGCAACCAAAGAAGACCCAGCCAATCAGCTGGGACTTGGGAGGCAGAGAAGAGATGGGGGTGGGGCCCATCAGAGGTGGGATTTGCGGGTTCTCTGAACCACTCAAAATTTCCGCTACCGGTTCTCCAGAACTGGTCAGAACCTGCTGAATTCCCCACCTCTGACCTAGGTCTTGTAATTCTGCCCTGATGGACTTTTCAAGTCCGTAAGAAAAATGTGGAGCAGGAATATATATATATATATATATATATATATATATATATATATATATATATATATATAAACTTTTCTGCCTGGTCCTTGGGCAGAAAATCCAATGTCGAAGGCCAGCCAGTCCCACCGGCGTCTCTTCCGTGGCTCCAGACAGACAAGGGGAATTCCATCCAGGATGGGGTGGAAGAGGATAGATTGGTGGGTATGTGGAAATCAGAACAAGGAAGAGAAATGAAACAAGAGCCCTTTGACCCTTTTCGGGGAGGGGACGGAAGGGGAGAGAACTGGATAGAATTCAGCCATCCACAGCCTGACATTAACTCCCCTTCCGTTGCGTTCTTGGTAGGAATTATGTGGCTGGCTTAACTGCTATTACCAAATGAAAACTTTTCAACGGAGTCAGTTGTCACCAATGGGATGAAGAGAGTTTGGTGTTACCCATAGTTAAAGGATATTTGTAGCTCCGGGTTGAGCTGGAGGATCCTTGGTGCTCTCTGAGCTTGGTGACTTTCTTGCAGACTTCTTGTTATCCAACTAGGTAACATCATCTGTCCCAGGAGGGAGTGTGGTTTGTGGAGAGAAGGGGAAGGGAAGGAGGAAGAGGAGGACGGTGGGGTCCTTGTATTCTCTGAGCTTGGTTGTTTTTTTTTTAGACCTTTCATTACCAAACTAGGTAACATCATCAGTGCTAGAAGGGAGTGGGTTTGTAGAGCAGGGGAGGAGGAGGAAGAGGAGGAGGAAGAATCTGGAGTCCTTGATGGTCTCTCAGCTTGGTGGTTTCCTTGCAGACATTTCATTACCCAACTAGGCAACATCATCAGTGTTGGAAGGGAATGGGGTTTCCACAGATGAGGAGGAGGTGGAAGAGGAAGAGGAAGAGGAAGGGGAGGAGGAGGAGGAGGAGGACTCTGGGGTCCTTGGTGATCTCTGAGCTTGCTGTTTTTCTGCAGACATTTTATTACCCAACTAGATAATATCATCAGTGGTACTTGTGCCTAAAAGATGGATGGAAAGCAGAATTTCTGCAAATGCTGGTAACAAATTAGTTAGCCCAAACCAAAGGTCAACGTGTGTTAAACCAGCTTGCATGTATGGCTGTTGCAGCATCTTGTGGTCATGTGACCGCATGTTATGATGTTTCAAACTGGCCCACCATGAACCATTAGTTCACTTAAGGACCACAATTTTTATTTATTTATTTATTTGATTTGTCAATCGCTTACAAGATAATAGGTATAAGAATAAACATGAGTAAGAATACAAGAAATAGGTACGAATGAACGGGGACAACAGGGCAGGGACAGTCGGCATGATGGTGCACTTATGCACGCCCCTTACAGACCTCTTAGGAGTGGGAAGAGGTCAACAGTGGATAGTTTAAGGTTAAAGGAGTGGGGATTAGAGGATGTAACAACAGAGTCAGGTAGGGCGTTCCAGGCACTGACCACTCTGTTGCTGAAGTCGTTTCTGCAATTGAGTTTGAAGCAGTTTACATTGAGTTTGTATCTGTTGTGTGCTCTTGTATTGTTGTGGTTGAAGCTGAAGTAGTCATTGACTGGTAGGACATGGTAGCAGATAATTTTGTGAGCTACACTTAAGTCCAACCATAGGCGGCGTAGTTCAAGGTTGTCCAAGCCCAAAATCTCAAGTCTGGTGATATAGGGTATTCTGTCTTCTCGTGAAATACTTCTGGACTCGCTCAATTGTTTAATGTCCGATATGCAGTGCGGATTCCAGACAGATGAGCTGTATTCGAGTATTGGTCTGGCAAAGGTTTTGTATGCTGTAGTTAGCAATCGGAGAAGAAGCTTCGTAAGATTAGATTTACAACTCTTAATGCCTTTTTGGCAATGCTGTTATAGTGATCTCTGGCGCTTAGGTCATTAGATATGAGTACTCTGAGGTCCTTGACAGAGGGAGGGTCATCTACGACAGGGGTCTCCAACCTTGGCAACTTTAAGACTTGTGGACTTCAACTCCCAGAATTATTATTATTATTATTATTTATTATTATTTATTTAGACTTGTATGCCGCCCTACTCCCAAAGGACTCAGGAACATACAAAAAGATATACAGTAATACAATAAAAACAAGTCCAAATTACCAAAGGTTAAAACAATAAATTCCTCCTCCAGTCATGTTAGCTCAGGAATTCTGGGAGTTGAAGTCCACAAGTCTTAAAGTTGCCAAGGTTGGAGACCCCTGGTCTACGAGGTCATATCCGCCTAGCTTGTATTTGGTGTACTGAATTTTTTTTTACCAAAACAGAGCATTTCTTGGTTGAGATTTGGAGTTGCCAATTGTTTGACCATCCAGACACATAATCAAGGTCGCTTTGAAGGATGGTAGCAAGAAGCCAAGCAACCTAAGGAGAAATTTTCTGACAGTTAGAACAATTACCCAGATTTGCCTCTGGAAATTGTGGGTGCTCCACCACAACTCCACAAAAACGTGAAAGTTTTAAAGAAGGAACTAGACAGCCATGTGTTCGAAAGGGTATAGTGTTTCCTGTCTGAGCAGGGGGTTGGGCTAGAAGACCTCCAAGGTCCCTTCCAACTCCATTATTCTATTATTTTATTAAAGCGAAAGTCTCAGGAAGAAATCCCGCTTAACTGATACTGCACTGAACAGTCTTTGACCCCGTTGGCAAAGGCCTTGCCATGAATTGCTAAATTAAAATAAAACAAGCGCAATGACCGTTTTGCACAATGACTGATCTCTGCCCTGGAAAAGAGATTTATAAGACTTTTATATTTAGACCGGGAAATGAAAGACGGCGGTTTGAGAGACAGGACCAGAAACGCACCCTGTTTTATTCCGCCATGTGGAATAGTATTCAGAGGGGGTGACTTCAGCATTTGTCCTTCTGTCATCCTCTTCGCTCAAGTACTCTGACCTCGGAAAGGAATAAGGAGTGATTTTGCAGCTGTGGTTAGCTCTCCTTTTATTTTATTTTTTTAAAGGCTTTTAAAAAAATCTTTAGATGTAGGGGTCTTGACCTCCACTGTTGCTGAAGTTTATTTATTTATTTATTTATTTATTTATTTATTTATTTATTTATTCGACTTATATGCGCCCCTCTCCCAAAGGACTCAGCTCTCACAGATTAAAAGAAAATACAACAATAAATTACCTAAAAAGCGTATTAAACAAACTAAGCCGAATTAACATTAAAACCCCCAAAGATTAAAATCAAGAAAACCCAAGGAGTCAGCATAGCCCAGATTGTAAAAACAGCCAGGTTTTTAACTCGTGGCGGAAGGTACGGAGATCAGGAGCAAGCCGGAGCTCCAGTGGAAGGAGATTCCATAAAGTGGGGCCGCCACAGAATAGGCTCTCCCGAGTCCCCAAGCGACATTGAGTCGGACGGCACCCTGAGGAGGCCCTGTCTATGCGGTCAAACGTTTTTAACCTGTAGCCTTTGGAGAAAATGCTCGAATCTCAGATGTTGGCAGTGCCAAGGTGATCTTGGCTGATCCAGATCAGCACAGGATGGGAGAGAATAAGGGCATTTTATTTGAGGTGTTAAGCCTAGGTTGGGAGGCTGAAAAACATCTTAGAAAAAGGCAAAAAGGGATGAAAAGAAAAAGGCAAAAAGAGAAGGAAAGGAAAGGAAGAAAAATAGGAGGAAAGGAAAGGAAAGAAGAAAAGAAAAAGGCAAAAAAGAAGGAAAGGAAAGAAGGAAAGGAAAGGATAGATGGTAGATAGGTAGGTGGATAGATGGATGGATGGATGGATAGATGATGGATATTAGATAGACAGATAGACAGAGACAGACAGATATACTGTAGCTAGAAGATGGATGGATGGATGGATGGACAGGTGGGTGGATAGATGATAGAGATAGATTAGACAGATAAACAGACAGACAGACTGTAGGTATACACATAATTTTGTAATTATTTATGTATTTATTTTGTCATGTTTATGTAGTGTGTATTGGAGGTGGTGATCCTTTGAGAGCTGTATGCAATGAAATTTCATTTTAATGTATGCCAATAAGTGTACATTCCAAGTGACAATAAAGTTATTCTAAGTCTTGAAGACGTCTGGACTTCAATTCCCAGAATTCCCCAGCCAGCATAGCCAAAGTTGAGAAACACTGCTTTAGTGATTGCTCTTTTGAGCTGTAGCCCCTTCCCATGGCATTTGTACAACCTCTCCACACTACAGGCCCTCCTGAGACCAGAATAGAGTAGAGTAGAGTAGAGTAGAGTAGAGTAGGGTAGGATAGGATAGGATAGGATAGGATAGGATAGGATAGAATAGAATAGAATAGAAATAGAAAACAGAAAGAAAATATGGAATGGGAATAGAATAGAAAATATGGAATGGGAATGGAACGGAATGGAATAGAATAGAAAATAGGGAATGGGAATAGAATAGAATAGGATAGAAAATATGAAATGGGAATGGGATTGGAATAGAATGGAATAGAAAATATGGAATGGGAATGGGAATGGAATGGAATGGGACTAGAATAGAAAATAGGGAATGGGAGTGGAGTAGAATAGAATGGGATAGAAAGTAGGGAATGGGAATAGAATAGAATAGAAAATATGGAATGGGAATGGGAATAGAATGGAATGGGAATAGGATAGAAAATATGGAATGGGAATGGAATAGAATAGAAAATAGGGAATGGGAATGGAATAGAATAGAAAATATGGAATGGAATAGAATAGAATAGAATAGAATAGAATAGAATAGAATAGAATTCCTCCTGCTTTGCTCCCCCCTCCAAGGAAACTTCTAATTCTTCCTATTTTGCAGGCCGAGGAACGATTCCACTTGGCCTTCCTTCGTCAGACTGCAGGCCATATTTTATTCAGACAATTAACAAAACAAACTCCGGCCGCTGGGGTCTGTTTGTGATTATTTGCTGAAGAATTCCCCCAGCCTTGGCGCAGGGGCATTCTCTCTCCAGCCTCTGGCCCAGTGCCAAGCCTTCCATCCACTTTCCAGAAGTTCTCGCCTTGCAGAAGGAGCTCCTGACTCCAGGCAGGGCGCCTCGAAGCCGAACCTCCCCCGCCACCCCTCTCCCACCGAGCCTATAGGGCGCCACCCAGTCCTCCAACCCCGTCCCGAAGGTGACTCACCAGCGTGGGAATGTTTCTGTCCTCTAGATGGCAATCCTCAGAAATAGAAGCAGAACAGTGCCTGACGCTGTAACTGGCACCAAGGTTTTGCAACAGCCGCTTAGCTTTGCTCCCCAAGTACGCAAGAGCCCTCTGCCTTATTGCTGCCTTCCTGCTGAATCAATAGCACATCAGAGTTGGAAGGGACCTTGTAGGTCATCTAGTCCAACCCACTGCCCAAGCAGGAGACCCTACACCATTTCTGACAGATGGCAGTCCAGTCCCTTCTTGAAAGCCTCCAGGGATGAAGCTCCCACAACTTCTGAAGGCAACTTCTGTTCCATGGGTTAATGGTTCTCACTGTCAGAAAGTTTCTCCTTATTTCCCGGTTGAATCTCTCTCCTTGATCAGTTTCCATCCATTATTCCCTGTCTGGCTTTTGGGTGCTTTGGAAAATAGCTTGACCCCTCCCTCCTCTCTGGGGCAGCCCACATACGCATGCACTAGCCTGCATGACCCAGTGGCCTATATGCTGCAGCCCAGTAGTGGGTCGCAGCCCACAGGTTGGGGACCTCTGTGTTGTGGCCCGCCAGCCGCCAGAGGAGCTGGTAGAAGACTCAGACAGTGAGGAGGTCGGGGAGCAGCATGGGCCAGGCCTGGAGTCTGGGGAAGGCTCTGACGAGGGCTCTGCATCGGAGGCAGAGATGGGGCCAGGGCTGTCTGACAGTTATCAGCTGCCTTCAGAGTCGGACATCAGTGAGGCAGAAGAACAGCTGGAGCCTGTTTCCATTGTGTTTATGCACAGAGCTGCCAGGAGAAGGGAACAGCTAAGGAACAAGGGTTGACTCAGGAGTAAAGGTACAGGTGGACGGTGAATGGTCCCTCCCATAGGGAATAAAGAGGAGTGAAAGGGGAGTGGTGTTTGCAGGAGACAATTAGTTCATTTAATTAGTGTGAAGATTTGTTCGTGACACTCAGAGAGCTCTGTTTGGGGCCCCCTGAGCTCTGTTTTTGTTGGCAAGCAAAATAAACTACTAGCAAAAGTGGATCCCCCCAGCCCTGCCCAGGCCACCACAGGTGCTCGCGACATAAATGATGTTGAGCTGGCCACACCCACCATGGCCATGCCCACCCAGCCCCCTAAGGTCAACCACAACCCTGATGCGTCCCCTCAATAAAATCGAGTTTGACACTCCTGGTATAGGGTCTCCTGCTTAAGCAGGGGGTTGGACTAGAGGACCTCCAAGTTCCCTTCCAGCTCTATTCTGATTGATGTCTGACAGTTCCAGCTCTAACCATCACAAGATGGAGTGGCTCCAATGCTGCAGAACAAAAAAGAAATCTGAGAGTCCAACTGCATTGTTGCGGCTGACGTCTTGACTTTTTTGGACCCCACCTGCCCTACCGAACGCACCTGGCTTCCCTTAGCCACCTTAAGTATGAAGGATGCACTGCAGTTCAGCCACACCTGAGCTCCGGCCTTAACTTTTGACAAAATGGTTTGGCTCAAAGCCTGTCGAACAAAAAATAAATAAATTATAATTCCTTCTGAATCTGAGATCCAATTGCATTGTGGTGGCTGCCATTTTGGCATTTTTTTAAAAAATCATACCTGGGGGCAGGGGTGGGATTTTACCGGTTCGGACCTGTTTGAGCAAACCGGATGTTAAATTGGCATCTGGTTCACTGAACCGGTATTTGAGCCGACCGGTTGGCCCCGCCCACCCCTCCCTGCCCCTCCCTGGAGTCTCCACATGGCCCATTTTTGATGAAGGTAAATGCGGGGTACCTACGGAGGTTCTGGGAGGGGGGAAAATGGCCCTCCTGAAAGTACCAGAAGTCCAGAAATGGGCCTGTTTCCAGCTTCCGGAGGGCCTCCAGAGCCCAGGGGAGGCCATTTTAGCCCTCCAAGAGGCCTGAGGGAAGCCTCCGGACTCTGGGAAAGGCGAAAAATGGCCCTTCCGGAAGTTCCGGGAGGCTACGCCCACCATGGCCACACCCACCCAGCAACCGGGCAGCGAATTGGTAGCTGGGATTTTTGAATCCCACCCCTGCCTGGAGACACACCTGTTTTATGGCAAAGGTCAGCAACCTAGAACTAAGGAGAAATTTCCTGACAGTTAGATCAATGAACCAGTGGAACAACTTGCCACCAGAACTTGTGAATGCTCCAACACTGGACGTTTTTAAGAATAGATTGGACAACTATTTGTCTGAAATGGCATAGGCCAGGGTTGGACTAGAAGACCTCCAAGGTCCCGTCCAACTGTCTTATTCTAAATTCTAAATCTTTAGAAATATGTTAGTCTTGGCAAAACCGCAGGGCTCCTGAAATTTTGGCTGCCGCTGGTGAACAAGAATGACCCGCATTATAACACCACAATATTTTGTGGAATATTTTGCATATGAGAGTATACAAAAACAATTAATAGATGAGGGTGGAGAAGATGTACAAAAAGAGCTTTAATCTACTCTATGTTTTGTCTTTGTATGTTTGTTTAAAAATAATAAAATATTTGGGGAAGAATGACCCACATTATAACACCACAAAGCAGTTGGCTGCTTTGTGTCTGGGTAGTCCTCGACTTATGGCCATCACTGAGCCCCAAATTTTTGTCACTAAGTGAAACATTGGCTAAGGAAAAGTTGTCCTATGTTACCACTTTTCTTGCTTCAGTGGTTAAGAGAAGTTGCTGCAATTGTTTCAGTGAGTTAAGTGAATCGGGCCTCCCTTTAGTGGGATTTTACTGATAAAATGGTCACAAAAGTTGAGCCCAGGACCCTGGAATTGTCATAACTATGACTCAGCTGCCAAACATCCAAATTTGGATGACGTGAGCACGGGGATGCTGAAATAGTCATTAAGATGCTCTTAAGTCATTAAAATGCTCTTAAGTCACTTCTTTACAGTGACGTTGTAACTTTGGTCGTTAAATGAACTGTTGTAAGTTGAGGACTATTTGTAATAGGTTGAGAGGGGGAGCAGGGTGGGATTCAGCTGGTACGGACCTGTTCAGGCAAACTGGTAGTTTCGTTGATCAGTTGGCCCCGCCCACCTGCCCCTGCCCTAGTCTAGCCTTTATTTCCTTCTTTTGAAGCCCAGCTGATTCATGTGACATAGCGGATTTTCATGCCTCAGCTGTTTTACTCACTGGGGCTGCAGCAGGAGGTAAGTGTTAGAGCTGAAAACGGCCGTTTTTAAAACACTGCGCGCGAAGTGCGATTGTTACACCAGTTGAATCCCACCACTGGAGGGGGAGTATGTTGGGACCCAGGTCTCTCTCTCTCTCAGTCTCTCTCTCTCTGTGTTTCTCTGTCTCTCTCTCTCTCTCTCGGTCTCTCTCTGTCTCTGACTCTCTCTGTCACTCTGTCTCTGTCTCTCAGTCTCTCTCTCTCAGTCTCTCGGTCTTTCTCTCTCTCTCTCTCTTTGTCTTTCTGTCTCTCTGTCTGTCTCTCTGTCTCTGTCTCTGTCTCTGTCTCTCTCTGTTTGTCTCTGTCTCTCAGTCTCTCTCTGTCTCTTGGTCTCTTCTCTCTCTCTGTCTTTTGGTCTCTTCTCTCTCTCAGTCTCTCTCTCTCTCTCTCTCTCTCTCTCTCTCTGTGTCTCTCTGTCTCTCTGTCTCTCACTCTGTCTCTCTCCCTCCCTCCCTCTCTCTCTCACACACACTCACGCACACACACACACACACACACACACTCCTTGCATCCACCCCTGAGGAGCAGCAGAGAGATCTTTAGAGCAACATGGAGTGAGGTTTTGCGGTCTCTGTTTGCACACACTGATGCCTGTTGTGCTGCTGTTTGCCTGCCAAACGAAGAGTGCGTAGTGCTACTGTGGTCTCCTCAAAGGGAAGGGTACTGTGGGTGGTGAGGCTGGTAGATCCTCCTCTGATCTCCAGCCTGTTGGAGGCCACCCCCGGCGGCCACTCCTCTGCTAATTAAACCCCTCTGGAATTCTCCGCTAAATTAAATCCTCAATTCTGCCCCAGGAAACCGAAGATAATCCTTTGCAGAACTCAGAACAATGGGCGTACATCTAGGGATCGCTTCTCTGCTTCCTTCTCCCAAACACTGGAGGGCATCTGTGGGGTAAAAGAGCTGCCTGTACAGGTTGTTCTCGACTTACAACAATAATTGGAGCCTGTAATTATGGTCGTTAAGTGGGCCAAGGAACACGGCAAGCTCACAAGGTTAGGATGCTGGTCTGATGATCAGCAGGCTGGCATTCGAGAGCTGGTTGCTGCCATGGGATGGGGTGAGCTCCTGTCACATGCTACAGCTCCTGACGATCCAGAAGTTTGAAAGCGAGCGACCGTGGGTAGATAAATGGGTACCACTTGGTTGGGCAACATAACAGGTGTCTGTGTGTGTGTGTGAAAGGAGCCCCCTAGCGGGGATCCCTCAAGTAATGGTGAAATCACAATAAAGGAGAATTTTTTTAGCTCAACATTGAAATGAGGGGTCATTGGTGCTTTCTAAGCTTGGTTGGTTTTTTGCAAAAGTTTCATTACCCAAAGTAGCTAACATCATCAGTGCTAGAAGGGGGTGGAGGAGGGGAAGGAAGAGGAGGAGGAGGAGGAGGAGGAGGAGGAGGAGGAGGAGGAGGAGGAGGAGGAGGAAGAAGACTGTGGGGTCCTTGTTGCTCTCTGAGCTTGCTTGTTTTCTTGCAGACGTTTCATTACCCAACTAGGTAACATCATCAGTGCTACAGTAGTAAGGAAAGTTGGTTGAGGCGATCTTAGAGATTATTTGATTGGGTTATTTGCTGTTGGCTCTTTGGCAGTTTCTTGATTGGGACGTTGCTTACTTGATTATTGATCTGAAGTTAACCTTGGAGTTGATCTATGCTGATCTAGGTGCTGATCACTGGTGGAGAAGTGCTGGAGTCTTCTTTGTTCTCTTTTGGGCTGGTTGATTGTCTCTTCTGCATAGTCAGTAGACATTGTTAATGTCTATGTGTCTGTCGATGGCTGATTTATCAGAGGGCCAGGCTTCTAGAAATTCCATTTTGGACATGGCCTGGTCTAGGATGATCACATTTCCCCAATTGAAACTGTAGAAAGATAGCACCCACCCCTCTCCCAGAAGAATGAAATATTCTAGGAAATATTGAAAAGGCAGAATATTTCCCCTAAAAGAGAAATAGAAATCTTAAGGGACACAGAAACTCAGCCCCAGCAGATATTTTACTGTCATTTTATCTACAACAAAAAAGACCTTCAGCTCCAGGGTGATGGGATTAGCCCTCACTCAGATCCAAGCCATTAAGCCAGTGGTGGGGTGCAACCGGTTGAACAACCAGTTCGGTGAGTGCGCGCGCATGCCACATGAATCAGCTGAGCTAAAAAAACAGGGAAATATAGAAGAGGAAAGAGCAGGGGTGGGGTGGGCGGGGCCAACTGTTCACTGGAACTACCGGTTTGCTAGAACCATTGCGAACCAGTAAAATCCCACCACTGCATTAAGCCATAATAGGAATTCCCCAAAGGCCCTTCAGTACATCACTCAGCAAGATTCAACCAAGCCTGGGACTCAAGACAACCTACAAAGTCACCCCTGCATGGCCCCACAGGAGTTGGACAACCAATCAGGATACATTTCTTGCCACAGGAACAGGGAGCAAGTTCAAAGCCCAACAGAAGGTATAAATTTCTCTTCCTCTCTCACCCATGTGCTCCATTTTGCCCAGGACTTCAAACCCCATGTGGTCCTGTCCACCATTAAACCATCTTTCCAAGCTGTCTCCGTGTTTCCAGTGTCTTTCTTCCCACTTGGAACTGAACCCAGATGGACATTTCTTCCAACAAAACTATGGTTAAATCTGTCTATATGTTGTGAAATTAAAGAATTTTCGTCATGTCACAGTTCAATCTTTTCAACCCAGAAGTGCTTTGGTGCTCTTGACACAACGGTAATAGTAGTAGTAGTGGGTCATGTGTCTGCCCAATTTTACCTCCTTTTTTGCTGCAGTTGTGAAAGGAACATGATGGCCATAAAGCAAGCATCATGGTTCTCAATCTTGGCCACTTTAAGAGGTGTGGACTTCAACTCTCAGAATTCTCCAGCCAGCAAATCTAATAAATAATAATGGTTGTTAAGCAAACCCATTGCATGCTATAGGCTGGGGGTTTTGTTTGCTGGAAATGGGACATAAATGCAAAAACATTGCAAATAAAGGACATGAATGTAAGGCACTGCAAATAGCCATAAATGTGGGCCATTTTCCTAGTGCCCAAAATGCAGTCACAAATTTAGGGGGATGTGGCCATCAGAACTTCAAATCTGGGTCACAAGTCCCTTTTTTTTTGTGGGTTTGTTGTAACTTTGAACAGTTGCTAAGTGACTGGTAATAAGTCAAGGATTACCTGTACGATGCAGTGAGGTATAGAAAGCAGAGTGTCCCCTGTTTGTAAGGGGAGGTTTTGTCATGGATTCAAAGCTAACCACCTCCCAAATTTAGCAGATCCCAATTTCTCAATATTGATCAGTGGAATCTCCACAGAGATAGGAACCTCCGTGAAATCTAGGCCCGTATTGATGATACTACATGGAGGAATTTTATTACCGCTTTACGGAGATAAATAAATGGCAATCAAGGCAATCCAACTTTGTTCTTCAATGGCATCTGAAGATCTTCATCCACTTGGTCCACGCTCAAGGTCTCAAGGGGCTTCTGGATTTGAAAATAAAGCTCATCGTCAAAGCAGAATTGGTCAGGGGGCTGGGCCAAGAAGGGGAGTTTCAAAAGCAACCCCGTGAGGTACCCTCCAACAAGGGAGATGATGACCGAGACGCCAAGGCCCACAGCTTGAAAAAGAGCCTGCTGTGAAGCACTCCTTCCCAGAGTTTCTCCAATGAAAACGGGCTCCACGGTGGCATTTTGTAATGGTGGTCTCCTCGCAGGGAAGACGTGGTAAAGCTGGTGCCCATAGGCTTCATCTGGGACCAACAAAATGGTCGCGATCCCAGCGACGGCTCCAATGATGCCCGGAAGACCATGAAGGTTGTGGATCCCACACTGGTCTTGAATGCGGAGCTTGTTGGCCAAGAATGGGGTCATATATTTGAAGCCAAGGATGCAGGCCAGAGAGGACAGGATCCCCAGGAGAAACGCCCCGCCTGGATTAATGGCCATGTCGGCTACTGTGCCAATGGCCACACCTCCAGCCAAGGTGGCATTCTGCAGGTGGCCCATGCTGACTTTGCCCTTCTTCTCCAAGAGGCTGGAGATGGCAAAGGTGGTCAAGACACTAGCACTGAGGGCAACCCAGGTGTGTAGCACAGCCCTGTGTTGGCCGTCGCCCGGATGGACGAGAACAGAGACAAAACTGGGCCAGAAGACCCAAAGGAATATGGCACCCACCAAGGACAGAAGATCAGAGATGTAAGAAGGAGTCTCCTTGGGGTGTCCCGTCTGGAGTCCTGACCGGTACAAAGCTATGGAGGCCCCCAGGCCAAAATAGCAGGAAAAGACATGGACAGTTACACTTCCTCCGATGTCCACCGCTTGGAAGTAGCTTAAAATGAGCCACTCAGAAGCTACGTAGAGGGGCACCTCACAGAGCCCATGAGGAGAAGTTGGATGGGACTCGTTCGGCCCAAGATGGCGCCTGCGGAGATGAGGACAGCCACGGTGGCAAACTCCGCAGTCAGGAGGTTATAGAGGCCTAGGTGGATCTTCCCCTCATGATAGTGGTAGATGAACCCTTGCACAATCAGGGCCCACTGCATGCAGAAGTTGGACAAGAGGAAATTGTAGGCCACAGCACTGACGCCGTAGCCTTTCATAAATGCCAGCAGCAACCCGAGGCCAACCAACAACATCAGCTGGATGTCTTGGAAGAGAGAGAAGAAGGCGTAGAGCTGGTTGCCAGCTGGGTCAACGTCAGAAGGCTGGCTGGCAGCATCCGTGTGCCCATCGTACGTTGTGAACAAGACAAAGATCAAGAGCAGGACACCTTGGAAGACAAAGAGCAGGACAGGCAACCGGCAACGGAGGCTGGTGGAGAAGACTCTGGACATGATTCACTCAACAGGACCAAGACGAACCTGTGAGGAAACAACGAGAAGACGAAAAAATATAAACTATTTTGAGAAGGCCATCCCAAAGGTATAGAACAGGGTAGAATATAGCAGAGCAGAGCAGAGCAGAGCAGAGTAGAGTAGAGCAGAGCAGAGTAGAGTAGAGTAGAGTAGAGTAGAGTAGACTAGAGTAGACTAGAGTAGAGTAGAACAGAACAGAATTTCTTTATTGGCCAAGTGTGATTGGACACACAAGGAATTTGTCTTGGTGGAAATGCTCTCAGTGTACATAAAAAAAAAGATACATTCATCAAGAGTCAAGAATCATAAGGTACAACACTTAATGATAGTCATAGGGTACAATAAGAATAGAATAGAAAAAAAAGAAAAAGAATAGAATATAGAATAGAATATAGAATATAGAATATAGAATATAGAATATAGAATATAGAATATAGAATATAGAATAGAATATAGAATATAGAATAGAATATAGAATAGAATATAGAATATAGAATTAAGTAGAATAGAAAAAGAATAGAATAGAAATAGAACAGAACAGAAAAAGGAAAAGAAAAAGGAAAAAGAAAGAATAGAATAGAAAAAGAATAGAATAGAATAGAATAGAATAGAATAGAATAGAATAGAATAGAATAGAATACAATACAATAGGAATAGAATAGAATAGAATAGAATAGGATTCTTTATTGGCCAAGTGTGATTGGACACACAAGGAATTTGTTTTGGTGCAAATGCTCTCAATGTAGAAGTGTAAAAGAAAAGATACATTCGTCAAGAGTCAAGAATCATCAGGTCCAACACTTAATGATAGTCATAGGGTACAGAAAGCAATCAAATCATACTAGGAAACAGTCAATATAAATCGTAAGGATGCAAGAGGCAAAGTTATACAGTCACACAGTCACAAGTGAGAGGGGATAGGTGATAAGGAGTGATGAGAAGATTAATAGTAATAGTAGTGCAGACTTTGTAAATAGTTGGACAGTGTTGGGGGAATTGTTTAGCAGAGTGATGGCATTCGGGGAAAAAACTGTTCTTGTGTCCAGTTGTTCTGGTGTGCAGTGCTCTATAGTTTTATTTTGAGGGTAGGAGTTGAAACAGTTTATGTTCGGGATGTGAGGGGTCTGTAAATATTTTCACAGCCCTCTTTTTGACTCGTGCAGTATACAGGTCCTCCATGGAAGGCAGGTTGGTAGTAATTGTAGTATCCCAACTTATGGTGGGCTTTGGATTTTTCCAACGGGTGGTGTGCAAACATATGTGGTACAGGAAACCCTCGACTTACAACAGTTCATTTAGTGATCATTCAGAGGTACAATGGCACTGAAAAAATGACTTATTAATGACTCATTTTTCACACTTATGACTGTTGGAGCATCCTCAAAATTCAGACCCTGGCAATTGGCTCATCTTTATGACATTTGCAGTGTCCTGGGGTCATGTGATCACCTTTTGCGACCTTCTGACAAGCCAAGTCAATGGGGAAGCCAGATTCACTTAACAACCGTGGCAAGAAAGGTTGTAAAATGAGGCAAAATTCACTTAACACATCTCGCTCAGCAACTAAATTTGGCACTCAGTTGTAAGTTGAGGACTATCTGTGTACCCCTAACTCAATGTTTCTCAATCTTGGCCACTTTAAGAGGTGTGGACTTCAACTCCCAGAATTCTCCAGCCAGCAATGTTATCAGGCTGTAAAGTTGATGGCGGGAGAATTGTACTCTCAAAATTGTACTCTTCTGTTTATATAGGTTTACAATAAAATAGAATTATCTTATTTGGCTGGGCTTAGTGTCTGGTGCATTGGGTAAGGCTGGCAATTGCAGACATTAAAAACAGGTCATTTCTGGTGTGCAGAATTGTTCTTTATGCTTATATAATGATACTTTTATGCAGCATTTAATCTCTGACGTTAAACATTAACCAGGGATAGAATCCACTTGTATGGAGAGATTTCATTTGTTTTGTTGCACAAGCTTCAGAAAATTGCAGAAGTGCCTTATTGGCCCAATGATTAAAAGTGTCACAATATGCTTGATAAAACAACCCTCCTTCACATACCCTACTGAATTGGCCCAAAGATATGGACCTTGAACAGATTTCATGAGTGCAATTTCTGAATTACAGCTTTGTTTTAAACTGGAGGTCATCGAATAAAAGAACCACTTGCAGCAAAAAAAAATAGGTAATTTGTGGATTGTTTGCCATCAAGGTATTAGCTGATCTTGCTGGGTGGTTTTACAAGGAAGTTAGAATCTTCAATAGGATGCAAAAATGGAAATCAGTATTTACACATTGATAGCCACAACTGCTATCAATAAGAATCAATAGTAATACAGAGGATTTTGTGGGAGAAGCAAACGCCAATTTCAAAAATTATTATTTATTTTTATCCACCCTTACTGTTTTTAAAAATAAGATGGAGAACATATTTTATGTTCCTTCCTTTTCCTATTTTCCCCACAACAACCCTGTGAGGTAATTTGGCCCAAAGTCACCCAGCCATCTTTTATGTTTAAGGCAGAACTAGAACTCACCATCACCTTGTGATTGGCCCAAAGTCACCCAGCCGGCTTTCGTGCCTAAGGTGGGACTGGAACTCACTATCACCTGGTGATTGGCCCAAAGTCACCCAGTCATCTTTCATGTTTAAGGCAGAACTAGAACTCACCATCTCTTGGTGATTGGCCCAAAGTCACCCAGCAGGCTTTCATGCCTAAGGTGGGACTAGAACTCACTGTCTCCTGGTGATTGGCCCAAAGTCACTCAGCCAGCTTTCATTCCTAAATCAGGATTAGATCTCACTGTTATGTGGTGATCGGCCCAAAGTCGCCCAGCTAGCTTTCATGCCTAAGGCGGGACTAGAACTCACCATCTCCTGGTGATTGTCCCAATGTCACCCAGCCGGTTTTCATGCCTAAGATTGGATGGGCTCTGCTTTATTGGATGTGGTTCAAGTGGAGAGTATCATAGACTTGAAAGAGATGTCAGAGATCTTCTGAAATCCTCAGGCCAACCTTGACCAAAGGTGGTACATATTTGGACATCCTTCTCTAGAGCTTCCACCTGTTGGCTCTTGTCCTAGAATCCATATTTTACCACGTTTTTTTTTCGCGGCAGTTGTTAAGTGATAGCTGTTAAGTTTGCATGAAGAGACAGGCGCGGAGTGCTTCAAGCTCTCAGTTTATTAGTGACTACAGCTCAGAACGGACCCAATTTGGCTGGGCTGCGGCTGCTACTATAGCCAGCAGCCGCAGTTGCCAGCCAATCAGAGTGCAGGGTTTTCCACTTTTAAACCAATCATTTCCAACATTTTACAAGAACAGTTCAAACTAAACCAATGACTTCAAACCTACATACATAACAATAGCCACAGTCGTTAAATGAACCAATGGTTCACTAAGGGCATGGTTTTGCCAAAACCCAGAAGATCTGTACAGTACATTGCCCAGAGTCCCTCTTTGGAGGGAGATGGGTAATAGGTCAGAAATGTGAAAAATAAGTCAACAAATAAATGAATAAATAAATGCGGCCATGTTAAAGGTAAAGGTTCCCCTCTCACATATGTGCTAGTCGTTTCTGGCTCTAGGGGGCGCTGCTCATCTCCGTACGAAGCCGAAGAGCCAGCGCTGTCCGATGACGTCTCCGTGGTCATGTGGCTGGCATGACTAAACGCCTTTGAAGGCGCATGGAACGCTGTTACCTTCCCACCAAAGGGGTCCCTATTTTTCTACTTGCATTTTTACATGCTTTTGAACTGCTAGGTTGGCAGAAGCTGGGACAAGTAACAGGAGCTCCCTCCGTTATGCGGCGCTAGGGATTCAAACGGCCAAACTGCCAACCTGTCTGATCAACTCAGTCTTAGCCACTGAGCCACCGCATCCCATGCGGCCATGTTACTGATGCTCAAAGTACAGTCACGTGACCATGAGGGGAGGTTGGGGTGGGGGCGCTAACTCTTGGAATTTCAGATCTGAGTATCCTGAGTCCCTTCTTTCAGCTGGGCCCAACTTCAAATGATCGCTCACCGACGGTTGTAAGTCATAAGTTGAGGACTATCTGTCCGTGGGTTTCAAAAGTCCCCACCTTCTCTTTCTTGCAAAGAAAAAAGGATGCTCTTTGTGTCGCTGGCGTTTTAGAGTTTGACAACCACAGATGGGGAAAAAAATATTGGAGCCAGGGAGACAAATAAGATTGCCCTGCCCAGTGCAGGCATCAGTCCTGGAAGTCCAGATGTTGCAAAGATGGCTCAGAGGCTGTGGCTTCCCCCGGGTTGGTTGATGTTTTTTTTTTAAGTAAACCAAACCGCAGTGATGCAGTCAGGACCCCATAGATGGAGTTTGGAAATGCTTAAGCTCCTTGTTTCCATGTTATTCCTTCCCTTCATATGACTCCAGGGAAGTAAACTATAGTAATCTTCTTTCTTCTTCCTCCCCTGCTCCTCCTCCTCCTCCTCCTCCCCCTCCCCTGCTCCTCCTGTTCTTTCTTCTTCATTTTGCCTGCTTCCTTCTTCCTTCTTTCTTTCTTTCCTTCCTTTCTTCCTTCTTTCCTCCTCCTCCCCCCTCCTCCTCCATCTTCTCCCCCACCTCCTCCCCCTCTTCTTTCTTCTTCATTTTGCCTGCTTCCTTCTCCCTTTCTCCCTTTCTTCCTTCCTTCCTCCCTCCCTCCCTTCTTTCTTTCCTCCACCTCCTCCTCCACCCCGCTCATCCTGTTCTTTCTTCTTCATTTTGCAACCTTAGACTTGTGGACTTCAACTCCCAGAATTCCTCAGCCAGCCATGCCAAGTTCAGAAACTCTAGCTTAAAGAACCCAGGCACTCTTTGGGACTCAATCTACTCTCCTTAGCTTCCAATGGCATCTCATACAGGTTGTCCTCAACTTACAACCAGTGGTGGGATTCTACCAGTTCGGACTGCTTCAAACGAACCGGTAGTTCCTGTATTTCCTGGGTTTTTTTTTAAGCTCAGCTGATTTACGCATCAGAGAACTTTGCCCTGCCTCAGCTGTTTTAGTCACTGGGGCTGCAGTAGAAGGTAAATAATGGAGTTGAAAATGGGCTTTTTAAAATGTAGAGCACGTGCACAAAGCATGCATGAACATGCAAAGCACGTGCTCACCGAACCGGTTGTTACACCAGTTGAATTGCACCATTGTTTACAACCATTTTATTTACTGACGGTTCAAAGTTACAACGGCACTGAAAAAAGGGACTTACAACCAGTACTCACATTTACTATTGTGACAGCATCCCCATAGTCACGTGATCAAAATTCAGGCGCTTGGCAACAGGCGTGTATTCGGGGAGAACGATAGCCCTCTTATGGCTTGTGGACTTCAACTCCCAGAATTCCTGCGCCAACATGGCTGGCCCCTTTATGACTTGCAGACTTCAAACCCAGAATCCCTCTGAAGTCCACAAAGGGAGCGCCATCACTTGAGACCTTCAAGAAGAGATTGGACTGCCATTTGTCAGAAATGGTGTAGGGTCTCCGCTTGGGCTGGGGGTTGGACTAGATGACCTATAAGATCCCTTCCAACTCTGATTATCTGTTATCTGTTAAGTCATAAAGGGGCCATCATTCCCCACCTCTGCTTTACACAAATGCTCACCCTTCCAGACTTTAGCGGATTTCAGCTATTCCCCCGTCGTCACACTCTTTTTGCCGGTCACAAATAGCAATTCCTCAGCGTCAATGCAGTTGTGTTGCGCCTATAGTCGTTCTGTGACCTTTGGAGTTGCCTTGGGTGCTGTTTGCAGGAGAAGGAAGTCAGAAGTTAGCACTCAAGAGAGAATTCTTAAGTCGATATTTTTTAAGGCTGGGAAGGAATTTCTGTCAATGCTCCACCATTGAAAGAGGTTAGGAAATACATGTTCCACTTCTTTTATAGGTCGCAATCCAGAAGGAGATTCCTGAGCCTGGATTGGAGTTAAATTGTAACTTTTATTGATTATTCCAAATCAACCCACAAAGCCAACCCTAACCCTGAGAACATTTCCCAGTGACCTATCCTCACAGTGACAATCTTCACTGGGTTGTTTTTTCTTTAAGATGGTTTCTAGCAACTCAACCAATGATGGAGCAAGTTCAGATGTCAGGCTAAAACATGCGATGAACGATTGCAAGAAATGGGCCTGGCTAGTCTAGGGAAGAGAAGGACCAGGGGAGATATGAGAGCAGTCTTCCAATATCTGAGGGGCTGCCCCAGAGAGGAGGAAGGGTCAAGCTATTTTCTAAAGCCCCTGAAGGCCAGACAAGGAATAATAGATGGAAACTGAACAAGGAGAGATTTAACCTGGAAATAAGGAGAAACTTTCTGACAGTGAGAACAATCAACCCATGGAACAGAAGTTGCCCTCAGAAGTTGTGGGAGCCGCCATCACTTGAGACCTTCAAGAAGAGACTGGACTGCCATCTGTCAGAAGTGGCTTGGGCGTTGGACTAGATGACCTACAAGGTCCCTTCCAACTCTGATTATCTGTTAAATCTGTTAAAAGAAGCAATGGTGGAAATCCTAATCAAGGAGAGAAGCAAGAAGCAATGGATGTTAGTTAGTTTGTTAGTTTACTTTGCTGATTAGCCCATGGGCCATTATCAAAGTGCTGAGTTCCAAACCCAAATTATTACTAAAATCTGATAAAAATAATTTAAAATTATTGGAATAAAATACAATTAAAAGGAAATTGGAATAAACATACAATTTAAAATGAGATTGGAATAAAATACAATTATTTAATAAATACAATATGATAAAATCATGTTACAGCGTCACCCCTACAATCTACCCCAATCTATCCCACAAGCAATGAATGGAAACTAATCAAGGAGAGAAGCAACTTGGAACTAAGGAGAAATTTCCTGACTGTGAGAACGATTACAGGCGGTTTACTTACAGTCCATTTAGTGACTGTTGAAGCTACAACAACGGTACTGAGAAAAGGACATATGACCTTTGTTTTCACTTAACAACCTGTCACGCCCCGTTGGAGTCTGACTCCGAGGGAGAGATGGAACAGCTGACAGGGAGTGGGAGTGTGGCTCCGGTGGTTGTGGAGGAAACTGGGGAAGGGCACAGTCTGGCTGGGCATTCAGAGGAAGACCCAGGCCCACCCCCTCTTCATTCTAGGGCACGTAGGGAGGAGAGGATAAGGGAGAAACGTGAGTGGTGTGGTCTACGGGGGGGAGGGGGGAGGAAGGGGCCCTGATCCCCTTCATGTGCTGCAGCTGGGAGGACTGTTTAAAAGGACAAACTGCGCATGGCAAAGTTGCTGGAAGCAAAGCGTGAAATTATTCTTGTTGGAGCTTACCTGTGTTTTGGCTTCCTCCCAACTGTGGTTGCTGCGTTATCTGGTAGAAGTCTGCAATTAATCATCCTTGCCTGCCATAGTAATTCCTTCAATGTGGTTTGTGTTGGGTTTTTTTATTTCGAATTAACTTTACTTTGGGTGCGGACTGCATTTACTCCCTCCGTAAACTGTTTTCTTTAAGAGTCTGATATCCAGCCGAGGATAATTGGACATTGGGGCCAGGTTGGAGGCATTAAAGGGACTTTCTTCTATTCTTGTGACTTGGTTATTTTTGTGTCACGCCCCGGGTCGTCACACAACCGTTGCTGCATTCCCTTTAGTCACGTGATCGAAATTCAGACGTTTGGCAACTGACTCATATTTGTGATGGCTGCAGACTATCCCAGGGTCATGTAATCCCCTTTTGTGGCCATCTGATCAGCAAATTCAGATTCAGTTAACAACTCTGGTACTAACTTAAACAACTGAAGCGATTGGTTTAACCACTGTGGCTAGAAAAGCGGCACAATGGGGCAAAATTCACCCAACAGCCATCTCACTTAGCAGGAGAAATGCTGGGTACCATTGTGCTCCTGAATGGAAGACAAGCTGTAAATAGTGGAACAGCTTGCCTCCAGAAGTTGTGGCTATTCCATCGCTGAAGGTTTCTAAGAAGAGATTGGACAACCATTTGCCCAGAATGGTATAGAGGGCTCCTGCTTGAGCAGGGGGTTGGACTAGATGACCTCCAAGGTCCCTCCCAACTTGGTTATTATGGATTCTCTAGATGTGAAGGCTCCTTCTGTCCTCAGCCTTCCTTTAGAGAAACTCTTTCAGAATAACGAAGTTGGAAGGGACCTTGCAGGTCATCTAGTCCAACCCCTGCCCAAGCAGGGGACCCTATACCATTTCTGACAGATGGCAGTCCAATCTTTTCTTGAAAGCTTCCGGTGTTGAAGCTCTCACAACTTCCGAGGGCAACTTCTGTTCCACTGGTTGATTGTTCTCACTGTCCTTATTTCCAGGTTGAATCTCTCCTCGATCAGTTTCCATCTGTTACTTCTTGTCTGGCCTTCAAAGGTACTTTGGAAAATAGCTTGGCCCCTTCCTCCTCTCTGTGGCAGCCCCTCAAATATTGGACCACTGCTATCCTGTCTCCCCTGGTCCTTCTCTTCCCTAGACTAGCCAGGCTCAGTTCCTGCAACCATCCTTCATATGTTTTAGTCTCCAGTCCCCTCATCATCCTGGTTGCTAAACTCTTCTATTCTCTTAGAGGAGCATTTCAAAAGGCCTCAGTCAGGGAAGGGACATGAAAAAAGGTCATCCAGATGGCCACCAGCATCTCTGCTGAACAGAGCCAGATGTTCTCCTGGTGCTTCTGCTTTGGCGCTCACGCTGACTTCAATGGGGGCATTTCTTAAAGCGGCAGCATCTTTTCTTGAAGTTGCCCTGTAAATTAATAGGGCAGATGTGCTGCATTCAGTGGGGGTCAAAACAATAACTTCCAAGAGCAAACCTGATGGCTGTGGAGCTCTCAGCACCGCCATTACCCTCAGTTATACAGGCAGTCCTCGTCTTATGACCACAATTGAGCCCAACATTTATGTTGTGAAGTGAAAAAGTTTGTTAAATCAGTTGGCTCCATTTTAGGACTTTACTCAACACATTTGTTAAGCGAATGGCTGGCAGTTCTTAAATTAGCACCTCGATTGTTAAGTGAATCTGGCTTTCCCCATTGACTTTGCTTGTCAGAATGTCAATCACACGCGGCCATCATAAATATGAGCCAGATACCAAGCTTCTGAATTTTCATCACATGGTCACAAAGATTCTGCAGCGTTTGTAAGTGTGAAAAGCGGTCATAAGTCAACTTTTTCCCCAATGCTGTTGTGAATTGGAACGGTCCTTAAACAAATTATTTTAAATCGAGGACTAACTAATTTAACCTGGAAATAAGGAGAAACTTTCTGGCAGTGAGAACAATCAACCCATGGAAGAGAAGTTGCCCTCAGAAGTTGTGGGAGCATCATCACTGGAGACTTTCAAGAAGAGATTGGACTCCCACCTGTCAGAAATGGTGTAGGGTCTCCTGTTTGGGAGGGGGGTTGGACTAGATGACCTAAAAGGTTCCTTCCAACTCTGATTATCTGTTATCTGTGTAAATCTAAGCGCTATTGCTATTGCTATTTTGAGCCCTTGGAGGAAAAACCTTGGGTGAAAATCCCAGGGTTGAACATTAGACTGGAAGAAAAAGATGTAAAAAACAATCCTGAAAATCTGAACTTTTTCCATCTGTGCCCAGAAAGATTCACGTATCTTGGACGGACAATCACTTAAACATGAGCCAGCCGTGTGCTGCAGCTACCAAAAAAGCCAACACAGTCCTAGGCTGCATAAATAGAGGGATAGAATCAAGATCACAGAAAGTGTTAATGCCACTTTATAATGCCTTGGTAAGGCCACACTTGGAATATTGCATCCAATGTTGGTCTCCATAATGTAAAAAAAAATGTTGAGACTCTAGAAAGAATGCAGAGAAGAGCAATAAATATGATTAGGGGACTGGAGGCTAAAACATATGAAGAACGGTTGCAGGAATTGGATGTCTACTTCAATGAAAAGAAGGACTAGGGGATACATGATAGCAGCCTTCCAATATTTGAGGGGCTGCCACAAGGAAGAGGGAGTCAAGCTATTCTCCAAAGCACCTGAAGGCAGGTCAAGAAGCAATGGGTGGAAACTCATCAAGGAGAGAAGCAACTTAGAACTAAGGAGAAATTTCCTGGCAGTGAGAACAATTAATCAGTGGAATAACTTGCCTCCAGAAGTTGTGAATGCTCCAACGCTGGAAGTTTTGAAGAAGAGAATGGACAACCATTTGTCTGGAGTGGTGTAGGGTTTCATGCCTAAGCAGGGGGTTGGACTAGAAGACCTCCAAGGTCCCTTCCAACTGTGTTATTCTAAGAGACTTAAGTAGGTAGATCTGGGTTTTGACTCAGGAGAGACATTACCTTAACTGCTGACTGTGTACAAAGGGAACATTGAAGTGACCCAAATAAAAATGCCTTGTCATGGTTCTCCGTCAGGTAGGGAATTGCAAGGGGACAAAGTCTTGAGGACTAGTGACATAATCAGCAAAACTCAGATTGCAGAATGAATGTGGGAAGAGAACGCCCAAGCCCATTTCCTCTGGAATCTCCAGATAGTTTCGCTTCTCCAAAGATAAACCACCCCTGACACAGATTCACTTGTTCAAATAATGCTTAAAGATTGTGTGAAATGTGGTCCTATAAGTCACTTTTTTTTAGTGCCATTGTAACTTCGAACGGTCACTGAACGAAAAGGTCGAAAGTCGAGGATAGCTGCATTAAAGCAAGAGCTTTTTATGTGACAGGCAAGGAAGGAAGGAAGGATCTGATGTTCAGTTAACATTTATAGTTACAGAGAAAGTCCAGCTTTTTGTGAATGGGGGTGTTCAGCAACCCAGCTCATGCAGACAAATTGTTTTACAGAATTTATAATTTATAATTATTTATAATCTTTTCATCCTTTTATAGAGAGCAGTTCCCTCCTTTGAGGAAGGCCAATGATTGACAGCTGGTTTGGTTTCCTTCCTCAGCAGTTCAATAAACTGCACGGGTCAACCTGCTCCCAAATTTTGACGTTTATTGCAAGATAAATGCATTTTTCAGTTGCAATGTTCTTGGTCCGTCTTCTTCTTCCTCACCTTTATCACACTAATAGCACCTTGTAGCCCAGTGCTTTAAACCTGGAAGTGTTTAATGGTTGGTTTTATTTGGGAGTTTTATCTTAAGCAAAGGACTCTGGACAGCAAATTTACATTATCTTTTGTACAACGAGCAGAGATGTGGTGCTGTTATTGCAAATAAATAGAGAGGCACAGGTTTTCTTTTTGTGATAGTGGTAACATTGCATTCCCTGCTGCATGGATTTTAAAGCATATTCCCCCACTTTAGAGATTTAGACCTTAAAAAACAATTAATCCCACGTTCATTATTTTTATAAATAATTCAAGGCCACCTCCTATTTCTCCCACAATAACATCCTGTGAGGTTGTTTGGGATAAGAGCCCACCCAGCCAACTTTCATGCCTAAGACAGAACTAGAACTCACTGTCTTCTGGTGATTGGCCCAAAGTCACCCAGTTGGCTTTCATATCTCTAAGGCAAAACTAGAATTCACTATCTCCTGGTGATTGGCCCAAAGTCACCCAGTTGGCTTTCATCTCTAAGGCAAAACTAGAATTCACTATCTCCTGGTGATTGTCCCAAAGTCACCCAGTTGGCTTTCATATCTCTAAGGCAAAACTAGAATTCACTATCTCCTGGTGATTGGCCCAAAGTCACCCAGTTGGCTTTCATCTCTAAGGCAAAACTAGAACTCACTGTCTCCTGGTGCTTGGCCCAAAGTCATCCAGGCAGCTTTCATGCCTAAGACAGAACTAGAACTCCCCGTCTCCTGGTTCCCAGCCTGATGCCTTAAATGCTATCTGCCTCTTTTGAAAAACTGTCTGCTCTCTTTCCACTTCCCCATCCACCACGCAGGGTGCATACATACCGAACGCTTCCTTCTGAACCTCTGGCTTTCAAATGCCAACAGTACTGGCTTTGCTTTGGGTATCCTCAGCTCCACTGGAGTGTTTTTCTACCTATCCTATTAAGTCAGGCAAAACAGGTTCCTGCCAGCTTCTGGCTGGATTTCAGAAACAATCCTGAGTTGGTTTGTCTCTGGAATGTGCCTTTTGAGATGGCAACCCAGCAGGGAGAGGCAGGTATGGGGAAGAAAAATGTCCTCCCCTCCTTCTAATTCAAACATTAATGTCCACATTTTCTGCTTAATAAGAGCACTGCAGTTCTTAATTGCTATTTTCCAGTCCAACAGACTGATATTTGTAAAATAGTGTTTCTCAACCTTAAGAAGCTTTAAGCTGTGTGGACTTCAACTCCCAGCATTCCCTAGCCAGCATGTATAGACTTCCTCTCCCATAATTCCTTTGACAGCATGCATGGACTTCATATCCCAGAATTCTTTTGACAGCATGCATGGACTGCAGCTTCCAGAATTCCCCAACCAGCATATATAGACTCCAGCTCCCAGAATTCCATAGCCAGCAGGTGTGGACTACAACTCCCAGAATTCCTTAGCCAGCAGGTGTGGACTGCAACTCTCAGAAGTTGAAGTCCACACAGGTTAAGGTGCCTGAGGTTGAGAAACACTCTTCTAAAGCAGTTTTTTGTAGCACCTGAAATCAATTGAACACTGGATTAAATTAATCCCCAGTAGAAATAAAGAAAGAATATGATATCGAATAGCAGAGGTAGAAATTCCCTGGGAACAGGCCAGAGGTGGAATTCAGCAGGTTCTGACCAGTTCTGGAGAACCAGTAGCGGAAATTTTGAGTGGTTCAGAGAACCGGCCAATCCCACCTCTGACTGGCCCTGCCCCCATCTATTGTCTGCCTCCTGAGTCCCAGCTGATTGGCTGGGTCTCCTTTGGTTGCCCTGCACAGGAGAACGGAGCTGGAAAGCAGGTTAGAGGGGTGGGGAAGGAATGGGGATTTTGCAGTATCTTTCCCCTGCCACGCCACCAAGCCAAGCCACGCCCACCAAGGAGAACCATGCCCATAGAACTGGTAATAAAAAAAATCGAATCCCACCACTGGAACAGACCAGCTATGCAGTATGCTGGATTTCTCTGTCTTGGTTTTGGGGGTGAAACTCTGGCCAGTTGAGAAGGTTTTCAGATTATATCCTGACCCTGTTTTCATTTCTGTGCTCCTGTATTAAAAACCAGCTGTGGTCTTTCCCCAGTGAAGACTCCCTCCTAGGATAAGGAACATCCCTTATAAGGGGAAATAGCAATTGTTGAGGCTGTGTGATAAGAGAGTAATTGCTCATTCTGATCTGCATTCCTTACTTGAGGGAAGGCAACATTGGCTCTGATACAGATAATCAGCACCTGCTTAAGCAGGAGGCCCTATACCAGGAGTGTCAAACTCGATTTTATTGAGGGGATGCATCAGGGTTGTGGTTGACCTTAGGGGGCTGGGTGGGCATGGCCATGGTGGGTGTGGCCAGCTCGACATCACTCATGTTGCGAGCACCTGTGGTGGCCCGGGCAGGGCTGGGGGGATCCACTTTTGCTAGTAGTTTATTTTGCTTGCCAACAAAAACAGAGCTTAGGGGGCCCCAAACAGAGCTCTCTGAGTGTCACGAACAAATCTTCACACTAATTAAACGAACTAATTGTCTCCTGCAAACACCACTCCCCTTTCACTCTTCTTTATTCCCTATGGGAGGGACCATTCACCGTCCACCTGTACCTTTACTCCTGAGTCGACCCTTGTTCCTTAGCTGTTCCCTTCTCCTGGCAGCTCTGCACATAAACACAATGGAAACAGGCTCCAGCTGTTCTTCTGCCTCACTGATCTCCGACTTTGAAGGCAGCTGATAACTGTCAGATGGCCCTGGCCCCTTCCCTGCCTCTGATGCAGAGCCCTCGTCAGAGTCTTCCCCAGACTCCAAGACTGGCCCATGTTCCTCCCCAACCTCCTCACTGTCTGAGTCTTCTACCAGCTCCACTGGCGGCTGGCGGGCCACAACACAGAGGTCCCCAACCTGTGGGCTGCGACCCACTACTGGGCTGCAGCATATAGGCCACTGGGTCATGCAGGCTAGTGCATGCGTATGTGGGCTGCCCCAGAGAGGAGGGAGGGGTCAAGCTATTTTCCAAAGCACCCAAAAGCCAGACAGGGAATAATGGATGGAAACTGAACAAGGAGAGAGATTCAACCTAGAAATAAGGAGAAACTTTCTGACAGTGAGAACAATCAGCCCATGGAACAGAAGCTGCCTTCAGGAGTTGTGGGACCTTCATCGCTTGAGACTTGCAAGAAGAGATCGGATTGTCATTTGTCAGAAATGGGGTAAGGTCTTCTGCTTGTGCAGGGGGTTGGACTAGATGACTTACAAGGTCCCTTCGGGTGGTGGGATTCAGCCAGTTTGCACCCCTTTCGGGAGAACCAGTTGTTAAACTTATGAGCAGTTTGGTGAACTGGTTGTTGGAAGGAATCATTAGGGCAGAGAACTGGTTGTTAAATTATTTGAATCCCACCACTGGTCCCTTCCGTTATTCTGTTATTATTCTGTTAAGTTGTGGGATCTTCACCACTGGAAGCTTTCAAGAAGAGACTGGACTGACATCTGTCAGAAATTGTGTAGGGTCATCTTTTTGGGCAGGGCGGGAGTTGGACTAGATGACCCTACAAGCTCCTTTCCAACTCTGTTATTCTCTTATTATCCTGTTATTCAGAAGTCGTGGGAGCTGGAACTTTCCATGAAGAGACTAGGCTACCATCCATCAGAAATGGTGTATGGTCTCCTGCTTGGAGGGGGGGTTGCACTAGATCAGTGGTTGCCAACCAGTGCGCTGGGGACCACTGGTGGTCCATGAGAAAATTTTGGTGGTCTGCAGAGAAATGTAAGCCCCAAAGCAATTAATCCAGGCTGCACGGGAACACAAGGCTGTGCTGCCACATGGCCCATGGGAACACAAGGCTTGCGTCGCTTGCATTGTGAACAACACGAGGTAGTGAGGGGAGGGGGGAAAGGGCAGAGGGGGAGAACTTGCCCCACTCGCCCCACGTGCCTGGCCTGGCCACTGGGCTGCTTCTTTCCGCTTCTTTCTTCTTCTGCTTTTGGCTGCAGAAAGCAAAGTCTTTCTTTCTCTCCCCCAAACTCTGCCAGAAATGAGTCTTTGGGACCCTGCAAGGCCTCCTGCTCCAAGAGGCTGCGCCGGTGTGACAAGTCTCACAAAGACTCATTTCTGGCAGAGTTTGGGGGGAGAGAAAGAAAGACTTCTGCTGCTTCTGCTGCTTTCCTTGCAAGAAGGCAAAAGTCTCTCTCTCTCTCTCTCTCTCTCTGTCTCCCCCTGAGAATGGAGCTGGAGACAGTATCCTGCAATCCCAAATAAAGAATGATCGATCGGTAGGAAAATGGGGTGGGGGATTTTCCTGCAGACTTTTTTGGCGGATTTTCCCAGGGTCTCTGGTCCGCGGGATTTAAAATTATGAGTTTGGTGGTCCTTGAGGTCCAACAGGTTGGCGACTCCTGGACTAGATGACCTACAAGGTCCCTTGTTCTGTTATTCTGATTTCACACACACACACACACACACACACACACACACACACTAGGAAAGGCAGGATGCAAATCCGAGTTGAACCATCTAAGACATAAACGTCCATGCATATCAGCACCTTCTCACTCCATTGTTTGGCCAGACCTCGTATTATTACGGTGGCGCTAGGCAGGAAGGGACCTCATTCACATCAATGGGCTGGAGACTCCTTGAAACCAGCAGGGCCTTTTCATGTGGCGGTCATAATACCTCGCCCACCTTGGCCGCTCTTGAAACAGTTCCCGGGGGGTCAGACCTGGTCAGGATTTGTAAGACAGGGGGAGACCGTGAGAAAAATCTCAGGGCTGCAGGCTAGACAGGGAAGTTGAAAAGCCATCTGGGAAGAAAGCAAGTGAGTTCCCTCTCTACTTCTGCCAAGAAAACCCCACGGACATCTTCCGGCAGTCTGCAGAGAATCGGAGAGAGACACGCTTTTTTTTTTTTTAAATAGACGCCACCAGTGCATGCCGAAAAATGGCTCTGGCACGTTCGTGTCTCCCTGGAGGGCCCAGCTCAGGGCTGCCTGGGCACTTTCCAAAAAGGGTTTTTCCAAAAAGCCAAATCTAGCATCGTGCTTTCTGCCCAAAAACAACATCTAGCATTGTGTTTTTTCACAAAGCCAAGTCCAGCACTGTGCTTTTCCCAAAAATCAAGTCTAGCACCATGTTTTTCACCCCAAAAATCAAGTCTAGCACTGTGCTTTTCCCAAAAAGCAACATCTAACATTAAGTTGTTGGAAGAAACATCCTTCTGGGTTCAGTTCCAAGTGGGGAAAAAGACACTGGAAACATGGAGGCTGTTTGGAAGGTTTAATGGTGGACAGGAGGACCACATGGCCTGGAGCTCCAGAGTGAAAAGGAAGGATGATGCTTCAAGCTGAAGGAAGAGATCAAAAAAGGGCTGAGGTGCTGAGAGGGCCTGGGTTTATAACCTTTGTTGGGATTTGAATTGGAGCTTGTATTCTGATTGGTTGTCAGACTCCCATGGGGCCATGCAGGGGCAACTCTATAGGCTGTCCTGAGTTCCAGGCTTGGTTGAGCCTTGCTGGATGAGGATGCATTGAAAGGGCTTTCGAGCAATTGCTATAGCTTTACCTGGAGATCTTTGTTATGTAAAGTATTCTGGCCCAGGCCTTAATGGTCCATCCATTAACAAAGGTGAGGGTGAGCTTCTGTTTCTGAGGTGAGTTTCTGCTCTTGAGTTTCTACTCTTTTTAGGGGAAATATTCTGCCTTATTAATATATATATATATTTAATTCATATTTATATACCGCCCTTCTCCGGAGACTCAGTGCGGCTTACAATTTTTGGAGCGCAACCCAATGCGCTTAGCAATAGCCTTCCTTCCATTGTATATGCCTGCTTATTACTAAGTGGCATTTTTACAAAGTCAGCTTATTGCCCCCAACAATCTTGGGTCCTCAATTTACCTACCCCGAGAGGATGGAAGGCTGAGTCAACCTTGAGCCTGGTGGGATTCGAGCCTGCACTAATTGCAGGCAGCTGGAATTAAGTGCTAGGCATTTAACAGCCTGCACCACCAAGGCTCTTCTTAAGATATTTCCTAAGATATTTCAATTTTCTAAGAGAGGGGTGAGTGCTAACTTCCTACAATGTTCCCCCAAAAATCAAATCTACCATCATGCTTTTCCCCTGAGTCTTGGTGGCTCAGGCTGTTAATTGCCTGCACTTAAGTTCCAGCTGCCTACAACTGCTGTAGGCTCGAATCCCACCAGGCTCAAGGTTGACTCAGCCTTCCATCCTCTCGGGGTAGGTAAATTGAGGACCCAAGATTGTTGGGGGCAATTAGCTGACCTTGTAAAAATGCCGCTTAGTAATAAGCAGGCATATACAATGGAATGAAGGCTATTGCTGAGCACACTGGGTTGTATCCCAAAAATTGTAAGCCGCCCTGAGTCTCCGGAGAAGGGCAGCATATAAATGTAATTTTTAAAAAAAGCCAAATCTAGCATCATTGGCTAACAACAGTGGTGAGAAAGGGGGTAAAACAAGTCAAAATTCAGTTGACCCCTGTCTCGCTTAGCAACATAAATTTTGGGCTCAATTGCGGCCGTACGTCGAGAACTCCCTGCATAGAATCTGAATAGAATACGGACAAAATGCAATTCTCTCTCCCCACCCTAAATAAAAGTTGGCGGGTGGCTGTCCTCCCTGGAGGAGGCTTCGAGGAAGGCCACACGGTTTGTAAGCCACCAAAGTCCCCTCGTTGGCAACGGGCCGGGCGAATCCTGGGCCCCCCAGAATTGCTATAAAAGATCCCACTGGGAACCAGGCGCCTTGCATCCACATGGCCCGGTTGCCAATCGTGGGCCGCAGCAGCGGCTGTCACAAAATAAAATGAAATGACATAAAAACGACAGGCAGGCGGCCAAACCATTATGAATCCTCTCCGAGAGGAACGGCCCTCCCCAGCCCCACACGCCAAGTCCGCAACCCATGTGCCATTGTGGGTGGGAGAGCCCCCCCCTCGTCCCCGAGCCTTTCTGAACAATCTCTCCCTCCCCTCGTGCCATGTTGTTAGCACATGGCACATCGCATGACTTATGGAGACCATCGGACGGCACAAATGTGCGATGATGAGGCGGCCTGCGGGCCAGGCATGAGGGCACTGAGGCAATTTTTTTCAAAAAACTTGGGTCTTTCCAGACATCAACAATCGTCTTGTTTCGTCACTCGCTGTCGTGGCTCCGTCTGAACTCGCAGGCCCGAAAGCTTTGAAGCCCCTGAGGAAGAGAAGAAGGACACCACATCTGGAAGAGCTTGGATGAATGAAAACAGAATTCCCCAAATGAGTCGTGCCGCTTTGCAATTTGTGTGTTCCACCGCCCGCCCCCGCCAAGTGAATCGGTTAATTTCTTTCAAGCTGGGGCTCCCCCTTCCCACCCCAATTGTCCCCTCTGTCCTCTCCCCGGGATGAATATTGCCTTTTTTTCCCCCCCGTCACCTGGATGGCAGACTTCACACAACAGATTAGCCTCAAAGGAACTGGGTAGTTTTGGTCCAGTGTTTTGGCTGAGCCAAGCAATCCTACCATCTTAAAATACAGAATAGTAAGAGTTGGAAGGGACCTTCGGAGGCCTTCTAGTCCAACCCTCTGCTGGGGCAGGAGACCCGTACCATTCTGGAGCTAAATCTGGCTGTACAATCTCTTGTGAAAATAATCTCCAGTGATGGAGCCACCTACAACTTCTGAAGACAAAGTTGTTCTTGCTGATTAATTGTTCTCACATTAATTGTTCTCACTGATAGGAAATTGGATTCGGGAGGTCATCTAGTCCAACCCCTCGCTCAGTCCAGGAATCCATGTCTACAGAAGCCATCCAGCACCAATTGACAGAATAACATAGTGCCAGAGTTGGAAGGGGCCTTGGAGGTCTTCTAGTCCACCACCCCCTGCTCAAGCACAGGGGACCCTATCCCATTTCAGACAAACGGCCTGTCCAGACTCTTCTTAAAAGCCTTCAGTGATGGAGCAGCCACAACTTCTGGAGGCAAGTTGTTCCACTGGTTAATTGTTCTCAGTGAAAGAGAAGTTGGATTTGGGAGATCATCTAGTCCAACCCCAGCTCAATCCAAGAATCCATGTCTATAGAAGCCACCTGGCACCATTTAAACACCTTCACGGCAGGAGAATCTGTTGTTTCCCAAGACAGTCTGTTGATCAGCTGTTGCTGCTAGGACTTTGAGCCAAAATCCAGTCAAAAGTCAGTCCATCTGGTGCATAGGTGAAGGCACCACACTAGCGAACGGGAAACTCTTGAGTTCAAATCCCGAGTTAGGTGCAAAATCCTGGTTATTTGACCAGCCTGGGCTGTGACCCCTCCTTGTGGGGAGGGACGGTTTTTAATGTTTATTATTGTACATTTTTTAGTATTTGGGCTTGTAACTTAGTTTAATCGCTTTTTAAGTATTTCTTGTTTTTGTATTTTAGTTGTGAGCCGCCCCGAGTCTTCGGAGATGGGGCGGCATACAAGTTCAAATAATAAATAATAAATAAATAAATAAAATCAGCTGGGTCATCTTGGACTAGTCCTTCTCTCTCAGCCCTAGAGAGGAAACAAGGGTGAATCACTTCAGAAAATGTTATCATGAAAATACAAGGGTCAACCTAGACTCAGAAGGTGCAGTTTGGTCTAGTGGTTAAAGCACCAGGCTAGAGGCCATTAGATAGTGAGTTTGAACCCCAACTTAGCCACGAAAGCCAGCTGAGTGATTTTAGGCCAATCCCCAGGAGACAGTGAGTTCTAGTCCCGCCTTAGCCATGAAAGCTGGCTGGTTGACTTTGGGCCAATCACCAGGAGACAGAGTTCTAGTCCCACCTTAGGCATGACAGCTGGTTGGGTGACTTTGGGCCAATCACTAGGAGACAATGAGTTCTAGTCCTGCCTTAGGCATGAAACCTGGCTAGTTGACTTTGGGCCAATCACCAGGAGACGGTGACTTCTAGTCCCACCTTAGACATGAAAGCCGGCAGGATGACAGGGCCAATCACAAGGAGATTGTGAGTTCTAGTCCTGGCTGAGTTACTTTGGGTTATTGTCTCTCAGCCCAATCCACCCTACAGGGTTGTTGTCGAGGTAGAAAATAGAAGAAGGAAGAAACATTAGAGATGTTTACCACCTTGTTTATAGATATGATAAAGGAGGGATTAAAATTTTTTAAAAAATATCCAGAATATCCAACTAAAATTCATTCCTGGCACTGTAAAGTAAATCTCATTTCTTCTCCTGTTCTCTAGAAAAATACTGGAGCAGGTCTATTTTTTCTTCCATACCAGGTCTTTCTCAATCTCAAGAAATGTGGACTTCAACTCCCAGAATTCCCCAGTTAGCCAGCTAGCTCAGGAATTGTGGGAGTTGAAGTCCACAGGTCATAAAGGGGCCGTAGTTGGCCATCCAGGGTGTACAGCAGCGTTTCTCAACCTTGGGCACTTTAAGAGGTTTGGACTTCAACTCCCAGAATTCCCCAGCCAGCCATGCATTGTTGAATTCTGGGAATTGAAGTCCACAAGTCCTAAAGTTGCCAGATTTGGGGACCCTGATCAAAATAATAACTTATGCCTATCCCAGATCCTTGAGAAGGACTTGTTAGGTGAATAAAAATGCCAAAGCCAGTGTAAACATCTGGCTGACTATGCAATCATCCATAATAGTAATAATAATAGTTTAATAGGAATAGTTCAGCCTGTCTTTGAATCCCAGGAAGGGAAGAAATGCCAGCAGCCCGTTGTGACTGCTAAACACACCTTGTGATCAAAAGCAACCAGCAGGCACAACATAACACAACAATCAACAGATGGAAATCCGGGTGGCCCCTCCCCCTGGCTTCCTCTCCCTGGCCTTGAATTCCCTGGATGCCACCTGTCTCAGCTTCCCTCTTGGAGATAACAAAGGGAACTACAATAACAGCAACCCCCACCTTGATGCGCAAAGGGGGAAACGGGCCCCGCCATTTGCATTCCAGATGCTTCCATCAAAAGCAGACCACAAAGTATCTCCTGGAGCTGCCAGATCTGAGCTGCAAAAATCAAGACAACCACTAGGGTGGGGGTGGGGGGGTTGTCGCAAAGAGAGGGACAACAGACACTTTGTTTTCCTCCTAGTGGTCACTTGAAGTACTGCACTCCACATCTATTCAATCTCATTTCTCTCAAAGGGTGTCCTCCAGCTGCCAGATCTGAGCTGCAAAAATCAAGACAACCACTAGGGGGTTGCAAAGAAAAAGAAAGAGAGAGAGAGACAGAAATAGAGACAATCACTTTGCTTCCCCCCAGTGGTCACCTGCAGTACTGTACTTCAGATCTGTCCAGTCTTATTTCTCTCAAAGGGTCTCCTCTATAGTTGTCAGATTTGAGCTGCAAAAATCAAGACAACCACTAGGGGGTTGCAAAGAAAAAGAGAGAGAGATAGAGAGAGACAGAAATAGAGACAATCACTTTGCTTCCCCCCAGTGGTCACCTGCAGTACTGTACTTCAGATCTGTCCTCTCAAAGGGTCTCCTCTATAGTTGCCAGATTTGAGCTGCAAAAATCAAGACAACCACTAGGGGGTCGCAAAGAGAGGTACAAACAGACACTTTGCTTCCCCCTAGTGGTCACTTGTAGTACTGCACTTCAGATCTGTCCAGTCTTACTTCTCTCAAAATGTCTCCTCTAGCTGCCAGATCGGAGCTGCAAAAATCAAGACAACCACTAGGGGGCCTCAAAGAAAAAGAGAGAGAGACAGACAGACAGACAGACAGACAGACAGACAGACAGAAACAGAGACAATCACTTTGCTTCCCCCTGCAGTACTACACTCCAGATCAGGTCAATTTAATTTCTCTCATTGTAAACCATCTACTTTGTATCCAAGGGGTGGGTGATTACAAAATAAAATAAAATACGGGATCTCCCCACTTTTTTGGTCTTTTTATAGTCTTGACCTGGGATAGAAATTAACACTCCCCCACCCCCCTTTTTTTTTCCTTTTGTGCGAAAAAAATCACTTCCTTTAAAACAGGTGTTTTAGAGGCTGGATGGGGTGGGGGGTGTTGGCCAGGAAAGAGCCTGACATGGACAAGGGGGAGGGGGCTGGTGATTTTGAGGGTTTGTATTTACCAAACCCAGCTTTTTCCTGGTGCCGGTGGTGGGAAAAACAACAGGATGTTGAGCCCAGCCATCTCCTGAGGTCGCGCACAATGCCGTTGGCACAACTGCGTACGTACGACTGACTTTTTCATTCTCTCCTCTTTCCCATATTTTTTTTTAAGCGTCTCCATCTCTGTAAACACAGACATAGGAACAACATCTCCAGCTGATTGCACCTGCCAAGACATCCTTCGTAAACTACTCAAGGTCTCCCCCGGATATGGATGGCTTGGGTTTCCCACCAACCACAATAAGACCCACAAAAACCTCCAGGGAGGTTGTAGACTTTCTCCTGGAGGGACAGAGAGAGAGAGAGGAGAGAGGAAACCCTGACACCATTTGCACATTTCCTTTGCAGTAAACACGTCCTTTTTCATTCATCCCTGCTTTATCCTTTTCATCCATTTTAATAACAGATAACAGATAATCAGAGTTGGAAGGGACCTTAGAGGTCATCTAGTCCAACCCCCTCCTGCCCAAGCGGGAGACCCTACATCATTTCTGACAGATGGCAGTCCAGTCTCTTCTTGAAAGTCTCAAGTGATGAAGCTCCCACAACTTCCGAGGGCAACTTCTGTTCCATCGGATGATTGTTCTCACTGTCAGAAAGTTTCTCCTTATTTCCAGGTTGAATCTCTCTGTTATGTACGTAGGTTTGAATGTCATTGGTTTAGTCTGAATTGTTCTTGTAAAATGTCAAATATGATTGGTTTAAAAAGTGCAGGAAAACCCTGCACTCTGATTGGCTGGCAACTGTGGCTGCTGGCTATGAGTAGCAGCCGTAGCCCAGCCAAGTGGGGTCCATTCGAGCTGTAGTCACTAATAAACTCTTCACTGAAGCTCTTCGCGTCTGACTCTTCATGCAAACTTAACACTCTCCTTGTTCAGTTTCCATCCATTATTCCTTGTCTGGCCTTTGGGTGCTTTGGAAAATAGCTTGACCTTTCTCCTCTCTGTGGCAGCCCCTCAAATATTGGAAGATGCTATCATGTCTCCCCTGGTCCTTCTCTTCACTAGACTAGCCAGGCCCAGTTCCTGCAACCGTTCTTCGTATGTTTTAGCCTCCAGTCCCCTCATCATCCTGGTTGCTCTTCTCTGCACTTTTTCTAGAGTCTCAACCTCTTTTTATAGTGTGGTGACCAAAACTGGATGCAGTACTCTAGGTGTGGTTTTACTAAGGCTTTATAAAGTGGTATTAGTACCTCACTTGACATCGATTGTATCCCTCTGTTAATGCAACTTAGGATTGCATTAGCTTTTTTGGCTGCTGCTGCACACTTCTGGCTCCTATTTAGCTGGTTGTCCACTAAGACTCCAAGATTCCCCCCACGCTTACTGCTATTAAACCTGGTTTCACCCATTCCATATGTGTACTTTTGGTTTTTCTTGCCTAAGTGTAGGACTTCACTTTTCTCTACATTGAATTTCATTTAATCTACAGGTAGCCCTTGACTTACAACAGTTCATTTAACGATGGTTCAAAATTGTACTGAAAAATGCGATTTATGATGACCGTTGCAACATCTCCCCCCACGGCCACATGATCAAAATTCAGACCCTTGGCAACCGGTTTTAGATTTATGATGGTTGCAGCATCCTGAGGTCACGTGATCCCCTTTTGTGACCGCCTGGCAAGCCAAAGTTAATAGGAAAGCCGATTGTGGGTTACTAACTTATCAAAAGGCAGTGATTCACTTCACAATTGTGGCAAGAAAGGTCGTCAAAGGTGGCGAAACTCCCTTCACAAATGTCTCACTTCATGACAGAAATTTTGGGCTCAATTGTGGTTGTAAGGTGACCTTCTACCGCTGCACTAGAGAGAGTGTCTTAACTTACTGCACCTCTGTATGGTTTGCCAATTGCACAGGGGCAGATAGGACAGCACTCCAGAGGGTGAACGTCATTGTCCCTCAGAGGATCATTGGTTGCCTTCTGCCCTCTTTGGAAGAACTTTATAGCTCCCGCTGCCTTAAGAAAGTTCAAAACATTCTCAAAGATCCATCTCATCCTGGGCACCCCCTTTTTTTGAACTATTACCATCTGGCAGACGGTACAGGATAATAAAAACAAGGACAAATAGGCTGAAAAACAGCTTCTATCCCAGGGCAGTTGCTCTTTTGAATTCTACTGTATAGTGCAGTGTTGGTGTGGTGTTGGGGTTTTCAATTCAATGTGTGGAGTGTGAAGGATGTGTGTTTGTGTTTATTTTCATGGTCATGATGTGCACTGAAGATGGTGCTTGATTTCGTTGTACAAGGTGCAATGACAATAAAGTAAACTAAACACCGCCTTGCTCCACCATTATCGGAATGAAAGGAGAACTATTTTTACTATTCTGTCCTCTATAATTACTGACTGAATGTATAAAGGTAGACAGAAAACTCCACAAAGCATCCATACAAAGTCTTTTTATTGGTTCATCAGGCAAGCTCAAGATAACTCACGGTTATGTCAAGATTCATCTCAATGTCCAACTCTTTGCATAGCTGACTTTCTGGTGTAAAAGGATTGTGATCTTTCATCCCATAGTAGCGGAGCAAAGGGGAGAGACGCCAGCATGCTGCTGGGGTCCAAGCAAGAGTGAAGAAACCTCCCCCAACCCACCAAGGGTCAATTCAGTGACTAATCAGGATTACAGATGTGCCCACATGACATGGACTACATTTCCCAGAATACCTTAACTACATTTACCATGATGCATTCCCTTAAGGGAACAGCTCTCAATTCCTAACTAACTATCTCAAATCCCATTACTTATAAACTGTCTGGACAGCACACTGCCTATAGATGGTTCTCTGGATGACCTCAGAAATGTTTGGTGAGACTAAACATGGACTATATTCCTGAAAAGCCAAATACTCCCATGTTACACCCCTCCTGCGTGACTTGCACTGGTTGCTGGTTGCCTCCCGGGTTGCCTTCAAGGTGCTAGTAACAACTTATAAAGCCCTAAATGGCTTGGGTCCAGGGTACTTGCGGGAACGCCTCCTGCCAGCATCATACTCCGATCGCCCCGTGCGCTCCCACAGGAGGGGCCTCCTTGGGATTCCATTGGTTAGACATTGTCGGCTGGCGGTTCCCAGGGCTAGGGCCTTTTCTGTGGGAGCGCCTGCCCTATGGAATCAGCTCCCCGTGGATCTCCGTTTGGCCCCTGATCTCCGCTCCTTTCGCCGAGACCTGAAGACCTGGTTGTTTCAGCAGGCCGGTCTGGATTGACCCGGGGGTGGGTTATTTTAGTTGTTTTAATTTAATTTTTAATTTTTTAATTGATTCTAGACTTGTAGTTGTTTAATTCATTTTTATTGTAATTTGTATGGTTTTTTAAATGTTTGCCGCTCTGAGTCCTTAGGGAGAAGGGCGGCATACAAGTCTAAATAAATAAATAAATAAATAAAAGTGTTTAAAATCCAATGGCTCCATTTCAGTGGTGGGATTCCAAATTGCAAGTTACCAGTTCTGCTCACTTTGTGCATGCAGGAAGCACTCAAAGCTCGCCCTTGGTGAGGTGAGCTGTTTTTGCAGTGCAGCAATCCACACTGCTGCGCGAATCAGATGAGCTAAAAACCAATGGAATAAAGGACAGGAAAGAGCAGGGGCAGGTGTGTGGGGCCAGCCAGAAGTGGTATGTGCTGGTTCTCCGAACTAATCAAAATTTTCGCTACCGGTACGCCAGAACCGTTCCGAGCCAGTTGAATTCTACCTCTGCTCCATTTACACCACACATAAATATAGGTCAACTCAGACTCCTCATCCCCTTTTGATTAGGGGATGAAGAGTCTGAGTTGACCTATATTTATGTTCCTCCATCTTGGTGAATTTAAGAGAGGTGGACTTCCATTCCCAGAATTCTCTCAGAAAGGCTGAGAAACCATTGGTTTATGGCTCAGGAGTCCCTCTGGTGTACACACGTTATACAAATGGCATGCAAAGGGGCTCACAGCTGAAAAGAGCGATCATTAAAGCTGTGTTTCTCAACCTTGGCAACTTGAAGATGTCTGGACTTCAACTCCCAGAATTCCACATCCTAGCATGGCTGGCTGGGGAATTCTGAGAGTTGAAGTCCGCCCATCTTTAAAATGGCTGTGGTTTGAGAAACCTGGTCTAATCTCAGGATCCAGGTGTGTATATAAACCCAACAGTTCCATGATGTCATCATCACACCGGTTTCATCATTGAGATGTGGTGTCCCCCAAGGCAGCATTCTAGGACCAACTCTCTTCATACTCTACATAAATGACCTCTGTGATCATATTAAGAGCAACTGTGTTCTCTTCGCTGATGATGTAAAGCTATTCAACACCACAGACAATACTGCTACCCTTCAAAAAGACCTCGACTATGTATCAGGATGGTCAAACAAATGGCAACTTCAAATCTCAACAAATAAATGCTCTGTCTTACATATTGGCAAAAAAAATCAGAAAATAAAATACAAGCTGAATAGTCAAGACCTTGTTGATGATCCAAACTCTGTCAAGGACCTTGGAGTACTCATCTCTAATGATCTAAGTGCTAGAGCCCATTGTAACTACATAGCCAAAAAGGCATTAAGAGTTGTTAACCTAATCCTGTGTAGCTTTTTCTCTGGTAATATCACACTACTAACTAGGGCATACAAGACATTTGCTAGACCAATACTTGAATACAGCTCATTAGTCTGGAACCAACATCGTGTATCTGATATTAACACAGTTGAGAAAGTCCAGAAATATTTCACAAGAAGAGTTCTCCACTCCTCTACTCATTGCAGAATATCTTATGCCACTAGACTTGAAATTCTAGACCTAGAAAACCTAGAACTACTTCGGTCCGATCTAAGTATAGTATATAAATCATACATTGCAATGTCCTTCCGGTCAATGAATACTTCAGCTTCAACCATAACAATAGATAAAACTCAAGGTTAACCACACCAAACTTGATTGCAGGAAATACGACTTCAGCAACAGAGTGGTCAGTGTCTGGAATACTCTACCTGACTCTATGGTTTCTTCCCCAAACCCCAAAACTTTAGCCTTAGACTGTCTACTATTGACCTCACCCCTTTCTTAAGAGGTCTGTAGGGGACGTGCATAAGTGCACTAACGTGCCTACCATCCCTGTCCTATTGTTTCTTTTATTTTTCTTATATGTATCCATTTCATGTATTCACAACTATGTTTATCCTTATACTTATTATCTTGCAAGCGATTGACAAAATAAATACATAAAAAAATAAAATAAAAAAATAAAATGTTGTGCTGCTATCCCACAACTACCTTGTTTCCCCCAAAATATGACCTACCCTGAAAGTAAGTCCTAGCTTGGTTTTTATATGTGCGCCCAATATAAGCCTACCCCCAAAATAAGCCCTAATTAAGATCCTGCCCACTCCAGAGTGCACAGTAAAAATTAAGCTAGGGAGGGGATGGGGGTAGAACTGCTACTTACCTTTGGACAGTTGTAGCCAGGCCTCGCATACCCCGACACCTGCCTTGCCGACCCATTTCTTCTGCAGCTGGCAAGGATGGCCAGACTTTCCTGAAGGCGTCTGGAGCTGATAACAAAGCTCTGGATTGATCCAGAGCTCTGTTATCGGCCGCAGAGGCCTTCAGAAAAGCCTTGCCGGCTGCAGAAGAAGAAGTACCTGATGGCTTCTGACCGGGGGTGACGCGCACAAGTGAGGTTAGTCAGTGGATGACATCCCCCGAAAATAAGACCTGGTTCCACTTTTTGGTGGCAAAAAAATTATAAGACAGGGTCTTATTTTTGTGGAAACATGGTACGTTTGAGCACTCAGCACTGCAAATCACCCACCAACATTTGAGTACAAGATGGCCAAACATCAAAAGCACAATTTTAGATGGGGGGGCAGGACGATGATTAGGATTGGGACCCCCCCCAAGAGGCCAAACGTTCCCTACTTTCTTTAATGGTATCACAGTATCATTCAAAGGAGGGGATTTTGCAAGATGGAGGCCAAAACCCCTGGGATTGAATCCACTCCCATTTATTATGTCTGCCATTTTGGCTTTTTAAAAAATTCTTTGTTTGCTGATGCCCCAGGTGTCCCAAGCAGGATAGGGGTTGGTTAGTTCTTGGATGGGGCACCAAGAGGAAATCCCAGGGTGGTAAATTAGACAAGAAGTTGGGAAAAATCATCCTTAGAAGAAGCTCTTGGAACAGTTTCCATATTACAGCTAGTCCTTGACTTGCAACCATTTGTTTAGTGACTGGTCAAAGTTACAACGGCAGTGAAAAACGTGACTTATAGATCATTTTTCACACTGACATTCTGACCATTGCAGCAACTCCTTGCTGACGTGATCAAAATTCAGACACTTGGCAACCGCTTCATATTTATGACGGTTGTGTTTTCCTGGGTTATATAGAATAAAATAGAATAACAGAGTTGGAAGGGACCTCAAAGGTCTTCTAGTCTAGTTCAGGCAGGAAACCCTACACTATTTCAAACTAATGGTATGAAATCCATATGATCATCTTTTGCCACCTTCTGGCAATGAGGAAGCCAGATTTGCTTAACCACTATGTTACTAACTCGACAACTGCAGTGATTCACTTAACGACGGTGGCAAGGAAGGTGGTAAAATGAGGCAGACATTTAACAACGGTCTCGCTGAGCAGCGGAAACTCGGGGCCCAATTGTGGTTGTATGTCGAGGACTACTGGTCTCTACAACTGAAATATGAAAGACCAATTTCTCCATTGTCCCATTGCTTAGCCTGAAGCAATGGAGGGTATTCAACTACAGATATAATGTTTTTTTCTCCTCTTTTTTTTTGGTGTATTCTAAAACAAAATATAATGAGAGGAAATCTGGGACTCTCCACATCCCTGGTGGGAAGAGGCACAAAATAAAAGCTATTCATTGCCGATTCCTGAGATTCGAAAGGGAGAACAATTCATAAAACAAAAAACAGGAGGAATCTCTAAAGCCAGAGAACCAAAAAAAATGTTGTTGCAAATGGAGTTTACTCTTGTGAAGACTCAACAGAGAACAATCAACCTCCCAGCAGTGGGATCCTATCTTTGACGGCCTGGGGCATGGCACAAAAGCAACAAAGTCACAAAAATAGGTAAAGTCCCTTTAATTCCTCCAACTTGGCCCCCAATGTCCAGATATCATCGGCTGGAGAAAAAACTCTCCCAAGAACAGTTTTCAAAGGGAAGAAATTCAGTCCGAACTCATACATATAAATTATAAATAAAAACCAGTACATATAAATTATAAATAAAAACCAACACAAACCACACTGCAGCAATTAACGAGACAGGGCAGGATAAGGAATTGAAGATGTCAAAAGATAACAAAATACACACACTGGGAGGATGCCAGAATTCAGATAAGACTTGACAAACCAGAATAATTTCACGCTTTGCTTCCAGCAACTTTGCCGTGTGTGGTTTGCCCTTTTAAACAGTCTTCCCAGATGAAGGGGATCAGGGCCCTTTCCTCCCCCGTAAAGCATGCAACCCACGTTGCTCCCTTATCCACTGCTCCCTGCGTGCCCTAGGATGAAGAGGGGATGGGCCTGGGTCTTCCCCTGAATGCCCAGCTGGACTGTGTCCTTCCCCAGTTTCCTCCACAGCCGCTAGAGCCACACTCCCACTCCCTGTCAGCTATTCCACCTCTCCCTCGGAATCAGATTCCAACAGAGGTATGACACTACCTGTTCCACTACAGGTTCGGTAATCGTGCATGTGTGTGCACCTAATACACGTGCACCTAACTCGCGTGCACCTAATGCACACATGCAGCTTTACACACACCAGCTGAGGCCTGCAGCACCAATCAGCTGAGAGGATAAAGAAGAGAAAAGTTCAGGGGCAAGTGGGAAGATCGATCCTGTACTTTTCTTTCTCCTCTCAACCGATTGTCGGAGGCTTTTTAAACTAAGTAGACCAGTGATGGCTAACCTTTTTGTCGTTGCATGCCAAAAGTGCCTGCACTCATAATGCAATGCACATGCACCCCCCTCGTTGCTGCATGCATGACCCCCATGCAGTCCCCCCATCCCCCTGTGTATATGAGCGTGACCCTTCCGCTCTCCCCTGCCCTCTGCACATGCACGTGTGACCCTCCCTGCTCCCCTCACCCTCCCTGCACAGGCACACAAATCTCCTGCATGCACCCCACCCTCCACAGATGCACGGCAGATACCCTCAAATCAGCTGGCTGGTGGGAGGTGCACACGCATGCGCAGTGGAACTGAGCTGGGGTGACGGCTTGCATGCCTGCAGAGATAGGTCTGTGTGCCACTTCCAGCACGCATGCCCTAGGCGCGCCATCACAGACCTAGATGAACTGGTAGCAATTTTTGCTACCGGTTTGAGCGAACCGTGCCAAACCGGTAGCATACCACCACTGCAAACTTCCCTCGGCAGCCTCTTGTTAGGGTAGACCGAAGGTCTCCAAAACTGGGCAACTTTACGACTTGTGGACTTCAACTCCCAGAATCCCCAGCCAGTAAATTCATAATTTACTGCGAATAAAAAATTTACTAATAATATATATATTTTTAAAAGTCCAAGTCTTTCTTGCAAGGAATACAAGAGCTGCTGGGAAGAATTGAATGTATTTTGAGAGAGGCAGTGATTTTAATTTCCTTTAAAAAAAAAAAAATCCCGCACATAGTCCTCGTCACGTCAAATTTGGCTGGAATGGAAACTAATCAAGGAGAGAAGCAACTTAGAAAGAAGGAGAAATTTCCTTATGCCAAGAACAATTAATCAGAGGAATGGCTTGTTGTGGGTGTTTCATCACTGGAGGTTTTTAAGAAGAGACTGGACAGCCATTTGCCCAGAACGGTATAGGGGTCTTCTGTTTGAGCAGGGGGTTGGACTAGAAGACCTCCAAGGTCCCTTCCAACTCTGTCTTTCTGTTACAACAGTTCATTACATGGCTGTTCAAAGTTACAACGGCACTGGAAAAAGTGACTTATGACCGTTTTCCACACAGATGACCTCTGCAGCACCCCCGTGGTCACTCGATCAAAATTCTTGGCAACGGACTCGTATTTACGATGGATGCCGTGTCCCTGGGATCATGTGATCCCCTTTTTTTGCGACCTTCTGACAAGCAGAGTCCGTGGGGAAACCGGATTCACTTAACAGCCACGTGACTCTTTTCACAGCCACAGTGGTTCACTTAACAACGGGAGAAGAAGGATCGCAACATGGGTTGAAATTCACACTACAACTGTCTCGCTTAGCCACCGATATTTTGGGCTCAGTTGCGGTCGTAAGCCGAGGACTACCTGTACTCCCTGTTAATATTGGTCTTTTCCGAGCGTTGCCTTTACTCTCTCTGAAAAGCAGGGAGGTCCTTCCACACCACATGCCATGAGTCAGGAGATTCCCTCCCCCGCTCTCTGATCCATGCCCTGCTCCGCATAGCAACATCCCAGGGTTTTCGCAAGGCTGTTTTGCAAAGAACTCTGGGCTTCTGCTGGACAGAGATAAGCTCAAGAATTCAAGCGCTCCGTTCCAAATATCCTGCCCGCTTCCGGCTGTTTCCTTGCTGCTGCTCCATGTCATTTGTCTGGTTTCCGCTACATCACGCTGTGGAGGGCTTCCTGTTTTCTGGACAGAGATTGGGGAACGGGTGTGCAAAAGACCTCCCCCAATGGAGAAAGACGGAGGGAGGAGAAGCTGAGATGGGATGGGATGGAGGAACCTGGATGTCTAATGGAAAGAAGGACTAGGGGCTCTTCCAATATTTGAAGGGCTGCCACAGAAAAAGAGGGGGTCAATTTATTCTGTTTAAATTTATCAGTTTAAATGTATCAATGTATCAATTTAATTTATTCATTTTATTTATTCATTTTATTTATTCATTTTATTATTTTATCAATTTAATTCATTCATTTTATTAATTTATCCATTTAATTTATCTATCTATCTATTTATCTATTTATCTATTTATCTATTTATTTATTTATTTATTTATTTATATATATATATATATGTCCCGCCGTCATCTTCAGGCTGGTGTCTCCTGGGAGAACTGAAGACCCAGCCTGAAGATGACGGATGAGATTTCTAAGGTATTCTCAATCGGACAAGACCAATACACCAAGACCTAACCGTGAAAATCAAATATATTTATTTATTTATTTATTTATTTATTTATTTATTTATTTATTTATTTATTGATTCTCCCTGAGGACCGCATGCATAAAACAATACAGATATACAATTAAAAAGAGATTAAATCAAATGAGAAACCCAATTACAGTCTAAAACACTAAAAACACTAAAAACAGTCATTAAAACTCCCACACACACGCCCCTCGGTCCAGGTCAGCGAGTTGGAACAACCATGTTTTTAGGCCTCTGCAGCCTCAGGAGGCCGAAAAACGGGCCCGTTTCGGCACTTCCGGTATTTCTGGAAGTCTGGCTTTTCGGCCTACCGAGGCTGCAGAGGCTTTCCTCAAGCCTCCGGGAGGGCGAAAACGGCCCCAAACGAGCTGAAAATCAGCTGGGAGGTGCACGCATGCGCAGTGCAGGTAAGTTTGGCTGGGGCTCACGTGCCCGCACAAATGGCTCTGCATGCCGCCTGTGGCACACATGCCAGAGGTTCGCCGTCACGGGTATAAGGTTTCCTGCTGTGAGCAGAGGGTCGGACTAGAAGGCCTCCGAGATCCCTTTCAGCCCAAACATTCTATGTTTTACCAATGATGCAATTGGGCTTGATGAGGTTTCAGAGGGAGGAGGGAGCCAGGAGTCCATGTTTCCACCCTGGTTTGACCATAGAAGGCCTGGATTTTCCCCCCCCCCATCCTCTTGGACAAAATAAAAGGAAACGAGTGGGGAATTGCAGCAAAATGCAGTTGCTTCCTCTCAGCCTGTTTGTGGTGTCAGCTGGCTGGTTGCGTCATCCTCCAGGATGGCCCATATTAGATAAGCATGGAAAGAGTCCCTCCCATTCAGTCTTCTCCAGCTTGGTGCTCTTCAAAAGAGCTGGAGTTCACTCCCAAATGCCCAGCCAGGATGGGGTGCACTGAGTGGGCATCTCATTGGAGAAGGCTGGTCTGTTCCTTCCCAAAAGCAGTTCAATTTATCTTCCAAAGCACCAGAAGGCAAAAGAAGAAACAATGGTTGGAAACTAATCAAGGAGAGAAGCAACCCTGGAGTTGAAGAGAAACTTCCTAACAGGGAGGACAATTAACCTGTGGAACAGCTCGCCTCCAGAAGTTGTAGGTATTCCATCACTGGAGGTTTTTAAGAAGAGACCGGAAAGCCCTATTCTGATTGATTGTCCTTTCCTTGTTTACTTTTTAGCTCTTTGACTTATAACAGAATAAGTGCTATTGCTATTGTTTCCACATTGAATCTAGCGGCCACAGTTGCTTGTGACCAATACTCGAATACAGCTCACCAGTCTGGAACCCACATTATGTATCTGATATTAACACAGTAGAGAAAGTCCAGAAATATTTCACAAGAAGAGTTCTACACTCCTCTACTCGTTGCAGAATACCTTATGCCACCAGACTTGAAATTCTAGACCTAGAAAACCTAGAACTACACCGCCTTAGGTCTGATCTAAGTATAGTACATAAAATTATATATTGCAATGTCCTACCTCTCAATGAACACTTCAGCTTCAACCATAACAATACAAGAGCTCACAATAGGTACAAACTCATGGTTAACCACACCAAACTTGATTGCAGGAAATACAACTTCATCAACAGAGTGGTCAATGTCTGGAATACTGTACCTGACTCTGTGGTTTCTTCCCCAAACCCCAAAAACTTTAACCTTAGACTGTCTACTATTTACCTCACCCCTTTCCTAAGAGGTCTGTAGGGGGCGTGCATAAGCGCACCAATGTGCCTACCGTCCCTGTCCTAGTGTTTCTTTTTATTTTTCTTATATGTATCCATTTCATGTATTCATAACTATGTTTATCCTTATACCTATTATCTTGTTGAGGTCCTCAGTGCTCTCTGAACTTGGTAATTTTCTTGCAGACTTTTCATTACCAAACTAGGTAACGTCTTTAGTGTGATGATGATGATGTTACCTAGCTGGGTCATGAGACGCCTGCAAGAAAACCACCAAACTCAGAGAGCACCAGAATAACAGAGTTGGGAGGGACCTTGGAGGTCTTCTAGTCCAACCCCCTATTGAGGCAGGAAACCCTATATATCATTTCTGACAAAGGGTTCTCCAGTCTCTTCCTAAAAACCTCCAGTGTTGGAGCGCCCACAACTCCTGGAGGCAGGTCATTCCCCTGATTACAGGTAGACCTCGACTTACAGCAATTCATTTAGTGACCGTTCAAAGTTACAACACACTGAAAAAAGTGACTTAAGGCCACTTTTCACATTTATGACCATCGCGGCCTCCTTCATGGTCCCGTGATTTACATTCGATGCTTGACAACTGGTTCATATATACGATGGTCTCAGTGTCCTAGCTTAACAACTGTAGCAATTCACTTAACAACGGTGGCAAGAGAGGTCATAAAATGGGGCAAAGCTCACCTAACAAATTTCTCCCTTAGCAACATAAATTTTGGGGCTCAATTGTGGCCGTAAGTCGAGGACTACCTGTAGTTGGTATTGTCAGGAGATTTCTCCTTAGTTCCAGGTTGCTCTCCTTGATTAGTTTCCATCCGTTGCTTCTTGTCCTCTGCCTTCAGGGGCTTTGGAGGAAGCCGCAGAAGCCTTCCACACCAAATGGTTATCCAAGTAATTTTTGACAACCCTTTGAAAGCAAAGTCAGTGGAGGAAACTGGATTCGTTTTACAACTGCACGATTTACTTAACAACGGCAGTGAGTTGCGTAACGTACATGGCAAAATTGGTTGTAAAATTGGGTGCTGCTCGCTTTGCTACCTCCATGCTTAGCCATGGAAATTCTGGTCCCGATTCTGGTCGTAATTCCGGTTCCGATTGCAGTCGTAAGTCAAGGACAAAACAAGGACAAATAGGCTGAAAAACAGCTTCTATCCCAGGGCAGCAACTCTACTGAATTCTACTGTATAGTGCAACATTATTGCAGTATCAGGGGGTTTCAATTCAATTGTGTAGAATGCGAAGGATGTGCGTTTGTGTTTTACTTTTTATACTTATGTATAATGTACATTGAAGATGGCATTTAATTTTGTTGTACAAGGAGTTTAGTTTACTTTATTGTCATTGCACCTCGTACAACGAAATCAAACACCATCTTCAGTGCACATGATGACCATGAAAATAAACACAAACACACATCCTTCACCCTCCACACATTGAATCGAAAACCCCTGACACCACACCAACACTGTTCAGTAGAATACAGTAGATACAGTAGAATTCAAAAGAGCAACTGCCCTGGGATAGAAGCTGTTTTTCAGCCTGTTTGTCCTTGTTTTTATTATTCTGTACCGTCTGCCAGATGGTAATAGTTCAAAAAAAGGGTTACCAGGATCAGATGGATCTTTGAGAATGTTTTGAACTTTCTTAAGGCAGTGGGAGCTATAAAGTTCTTCCAAAGAGGGCAGAAGGCAACCAATGATCCTCTGAGGGACAATGACGTTCACCCTCTGGAGTGCTGTCCTATCTGCCCCTGTGCAATTGACAAACCATACAAAGGTGCAGTAAGTTAAAATGCTCTCTATGGTACAGCGGTAGAAGGTCACCAGCAATGACAATAAAGTACTACTTTTTAAAAAAAATTCATATTTATATGCCGCCCTTCTCCGGAGACTCAGGGCAGCTTACGATTTTTTGGAGCACAACCCAATGCGCTCAGCAATAGCCTTCATTCCACTGTATATGCCTGCTTATTACTAAGCGGCGTTTTTACAAAGTCAGCTTATTGCCCCCAACAATCTTGGGTCCTCAGTTAACCTACCCCGAGAGGATGGAAGGCTGAGTCAACCTTGAGCCTGGTAGTATTCGAGCCTGCACTAATTGCAGGCAGCTGGAACTAAGTGCTAGGCGCTTAACAGCCTGCACCACGAAGGCTCTTTTTGCCTTCCTGGGCCCCAGGGAAGCTTCCTGGGAGCAACCCCCCCCCCAGGAGGCTTGCCTGAGGCCCAGAAGGCCCCAAAAACAGGGGGGTGCTGCAAAAAACAAAAAGTATTTCAACCAACCGGCTGCCCCCGCCCCCCTGCCTCTTCCAGGAGTCTCCACACAGCCCATTTTTTGATGCAGGTAAGTGCAGGGTCCCCACGGAAGCGCTGGGACGGGGGAAACAGGCCTTCCGGAAGTCCAGAAACAGGCCTGTTTCCGGCTTCCGGAAGGCCTTCAGAGCCAGGGGAAGGCCATTTTTGTTCTCCCAGAGGCCTGAGGAAAGCCTCCGGACCCTTGGGAAGGTGAAAAATGGTCCTCCCGGAAGTTCCGGTAGGCCACGCCCATGCAGCAACCAGGCAGAGAACCGGTTGCTGGAATGTTTTGAATCCCATCCCTGTCGATTTCCCATATTAGCAATTTTTTTTGTAAAAGTAATTGAGAAAATGGGTTTGCTGCCCACCCACCATGAATGCAGCCTGTAGAGTTGCTTCCTAGTTCATGTCTCACGTCATCCTAAAGTAGGGGTTAGTTCACTATTTCATCAGCATGCAAATCCTGAGTGCTGTCATGCAAAAACACAACTGCTGTCGGTTTTTTCCATTTGTTACTTTCATTTTTTTATCGGGCCCTTTATTTATAAAAAGGCCTTTAGCAGTTCAGGGGCTGTCTAGCCAGCATTGTACAGTTGTTGGAAAAGATGTGATATCCCCCCTCCCATCACTGGTTTGTGTTTGTGACAGACACCACAAAACTGTTCTCTGCCTACGTTAGTCATCGCAGCATCAAAAAAAAAAAAACCCACCCCAAAAGAACTCATTTCTATAGTTGTTAGTGCAGTTGTGTCCTGTTTCCTGTCTGGCTTGCATTGGTTTCTGTATAAACACACACACACATATACAGAGAAATCCCTAAAATAAAATTACAGTCTTGGGCACTCTCTTGTTTAAAACTCAAATAATATAAGTAGGTAGACATGTTATTGAATTAAACCATTAGTTAGTCTAATCCCAGATTTTTAACTGCATTCCAGCATCTGAAGTGATCGTTTTACTTGGTGGTGTTCCTGACCATTTTTAATTGGAGAAACTCAGAACTGACTCCCTGGGGGAGGGAAGAGGGGGGATTTGGGATCATTCGTTAGATCTTCCATTGAGTCATTGGCTCTCGCCCAGCATACATTTTGCATCCTGTTGTGATGTGGACAAGGTGCAGTTTTCTTCAGATTATTCTTTTCTTCCATTATTAGGTTCCAGACTGTCTTTGGCATGCCTGCTGCTGCACCAGTTTAGGGAAAGAAAGGAAAGGAAGGAAGGAAGGAAGGAAGGAAGGAAGGAAGGAAGGAAGGAAGGAAGGAAGGAAGGAAAGAAAAGGAAAGAAAGGAAGGAAAGGAAGGAAAGAAAGGAAAGGAAGGAAAGAAAGGAAGGAAGGGAAGGAAGGAAGGAAAGAAAGGAAAGAAAGAAAGACGAAGGAAAGAAAGAAAGAAAGAAAGAAAGAAAGAAAAAGAAGGAAGGAAAGAAAGAAAGGAAAGAAAGAAAGGAAAGAAAGAAAGGAAAGAAAGGAAAGAAAGGAAAGAAAGGAAAGAAAGAAAGAAAGAAAGAAAGAAGGAAGGAAAGAAAGAAAGAAAGAAAGAGAGAGAGGAAAGAAGGAAGAAATGAAGGAAGGTTGTATGGGAAGGAAGGTTGTGAAAAAGGGAGAAGGAAGGAAGGAAGGAAGGAAGGAAGGAAGGAAAGAAGGAAGGTTGTATGGGAAGGAAGGTTGAGAAAAAAGGAAGGAAAAAGAAAAAGGAAAAAGGAAAAGAAAAAGGAAGGAAAAAGAGAGAGAGGAAGGAAGGAAGGAAGTTTTAAAATAATTTCAGAGAATTATAATGAATTTCCATGACTGATGATACTGGAATAGGGTGGAACTGTGATCTAATATTTGGAGAACAAACATGTATCACATCATTAATGAATTCTCTATCTCATTCACATGCCATGCTTTGGCCCTATTGTTTGAATCACATATCCTGCTAATCAGCCTAATCAGGCTATCCTGACATGCTAATGTCCTTCCTTCCTTCCTTCCTTCCTTCCTTCCTTCCTTCCTTCCTTCCTTCCTTCCTTCCTTCCTTCCTTCTTCCTCCTCCCTCCTCCTCCCTCCCTCCTCAGATCCTCCTTCCCTCTGGGATTCAACATTTTTACTACTGGTTCAGGGCTGGCTTAGGATACTGCAAAATCCCTCATTCCTCCACAGATCTGACCAGTTCTGGAGAACCGGCTGGAATTTTGAGTAGTTCAGAGAACCGCAAATCCCACCTCTGACTGGAGATTTTACAGTATCCTTCCCTGCCAGCCCACCAAGCCACGCCCACAGAACCGGTAGTAAAAAAAATTGAATCCCACCACTGCTCCCCACCCCACTAACCTGCTTTCCAGCTCTGTTCTCCTGTGCAGGGCAACCACAGAAGACCCAGCCGATCAGGAGGCAGAGAAGAGATGGGGTTGGCGGGGCCAGTCAAGAGGTGATATTTGCCGGTTCTCCGAACTACTCAAAATTTCCGCTACTGGTTCTCCAGAACTGGTTAGAACCTGCTGAATTCACCACCTCTGCTTCCCTTCCCTTCCCTTTCTCCCTCTCCCTTTCTCTCCCCCTTCCTTTCCCCCTTCTCCCTTGTCACTTTGTTAGTTTTTACCTTTCTCATTAAAAAAAATTAACAAAGTCACCATAAAATGACCTGCTCAATAAAACTCCCCGTCTCCTCTGGTCTCCTTCTTTTCTGAATTTTGGAGTGATCGGTCCGAGGGCTTGTCCTTTTAGCAACCAAACCCTGGTTTACCCAAGGAGAAACCATGGTTGGGGCAGCCCTGTTGAGGAGGCCGATGTTTGTGTGCAGAAACAGTGGCCGGGGCTGGGCTGGGGGCTGTCCTTTAGGCCCCCCGAGATTCCATGATAGATGTGAGCAAGCGTTCCCAGTCATTCTCATTATTTTCAGCCAGACCGGAGGTATTCAAAGCAGGGAAGGAAGCGCGGGGCAGCAACTGAAACAACAATCAAAAGAAAACAAAGACCCTTTTTTTTAACAAAAAAAAATTAAACAAAAAAAGAAATTATCCGTTCATAAATCAGATGAACTGCAGGTAATCCTGGAGCTAGCCAAAGTGTCGGAAAAGACAAGGCCTTGGAAAAACAGTCAAGAAACAGCTGAGAGACACAAGGGAGTGCTTGCTAAGAGCCTGACAAACCTACGCTCTGGGGAGTATCCTCCAGAGAGGAGGTAGGTCAAAAAAGTCAAAATGGCGGCCCTAAGCATGCCGTGGGAGGCCCGCCTCTTTTTGACAAGCATTCGCAGGGCCTCAATTGCACCCTCGCAGCCGCCATCTTGCCTGTTTTGAAAATCCTCCTTCTTGTTCAACCCACTTCGTGGAGTTCACAGCAAGGTTTCCAACAAGCCCGGTTAATAAACTTGTTGTGAGAACAGAGCCCTAGGCTTCTGCCAAGGATCACATCAATAACAAGGGGAAAAAAGTCAAGGAAAACAGTTGTCCACTAAAGAGAAAAGATGGTCAGGAAGTAAAGGACAGCAGAGAGAAAGCAGAGTTGCTTAACTCATTCTTTGCATCAGTCTTCACGCAAAAAGAAACTATAGCCCAACTTATCCAAAACTTAACTGTAAAAGACAGACTAGAAAAAAAATTAAAACAAGCAAGAAAATAGTAAGAGAACACCTGTGTGATTTTTTTAAAAAAGATTTTATTCATAAACATTTTTTGAATACAGCGTTTTGTCTGGGTATATTGTTTACAAAACAAAAAACATAGCTAATACTGTAAAAATATTATCATTTACTAATAATAACACTAATAATACCGTAACACATAAATTAACAGCTCTAATAATACTATGATGGTTCCCATACAGTACAATTCCCATTCTTTGTGTTTAACTCATTCATATTTATAGCAATTATAGTTTTATACCATCCATGTTTTTAATAAGATCATTCGTTTTTCTTCCTCTAACTTCTACCCCTTGTTTTTAACCACTCGTAAAATCTATTCCATGTCAGATAATATTCTCTTCTTTTTCTTTTTTTAAAGGTAATCTGTCCATCTCAGCACGTTCTGTCTGATCTTGATGAACATAAATCACCAAGACCTGATGGATTACATCCCAGAGTTGGGATGTATTCCTGCCAGAAGGAGCTGGCAGATGTCATCTCACAAGCATTGTACCACATCTTTCAAAAATCCTGGAGCACCAGGAAATTACCTGAGGACTAGAAAAGAGCTGATATGGTTCCCATCTTCAAAACAGAAAAGGAAAAAAAAAACAGACCCAGGAAACCACAGACCGATCAACGTAACATCAATACTGTTATGTATGTAGGTTTGAAGTCATTGGTTTAGTTTGAACTGTTCTTGTAAAATGTTGGAAATGATTAGTTTAAAAGTGCGGGAAAACCCTGCACTCTGATTGGCTGGCAACTGCGGCTGCTGGCTATAAGTAGCAGCCGCAGCCCAGCCAAATTGGGTCCGTTCTGAGCTGTAGTCACTAATAAACTAAGAGCTTGAAGCACTCGGCGTCTGTCTCTTCATGCAAACTTAACAGCTATCACTTAACAACTGCCGCGAAAAAAAACGTGGTAAAATATGGATTCTAGGACAAGAGCCAACAGGTGGAAGCTCTAGAGAAGGATGTCCAAATATGTACCACCTTTGGTCAAGGTTGGCCTGAGGATTTCAGAAGATCTCTGACATCTCTTTCAAGTCTATGATACTCTCCACTTGAACCACATCCAATAAAGCAGAGCCCGTCCAATCTTAGGCATGAAAACCGGCTGGGTGATATTGGGACAATCACCAGGAGATGGTGAGTTCTAGTCCCACCTTAGGCATGAAAGCCAGCTGGGTGACTTTGGGCCGATCACCACATAACAGTGAGATCTAATCCTGATTTAGGAATGAAAGCTGGCTGAGTGACTTTGGGCCAATCACCAGGAGACAGTGAGTTCTAGTCCCACCTTAGGCATGAAAGCCTGCTGGGTGACTTTGGACCAAATCACCAAGAGATGGTGAGTTCTAGTTCTGCCTTAAACATGAAAGATGACTGGGTGACTTTGGGCCAATCACCAGGTGATAGTGAGTTCCAGTCCCACCTCAGGCACGAAAGCCGGCTGGGTGACTTTGGGACAATCACAAGGTGATGGTGAGTTCTAGTTCTGCCTTAAACATAAAAGATGGCTGGGTGACTTTGGGCCAAATTACCTCACAGGGTTGTTGTGGGGAAAATAGGAAAAGGAAGGAACATAAAATATGTTCTCCATCTTATTTTTAAAAACAGTAAGGCTGGATAAAAATAAATAATAATTTTTAAAATTGGTGTTTGCTTCTCCCACAAAATCCTCTGTATTACTATTGATTCTTATTGATAGCAGTTGTGGCTATCAATGTGTAAATACTGATTTCCATTTTTGCATCCTATTGAAGATTCTAACTTCCTTGTAAAACCACCCAGCAAGATCAGCTAATACCTTGATGGCAAACAATCCACAAATTACCTATTTTTTTTTGCTTTTATTCGATGACCTCCAGTTTAAAACAAAGCTGTAGTTCAGAAATTGCACTCATGAAATCTGTTCAAGGTCCATATCTTTGGGCCAATTCAGTAGGGTATGTGAAGGAGGGTTGTTTTATCAAGCATATTGTGACACTTTTAATCATTGGGCCAATAAGGCACTTCTGCAATTTTCTGAAGCTTGTGCAACAAAACAAATGAAATCTCTCCATACAAGTGGATTCTATCCCTGGTTAATGTTTAACATCAGAGATTAAATGCTGCATAAAAGTATCATTATATAAGCATAAAGGACAATTCTGCACACCAGAAATGACCTGTTTTTAATGTCTCCAAGTAAGGAAATGTCAGCAGACACATTTCCTCTCTCACAAGGTGAGAACCTTAAAACATCTGAACCACGTAGGTCTCAACGTACACGTAAGAGCCCCACCTATTTAAAAGAATACATTAGATAGGTTGGGGTTTGAGTATGGACTGAACCTAGTGGGGAGGGGTGTTATGTATGTAGGTTTGAAGTCATTGGTTTAGTTTGAACTGTTCTTGTAAAATGTTGGAAATGATTAGTTTAAAAGTGCGGGGAAAACCCTGCACTCTGATTGGCTGGCAACTGCGGCTGCTGGCTATAAGTAGCAGCCGCAGCCCAGCCAAATTGGGTCCGTTCTGAGCTGTAGTCACTAATAAACTAAGAGCTTGAAGCACTCCGCGTCTGTCTCTTCATGCAAACTGAAATTGATCTGAAAACTTGGCTGTTTGAACAGGCTGGGCTGGACTGACCTCTTGCGGGCGGGGGGTGTTAAATTGATTTTATTTGGGCTTGTTGGGTTTAATTTGTTTTTAAAGTATTTATTGTTTGTATTTTTAGTTGGGAGCCGCCCCGAGTCCTTTCGGAGAGGGGGCGGCATACAAGTCCAATTATTAAATTAAATTAAATACCTGGGAAGATACTGGAAAAGATAATCAAAAAACAAATCTGCAAACATCTAGAAACAAATAAAATTATAACAGAAGCTAGCACGGGTTTGTTAAAAACAGATCATGCCAAAACAGTCTTATTTCATTCTTCGACATAGTGACTAAATTGGTAGGCCAGTGAAATGCTGGGGACGTAGCATACTTAGACTTCAGTAAGGCATTCAACAAAGTAGACCACAACCTACTTCTTGATAGATAGAATCACCACCAGATGGATTTGTAGCTGGCTGACAAACCATACTCAATGAGTAGTCCTTAACGGTACTATGTCTACATGGAGGAAAGTAAGCATTAGGGTACCACAAAGTTCCGTCTTAGGCCCAGTGCTCTTCAATATCTTCATAGATGAGGGAACAGATGGGGAACTCATCAAATTTGCAGATGACACTAAGCAAACCTTTTGTCAACTTCCTATATAAGCAAAGTCGATGAGGAAGCCGGCAAGAAGTCTCAAGTGGGAGCCATAGGAGGTGCTCACTTAATGACACAAGGTGATTCACTTATTGATGTCACCAGGAATAGGAAAGGACAGGACAGGATAGAATAGAATAAACAGAGTTGGAAGGGACCTTGGAGGTCTTCTAGTCCAACCCCCTGCTCAGGCAGGAAACCCTGTACCATTTCAGACAAAGGGCTGTCCAGTCTCTTCTTAAACACTTCCAGTGTTGGAGCACCCACAACCTCTGGAGGCAAGTTGTCCCACTGGTTAGTTGTTCTCACTGTCAGGAAACTTCTCCTTAGTTCTAAGTTGCTTCTCTCCTTGATTAGTTTCCACCCGTTGCTTCTAGTCCTGCCTTCTGGGGCTTTGGAGAATAGCTTGACTCCCTCTTCTTTGTGGCAGCCCCTGAGATATTGGACCACTGCTATCATGTCTCCCCTAGTCCTTCTTTTCATAAGACTAGACATACCCAGTTCCAGCACTGCTTTAGGACCATAGTCCCACTTGTCATTGTTAAATGAGGACTACCTTTACTAGTTTTGGTGGCTCCCTGGTTGTAAGGGAAGCTGAGGTAGTATATTAGGTTTTAAAACTCATGGTAACAATAGCAAGGAAGGCTTCAAAAGATGAAAGAACAGCAGGTAGGAAAATAAAACATTATTCCACCTCCATTATTGGGTACGGACCAAAAATTAAAATGTAAGGCACAATAGTACAATTGAAGCTCAAACTGCTTTTTAGTTCCCCTTTCTTTCCTTTCCTTTCCTTTCCTTTCCTTTCCTTTCCTTTCCTTTCCTTTCCTTTCCTTTCCTTTCCTTTCCTTTCCTTTCCTTTCCTTTCCTTCCCTTCCCTTCCCTTCCCTTCTCTTTTTCCTTTCCTTTCCTTTCCTTTCCTCTTCTCCTCTCCTATTTTTCTTCCTTTCCTTTCCTTTCCTTTCCGTTCCTTTCCTCTCTTCTCCTATTTTTCTTCCTTTCCTTTCCTTTCCTTTCCTTTCCTTTCCTTTCCTTTCCTTTCCTTTCCTTTCCTTTCCTTTCCTTTCCTTTCCTTTCCTTTCCTTCCTTCCCTTCCCTTCCTCCCTCCCTCCTTCCTTCCTTCTGAAGACAAACTGAAGATGCTTTTTGAATGAGAAGCGAAAGGTATTCAAAGAAAAAAAAACAAACTCCAATTGCCTTTTGAAAAATCACCTTTGGGACTGGACACTGTATATAAACGCTGCATCTTTAAGATATTTTATCCAGTGCCTGGGAATGCTCTTGCTGAATTACAGCTTCTAATCAAATACATGTAACCATGTCACTTAAAGGGCCCAGGAGAAGAAATAATACATTAAAAAAAATACAATTGGAAGAGCACAAGATTAAAACCAGCTGCTTTGTTAGACCCCTCTGCATTTAATTGGTTCTGAATGTTTTGCAGAAGGAAGGGGGGGCGCAGAGGCGAACGCAGCCAAAACACCATATTTCTGTCCATCTTTTTGGATCCCACTAAGTCTGCTTTATATTTTGGGGGAGAAGGGGGCGGGGGGAGAAGCCCAGCAGGAGCAGCTAAGCAAGAAGGAAAATGGACCACGGGGGGTGGTGTTAGAGGCCCCCATCTGCAGTGGTTACCCTCCCTCTCTGCCTTCCATGCCAGCTTCACGGGGACAGGAGAGGGCTCAAGTTCCCTTTGCAAGTTGAAGGAATAAAGAGGTGGGGGTGCAGAAGAGACAAACTGGGGGAAAACCCCAAAGGTGCTTTTCCCCCAAGAAGCAATTGGACTTTCTTGTTTTTCTTTTGAAGACATTTCGCTTTTCACCTGAAAAGCTTCTTCAGCTCTGGCTGGATGGTGGGGAAGGGAAGGATTTATACTCCTTGCAGACAGCTAGTCGTTTGCATCCTTTTTGAGGGTCGTTGAGGCCAATTGGAGATTGGGCTGGGCTCTTTCAAACCTGAGAGGCCCGTCTGTGTCAAAACTGAACAGCCCTCCGTCAACAGAGGGGGTGGGATATGACATCATCTATCTCCTATCTACAACACAGTCCTTTCAGCAGTTCAAAGAAGGCTCCACATCCATTTGCACCACTCAGGTGACCCTGAGGATACAAACAAACCTCCAAACGGGCCTCAAGGACTCTCTAAAAAGAATGCAAATAACCAGCTGGTCATTTGCATTCCTGACCAACTGTCTGCAAGGACTGTAAATGCTTCCAGCCTCCATCATTCAGTCAGAACTGAAGAAGCTTCCTGGATGAGAAGTGAAAAGTCTTCAAAAGAAAAACAAGGAAGCCCAGTTGCTGGGGAAGAAGTTTTCCCTTGGTCCACTTTCTGTCCTTGTTTCAAGTGCCGTACAGGTAATCCTCGACTTATGACCACAACTGTGCCCATTGCCAATGTCATACCCCTGTTGGAATCTGATTCCGAGGGAGAGGTGGAACAGCTAACAGAGAGTGGGAGTGTGGCTCCAGTGGCTGTGGAGGAAACTGGGGAAGGGCACAGTCCGGCTGGGCATTCAGAGGAAGACCCAGGCCCACCCCCTCTTCATTCTAGGGCATGCAGGGAGGAATGGATAAGGGAGCAACGTGGGTTGCGTGTTTTACGGGGGAGGAAAGGGCCCTGATCCCCTTCATTGGCTGCAGCTGGGAAAGTTAAAAGGGCAAACAGTGCAGGGCAAAGTTGCTGGAAGCAAAGCTTGAAATTATTCTGGTTTGTCAAGTCTTATCTCAGTTCTGGCGTCCTCCCAAGTGTGTATGTTTCGTTATCTTTTGATGTCTTCAATCCCTTATCCTGCCCCGTCTCGTTAATTGCTGCAGTGTGGTTTGTGTTGGTTTTTATTTATAATTTAGATGTACTTTGAGTTTAGACGGAATTTCTTCCCTTTGAAAACTTTTTGGGACAGTTTTTTCTCCAGCTGATGATAATTGGACATTGGGGGCCAAGTTGGAGGAATTAAAGGGACTTTACCTATTTTTGTAACTTCGTTGCTTTTGTGCCACACCCCTTTGGGTCATCACAGCTAAGCAAGAACAGTTGTTCAGGGCATTTTGTCCCATTTTGCGACTTTTCTTGCCACAGCTGTTAAGTGAATCCCTGCAGTCGTTAAATTAGTAACACCGTTGCTAAGTGAATCTGTCTTCCCCATTGACTTTGCTTGTCAGAAGGTCGCAAAAGGGGATCACGTGACCTCAGGATACCGCAACCACCATAAATATGTGTCAGTTGCCAAGCGTCTGAGTTTTGATCACATGACAGCCCCCCCCAGGGATGCCGCAACAGTCGTAAACATTTGTGAAAAACGATCCTAAGTCGCTCTTTTTTTAGTTATAACTTTGAATAGTCACTAAACAAATGTTTATAAGTCAAGGATTACCTGTAATTCTGAGGTTTTACCACTTTTCTCCTTTGGAAAGAGTAGTGGTAACAGAAGGGCCCAAACAGATTTTATCCTAAATCCTAGAACTTGTAACTTTTCTCACCATTGAATGGTAGAGAAATATGACCAGCGGCTACGCTCAAGAGTTGGGGATACAATACAAAACAATAAATATATGTATATGTATATACTAGCTAGATACTCGTGCTTTGCTACGAAACTATGTGGTCGGGCTTAGTTTTGGGGAGAACCAGCATCCATCGGTATTCATCTGGCTAGCGTCCTATCAGTGTGTGAGAGAGTTGAGAACTGTTTGGAAACTGAAACAGTATTTGCTGTGTGAGCAAGAAGGAGACAGCAAGGAGCTTGGGCGTGGCTTAGCTCAACTGTTCTGTACTAAAGCTGCTTGGTGCTGTGCAACTGAAACAACTTCTCTGTTTGTGTTTTGAATTTGGAACAGATTTCTTTTCAGGTGGGGAAGGGGAGTAGAACTCCTTAGCATCAGAGCGTGTTAATAATAATATACGAAATAATACTAATGCTCTGATTGTCATTTTGAAAAATCCTTTCTTAGTGAGCACCTAGAAGCCAAGAGGAACATATGTGCCCAATTTCAAGTTTGTAGGCTTTATGGTTCTGGAGATTTCGTGATGATGCGTGACAGGCATTTCGCTGTTTAACGGCCATTTGAACTTACAAATGACTAACAACTGGTGCTTGCATTTACCATGCAACAGCATCCCTTTATAAACAGGGAGCAAACCCCACACTCACTTAACTGATGACGTTGCCTTGTTGGGTGATGAAACGTCTTCTAGCAAACAATCAGGCTTGGGAGAGCTCCAGGAAGTCCCCAGTTCAACCCTGAGGTTCATATATTCTCTTCGATTGGGCTTCTGAGTCCACTTCAATCATCTTATAGTTGATTATCTTATAATTATTGATCATGTATTAATTGATTGATCTTATGGAGCCTATGGCTTAGCTTCCATAAATTGCCAGGTAGTTCTTCTCCACGTAGAAGCAACCCACCTGTTCCATCCTCTGGAGGAAAACATATGAATTGTTCCCCATTTTAAAGAGGTCAATGGCAAGGGCCCAGAAACACTGGTTTTTGGGTAAACCCAGTTTAGTTTAGTGGTTAAGGCTAAGGTGACCAACTTGTTTACAAGGAGAAGGAGGACACAAATAAATTGAAGGAAAAAAAACAAAGCCACTTGCGCGTGGCGCACTCTCTCAGAACAATTCTCCTGTGTGGAGCGCATGCATCTCATAATCGCGTCTCGCCGCACCGTTCCAAGCCTTGATGAATTGTCATGTCAAATAAAAATACGTCACATCACACACAACGGATTGGATCGGCATCGATCAAATACGGAGATTTACAGATTAGTCTTCAAATATCAAAAAGGAGGATATGTAGGAGGACACTTTTCGAGAGAGGACAGAACTTACAAAGGGAGGACTGTCCTCTCTAAAGGAGGATGGTTGGTCACCTTATTAAGGCATCAGGCTAAAAACCAGGAGATGTTAAGTTCTAGCCATGGAAGCCAACTGGGTGACTTTGGGCCAATCACCAGGAGACAGTGAGTTCTAGCCACGCCTTAGGCATGAAAGCCAACTGGGTGACTTTGGGTCAATCACCAGGATATGGTGAGTTCTAGTCCCACCTTAGGCATGAAAGCCAGCTGGGTGACTTTGGGCCAATCACCAGGAGACAGTGAGTTCTAGCCACACCTTAGGCATGAAAGCCAACTGGGTGACTTTGGGTCAATCACCAGGATATGGTGAGTTCTAGTCCCACCTTAGGCATGAAAATCAACCTGATGACTTTAGACCAATCACCAGGAGATGGTGAGTTCTAGTCCTGCCTTAGGCATGAAAGTCAACCTGATGACTTTAGACCAACCACCAGGAGATGGTGAGTTCTAGTCCTGCCTTAAGCATGAAAGCCAGCTGGGTGACTTTGGGCCAATCACCAGGAGACAGTGAGTTTTAGTCCCGCCTTAGGCACGAAAGCCAACTGGCTGACTTTAGGCCAATCACCAGGAGATGGTGAGTTCTAGTCCTACCTTAGGCATGAAAGTCAACCTGATGACTTTAGACCAATCACCAGGAGATGGTACCTTAAGCATGAAAGCCAATTGGATGTAAAGTCATCCAATCACCAGGAAACAGTGAGTTTTAGTCCCGCCTTCGGCACAAAAGCCAACTGGATGACTTTAGGCCAATCACCAGGAGATGGTGAGTTCTAGTCCCACCTTAGATATTAAAGCCATCTGGGAGACTCTGGGCCAGTCTCTCTCTCTCTCTTTTTCTCAGCCCAATGGATTGTTGTTGTGAGCAAAATAGGTGTAGGAAGGAATAGTAGCTATGTTTACCCCCTTGAGTTTCTTTAAAGTAATAAGGGCAGGATAAAAAAAATCTAATAAATAAAATAAATAAATCACAGCTCTCTTTCTTTGTGACTCCCATCTGTTACTCAAGCCAGATTGACATTTAACCTGGTAACATTCCAGGATCTTGTTAACCTCTGAACATCTCCAGAAAGCACTAGAAGTATGACAACTCCACACTATTTGCGGTTTGGAACATGCCAGTTGTTTATTTGTCGTGTTTTTTATAATGATCTTTTTGTTGCATTCCTACATGCTTTCTGTTTTAGGATGCTAACTGCCGGGCCTTTTTTGTCAACCGTGTAGAAAACTGTCATGAATAACAACGCATAAATAAAATACAGAATCACTCCAAGCTACAGGCTGTGTCTCCAAACCCAGCATTGCATTCTTATCCATCTTTGGGGGCGTGCAAACTTTCATTTAATGCACCCCGGGGTTTGCGCAATTTCTCAGCCGTAAATTTCCATCGGAATCCTGCTTGGGGAACCAGAGATAGCAACTTTACATTTTCTGCCAAAAATGGTTTCGCTTGCCTTCCTAACCTACTTGCAGAACTAATAATTTCATAACGGTGTTAAAAACAGCGTTTCTCAATTGTGGCTGTTTTCAGAGGGGTGGACTTCAACTCCCAGAATTCCCCAGTCAGCAAATTGCTGGCTGGGGAATTGTGGGAGTTGAAGTCCACCCCCCTGATAACAGCCACAATTGAGAAGCACACTGGTGTAAAAAGAACAGAAATGAACCACTGAATCCCTGGTGTGCAATCCATTTCATGCTTAAGCCGTTTTTCAAATCATGGGACAAGCCCTGTTCGTGCCTCGAGGATATCAGAATCACCTTCCACATTCAGTCTAAGAAATCTGGTTTTCTTTTAGAGGGTTACTGAATCTTTCTGGTTTTTTTAACCTTTCACCTTGCAGTGAAGTTCAGCCATATGTGAATCAGATAATCCTGACCTCGGTTCTTGCCTGCCTATGCGGCTAAAACCTACTTTATCAACTGGCTGACTGAACTGTATTCAATGTAGAGAAAAGCAAATCCTACACTGACAAACCGTACTCAACGAGTAGTCCTTAATGGGTCTAAGTCTACATGGAAGGAAGTAAGCAGTCGGGTGCCACAAGGTTCCATCTCAGGCCCAGGACTCTTCAATATCTTCATTAACGACATAGATGAGGGAATAGAAGGGGAACTGCCCAAATTTGCACATGATACTAAGCTGGCAGGAATAGCTAAACCCAAGAAGATAGGCTCAAGATCCAGAGGGATCTTGACAGACTAGAACACTCCGTATCTAACAAAATGAAATTCAATGTAGAGAAAAGTAAAGTCCTACACTTAGGCAAGAAAAACCAGACTGGGTGAAACCAGGCTCAATAGCAGGAACTGTGAGAGGGATCTTGGAGTCTTAGTGGACAGCCAGCTAAATAGGAGCCAGCAGTGTGCAGCAGCAGCCAAAAAAGCCAATGCAATCTTAAATTGCATTAACAGAGGGATACAATCAAGATCAAGTGAGGTACTAATACCACTCTATAAAGCCTTAGTAAGACCACACCTGGAGTACTGAATCCAGTTTTGGTCACCACATTATAAAAAAGATGTTGAGACTCTAGAAAAAATACAGAGAAGAGTAACCAGGATGATTAGGGGACTGGAGACAAACAAATGAAGAACGGTTGCAGGAACTGAGCCTGGCTAGTCCAGGGAAGAGAAGGACCAGGGAAGACAGGATAGTAGTGATCCAATATTTGAGGGGCTGCCCCAGAGAGGAGTGAGGGATCAATCTATTTTCAAAAGCCCCTGAAGGCCAGACAAGGAATAACTGAACAAGGAGAGATTCAATTTGGAAACAAGGAGAAACTTTCTGACAGTGAGAACTGTTATGTATGCAGGTTTGAATGGCATTGGTTTAGTTTGAACTGTTCTTGTAAAATGTCAGAAATGATTGGTTTAAAAAGTGCGGAAAATCCCTGCAACCGCGGCTGCTGATAAGTAGCAGCCGCAGCCCAGCCAAATCGGGTCTGTTATGAGCTGTAGTCACTAATAAACTCTTCACTGAAGCACTCAATGTCTGACTCTTCATGCAAACTTAACACTGGCAACGAAGGTGGGATCCTTCCTGAAGAGAAGCGACACGAATGAAACTGAGAGAGATGGCTGTGCTGAACACCCCCAGCCCCGCTCGATCCGATGGCAGAAGGACTCAGACGCAGATCGCTTCCAAATGTATTTGAGGAAACGATCTCACTGCAGGCGTGAAGGTAATGGAATGGCCTGATTTAGAAAAGCTTTTAAGAGCCCATTACCCCACAAGTATCGTGCCTCATTAAGAGACATGAGTTTTACCGCGGGATCAAGGGGAAAGCAAAACGATTAACGACTTCGGCAAGTTTAAGAGACATTGGGGTGCATGCGAGTTTAACAACTTGGAAGAGGCCATGCGCGATCGATTTGTTCTAGGCCTCAAAGACAAGGTGCTTCAGAGCAAATTATTATTAAAACTAAGATCACGTTGAAGGAAGCTATAGAAGAGGCCTCCTCAGCAGAAGCCACCAAGTCCTCAGCAGCAGCCATGAAGAAAATTAACAAGGCCTCAAGCCATCCTGATGTGGAAAAGTCCACAACAACTCATTGAGCAAATAGATTCTGAGTCAGACTGTAGTGAGGTGGAGGAAGGAATTTATAGACTCAGAATGGAGAGAAAAAAAGAAAGACCTGGGAAGAAAGAGGCAAGATTTTTACTGCAGAGGTTGTGGGGAAGCCACCCCGCACTGAATGCAAGTTTCTTGATACCATCTGCCTCCATTGTGAAAAAAGAGGACACCTAGCAAGAGTCTGCAAATCATCCAGAACTCCACCCCACAGAAGAAAGTTTCCTGACAAAGAATTCAAGCCTAACAACTTCAGTGAGAAAATGGGGCAACACAGAAGCAAATGGGAAGAATGAAACTCATCAAACAGTCACCATTGGTCATTCTTCACCCTTAAGAAGCAGAAAAGTACATGTGAAGGTACTAATTGAAGGAAGGCCTTGCCAAATGGAAGTGGACTCAGGCTCCTATTTATCTATGGTGTCATGGGACACTATTCACAGACTACTCCCAAACATTCAGAAGAAACATTTCCAGAAGCAAGCACTGACTCTTAAAGACTACCAAGGGAACAAGATTCCAGTAGTTGGAACAAGAGAATTCAACGTGAAGTTCAAAGGCCACACCAATCGTTTGCCCCTGACCATCGTGGACAAGGATCCCAAGCTTGCTGGGACTTGAGTGGTTCAATCCATTAGGCATCGAGGTGACTGGCATCAATCACGTGAGCAACTCTGAATGGGAGGAGGCCTTGAAGTCTGAGTTTCCAGAGGTCTTCAGCGAAGGATTGGGCAAGTATATGGGGACCCCTATCACTTTCAACCTAGATACCAAGGTGCCCCAATTAGTTTTAAAGCCCAGAAGGGTCCCATTTGCCTTAAAGGAAAAAATTGATGCACAATTAGATAAACTACATGACAAAGTCCTACATGACATGGGTCCTTATTACTTAAGGAAGCGACTGCTGCCGACATCGAATACTAACCGCCCTGTACGAAGTCACAGACAGGGACTCCTTGGGGTCCCATCAGCTGGGCAATGCCGGCTGGCGGTCCCCCTATGACGTGCCTACTCTGTCGCGGTCCCTCAACTCTGGAACCAACTTCCCTGGGGGCGCTTTCCCAACCTCCGCACCTTCCGCCATGACCTGAAGACCTGGTTATTTGACCAATCCGGGCTGTGACCCATGGGTGGGGTGGTTTTTAGATTTTGGTGGATTTTAAGTTTTGTATTAATTGGGACCATTAGTTTAATTCTTTTTAAAATATTTATTGTGTTTGTTTTTATTGTAAGCCACCCCGAGTCTTCGGAGATGGGGCGGCATATAAGTCCCATTAATAAATAAATAAATAATAAATAATAGCTCAAGGAGTTTTAGAGCCCACTGACCACTCCAGATGGGAGACACCCATAGTCACACCAGTCAAGACTGATGGGTCAATAAGAATCTGTGGAGACTATGGGGACATTGAACCATGCTTCAACAGAGCGATATCCAGTTCAGTGGTGCATCATTTATTACATTCTCTTGGCAGGGGTACAGTCTTTGCCAAATTGGATCTGGCCCAGGCATATCAACAACTAACAGTTGATGATGCCACTGCAGAGCCCCAAACCATTGTGACTCATCGAGGTGCCTTCAAATGTAAAAGGTTACAGTTTGGAGTAAGCATGGCACCAGGCATCTTCCAAAGCCTTATGGAAAGGATGCTCCAAGGACTGCCAGGGGTAGTGCCTTACTTTGATGATGTGTTAATCTCCGCTGAAAATGACACTCAATTGTCATCAATTGTTGCAGCTGTCAAGAAATTACATGAGTATCTATATGGGAGAACATTTACCATTGTCACAGACCGCAAACCTTTGTTAGGCATTGTGGCAGGAGACAAACCTACACCCACTATCCTGTCACCAAGAATGCTGAGGTGGACTGAATTTCTTGCTGCTTATTCATACAAGCTCATCCACAAGCCTGGCAAAGACATTGGCCATGCTGATGCCTTGAGTCGCTGCCCACTTCCGTTTCACACTGAGGACGTTGAACTTGAGGTGCACACCTTTTTTCTAGAAACTGTTGCCAAGCTTCCAGTACACGCTGCTGAAATTGCCAGAGAGACTGCCAAAGACACTTTATTGGCTCCTTTCATAGGCTGGATTAAGAAAGGTTAGCCACTTCAAGATCTACCTCAACTCACCCAACCTTTTAAATCCAGGCAAACTGAATTATCTGTATTAAGAGGATGTATTTTGTGGGGTAACAGGGTGGTTATTCCTGCAAAACTGCAAAGAGAGGTTTTGAAAATGTTACATGAGGGTCATCCAGGTATTGTAAGGATGAAGGGTTTGGCCAGGAGTTATGTATGGTGGCCAGGTATTGACAAAATGGTTGAAAACTGGGTTGCATCTTGTCCCAACTGTCAGGTAGTCAGGCCTGCCCCACCTCTTGCCCCCACACAGGAATGGGAATGTCCTAGGGGCCATGGTCTAGGATTCACATTGATTTTGCTGGCCCCACCAGAGGGCACACCTTCCTTATTATAGTAGATGCATATTCCAAATGGCTAGAGGTCATTCCTATGGCATCCACCACAACTGATGCTGTCATCAAGCAGCTTAAAAAGCTTTTTGTAACCCACGGGTTACCTGATGTTCTTGTCTCTGACAATGGCCCTCAATTTACATCCAACCTCTTTGAATCCTATCTAGCACAACAGGGTATCAGACATGCCCTGACTGCCCCTGGGCACCCTTCGGCTAACGGCCGGGCTGAACGCATGGTACGTTTTACCAAGGAAAAGCTTCAGCAATTGGGTCCTGGGGACATCACTGAGAAAGTTGAAAAACTTCTTAGTGTTCAGCACATCACTCCTAACCCATCAACTAGCAGAGTTGTTGATGGGTAGGAAACTTAGGTCTTCCCTTGACCTCCTTCATCCCACTTACGCACTCAACGCACCACTAGATTCCACTAGCAAAGTTTGCACGTTCAGTGTGGGTGATTCTGTTTATGCTAAGAACCTTATGGGTGAAACTTCATGGATTCCTGCTGAAATAACTCACATCACAGGCCCTCGTTCTTACAGGGTACAAACAGAGGATGGAGTCCTCTGGAGCAGGCACCTTGATCAACTTAGATCCAGATTACCTCAGGAACATCGCAATTGTTCCTCTCTAGTTCCCATACCTAATGCCTTTTCTAGGGGGGAGGGAGAGGAGCATGAGGATAATCAGCAAGCAAGAATCAACCCCATGTGTAATGAGCCATTACGACAGGAACCATCCCAAAACCTGTCACAATGCCAAAATCCATCCTTACAAGTGGAAGATTGTACATCACTACCTGACTTGGGTGCTGACATTGGGTTGGAGATGGGTTGGGAGGAGAGACCAGATTGTAACAATCAAACAGGGTCTTCTTTCATTGGAAGCCCTAGTAGGGAAATGTCAACAGACACATTTCCTCTCTCACTGGGTGAGAACATTAAAACTTCTGAACCACGTGAGGTCTCAACGCACAAGAGCCCCACTATTTAAAAGAATACATTAGATAGGTTGGTGTTTGAGTGTGGACTGAACCTCGTGGGGAGGGGTGTTATGTATGCAGGTTTGAATGTCATTGGTTAAGTTTGAACTGTTCTTGTAAAATGTCAGAAATGATTGGTTTAAAAAGTGCGGGAAAACCCTGCACTCTGATTGGCTGGCAACTGCGGCTGCTGGCTATAAGTAGCAGCCACAGCCCAGCCAAATCGGGTCTGTTATGAGCTGTAGTCACTAATAAACTCTTCACTGAAGCACTCCGCGTCTGACTCTTCAGGCAAACTTAACAAGAACAATCAAACAATGGAACAGCTTGTCCTCAGAAGTTGTGGAGACTCAGAGACTCAGCTTGTCCTCAGAAGTTGTGGAGAAGTTGTGAAAGTCACCTGAGACTTTCAAGAAGAGATTGGACTCCAATCTGTCAGAAATGGTGTAGGGCCTCCTGCTTGGGTGGGGGATTGGACTAGAAGACCTACAAGGTCCCTTCCAACTCTGATTATCTGTTATCAGTTAACTGGCCACAAATCACAGTTTGTCATAAAACTATAAAAGATTTCCAGTTATTTGAACAGAGACACGACCAGGCAATGGATTGGGCAGGGGGGAGCAATTTTCTGTCCGTTTGTAAACTTTGCCATCCACATCAATCTTTCTTTTCCAGGGTCAAGCGATGAGGAAGAGATTATACAAAATCTCTGACAGGGCTCATACAAGGAGGTCAGGGATGGGATTCAAATTTTGGAATAACCGGTTCTGTGGGCGTGGCTGGGTGCCCATGGCCATGTGACTGGGAGGGTGTGGCTTCTTCTTCTTTTTGGCAGCACCCTCCCATTTTTGGGGCCTTCTGGGCCTCAGGGAAGCCTCCTGGGGGGAGTTGTTTTTGCTCCCAGAAGGCTTCCCTGGGGCTCAGGAAGAAAAATAATGGAGCCTGGAGGGGCCACACAGCACCCCCCCATGCTCCGTTTTAGGGCCTTCTGGGCCTCAAGGAAGCTTCATGGGCAAAGCAGTAAGACAGGAGGGGAATCCCAGCACAGCTGATCATAGGAACAGCTGATCGTCGGGAGGGGAAAAAATACCTTAAGGAGTGACTGGCAGTGGTGGGGTTCAAATTTTTTTACTACCAGTTCTATGGCTGTGGCTTGGTGGGCGTGGCAGGGGAAGGTTACTGCAAAATCCCCATTCCCTCCCCACCCCACTAACCTGCTTTCCAGCTCCGTTCTCCTGTGCAGGGCAACCAAAGGAGACCCAGCCCATCAGCTGGGACTCGGGAGGCATAGATGAGGGTGGGGCCAGTCAGAGGTGGGATTTGCCGGTTCTCCAAACTACGCAAAATTCCTGCTACCGGTTCTCCAGAACTGGTCAGAACCTGCTGAATACCACCTCTGGTAACTGGGCAGGGAAGAATGCAGTCAGCAATGTCGGGCATGGGGCCAGCCAGGGACACAATTTGCCGGTTCTCCGAACTGTGCAGAATCGTAACAACCAGTTCGATAGAAGCGGTCTGAACCGGTAGAATCCCACCCCCGAAGGAGATTAGCAAGCCTGGGAGTTGCATTTCCACAACATGTTAAGCTTTTTTGAGTGCCATTGTAACTTTGAACGGTCACTAAATGAAGGGTTGTATAAGGACTTTCTGCATAACTTCAACATCAAAATATGTCACCAACTCCTCACAATAACAACGGTCTTCTGTATTGCCACTACATGGGGTCATAGAACACAGGGAATGAAAAACTGGGCCTATATGCATAAGCTACATCAACCAAACAATAATATTTATTCAGTCAATGATTAGCAAAATTTAAAAGAACAAACACAGAATGAACACTAATGGGCCTTGGCGGTGCAGGTTGTTAAATGCCTAGCACTTAAGTTCCAGCTGCCTGCAATTACTGCAGGCTCGAACCCCACCAGGCTCAAGGTTGACTCAGCCTTCCATCCTCTTGGGGTAGGTAAAGTGAGGACCCAAGATTGTTGGGGGCAATAAGCTGACCTTGTAAAAATGCCGCTTAGTAATAAGCAGGCATATACAATGGAATGAACGCTATTGCTGAGCGCATTGGGTTGTATCCCAAAAATTGTAAGCTGCCCTGAGTCTTCAGAGAAGGGCAGCATATAAATGTAATTTTAAAAAAAATTAAATAAACTATATATTTATTATTTGGATGACTTTGGGCCAATCACCAGGAGATAGTGAGTTCTAGTCCTGTCTTAGGCATGAAAGCTGGCTGGGTGACTTTAGGCCAGTCTCTCTCTCTCCCTCCCTCCTCCCTCCCTCCCTCCCTCCCTCCCTCCCTCCCTCTAAGTTGGAAATAGGGAATGGATTGCAGTCCCTGTTTGCTCTTCTCCAAATCCCTCGTTGTTTTTCCAAATTGACAACTTTAAGATGGGTGGACTTCGACTCAAAGTCCACCCATCTTAAAGTTGTCAATTTGGAAAAAAAGCAGTGCTCTAGGGGAAAAATAAACCCTACATATGAGTAACCAGGACAAGGTTACTAGTGGTAGTAGTCACAGCTGCTCTCGAAGCTAAACAAGGTGAAGACACGATCCATTGTTCTGCATCGGGATGACACTCTTGAAACAATTAAGAATCCGCGATGCCCCAGCAGTGAGAATTCCACACCCGGGTACAAATGTCTCCTCATTTCCTTGTTCTTCCCAGCCTGGACTCTCTCACCCTCCTCTTCTGTCTGCACAATTCTTGGCTGAAGTCTCACATTCCTAGTGCTGGCTTCTCCCGGCCGCCCTCACCAAGTCTCCCAAGTTGTGCAGCAGTTGTGTAACGTGGACAAATCATTTGCGGCGAAAGCCAGACATGTCCCAACCACGACTTTGCAACGGACCAGGCCTCCTTCAAGCCACCTGGTATGTCCAAGGAGGAGTTGTTCTCGGACACTCTGGGAGCTCGGAGAAGTCCCATTTGACGCACACCGGCAGGGCGAGAGACCTCTCCCTACTTAATTTAATATAAAAGGGATAGTTACGAAGCGCGTGCGCACACATGCAAACACACACACACACACACACACACACATGCACACTGGATGGAAAATGTTCATGGGTTCCATATGGGAACACACACACACACACACACACACACACACACACTGGCCAGTGGAGAGCAGCCAACGCGAGAAAGAGGTGGTTGGTTTTGTGTGTCTCTGTGCATGTGCGTGTGTGTGTTTGTGTGTGTTTTCAAAGCCACATTCCTCCAAAAGTGATGGCTGGACCTCTTCCCAGAAGGCCTCCATTATAGCTTGGACCCGTTTTTCTTGATGGATTTCCACTCCAGCAGAAATTGCAAAGACTTTGCCAGGGTTTACCCCCCACCAGCTGAAGAGGTTCTCTTGTTTGAGTTGGATCCCATAACTTCCCCCCAGAACCTGAATCAAGGCAGGAGATGCGTGTATGAGAAGACCTGGGAGGGAGTGGGTAGAGGAGAGATCTTCTCCCCTGGGATGTTCTGAATGGGATGGTTGGAAAATTCTGAAATCCGCCCCTCTTAAAGTTGCAAACTTTGAAAAACATGGGTCTAAGTGAGAAATTTGAGCATCCAGCACAGTGGTGCAATGGTTAGAGTGCAGTACTTGCAAGCTAATTCTGCCGCCTGCCAGCTGCCTGCAATTTGGCAGTTCCAATCCCACCAGGCTCAAGGTCGCCTCAGCCTTCCGTCCTTCCAAGGTGATTAGAACAAGGACCCAAATTGTTGTGGGCAAGAGGTTGATTCTGTATACCACTTAAAGGGGGCTGTGAAGCCAGTGGTACAATTCAACCAATGTAACAAGTGGTTTGGTGAGCACACACTCAGCGTTTTTAAAAGCCCATTTTTAACTTTAATACTTACCTTCTACTGCAGGGCCGGTGAGTAAAACAGCTAAAGCGCGGCAAACCACTCTTCCGCGCAAATCAGCTGAGCTAAAAAAAAAAAAACACCAGGAAATAAAGCACAGGAAAGAGCAGAAGTGGGTGGGTGGGGCCAAATGCTGACCGGAAATACCAGTTCGCTCGAACCGGTCTGAACCGGTTCGAATCCCACCACTGTGTGAAGCGCTGTGAAGCGGTATATAAATCTAAGTGCTATTGCTATTGTTTCCACACTGAATCTAGTGGCCACAGTTGCTTGTGACCATAAGCAAAGTGAAGGCAATATAAATGGTCATTACCAAACTAGGTAACATCTTCAGTGCGATGATGATGATGTTACCTAGCTGGGTCATGAGACATCTGCAAGAAAACCACCAAACTCAGAGAGCACCAGAATAACAGAGTTGGAAGGGACCTTGGAGGTCTTCTAGTCCAACCCCCTGCTCAAGCAAGAAACCCTACACCATTTCAGACAAATGGTTGTCTCATCTCTTCTTGAAAATCTCCAGTGTTGGAGCACCCACAACTTCTGGAGGCAAGTCATTCCACTGGTTGATTGTTCTCACTGTCAGGAAATTCCTCCCTAATTGTAGGTTCGATCTCTCTTTGATAAGTTTCCATCCATTGCTTCGTGTTCTGCCTTTAGGTGCTTTGGAGAATAGATTGACCCCCCTCTTCTCTGTGGTAGCCCTTCAAACAGTGTAAGACTGCTATCACGTCACTAGTCGTCCATCTTTTCCATTAAACTAGACATACCCAATTCTGGCAAATGTTCATCATATGGTTTAACCCTCTAGACCAGTGGTAGTCAACCTGGTCCCTACCGCCCACTAGTGGGCATTCCAGTTTTCATGGTGGGCGGTAGGGGTTTTGTCCCCTACTTTATAAATCACCATTACCGTGGAACTGGCAGGCGGTTAGAAAATTTTACTACTAACAGAGATACAAAAGTGGGCTCTAGACCGCTAACCATCTTTGCTGTCCCAAAGGTGCCTTTTTTTCAAGAGGCAACTGGTTTTTCTTGGTTTTTCCTCTGAAGACGTTTCGCTTCTCATCCAAGAAGCTTCCTCAGCTCTGACTGGATGGCGGGGAAATGGAAGGATTTATACGCCTTGCAGACAGCTTGGTCATTTGCATCCTTTTAGAAAGTCATTGAGGCCACTTGGAGGTTTATCTGTGTCCTCGGGGGTCAACTGAATGGTGCAAATGGGTGTGGAGCTTTCTTGGAACTGTCAAAAGGACTGTGTTGTAGACAGGAGATAGATGATATCGTATCCCTCCGCCTCTGTTTAGGGAGGGCTGTTCAATTTTGACACAGGTGGCCTCCTTGAACTCTCTTTCAAACCAGCAGTCCTCTCCAGGGGTGGGCTTCAAAAAATTTAGCTACCAGTTCTCTGCCTGGTTGTTGGGTGGGTGTAGCCATGGTGGGCGTGGCCTAATTGGCCTCCTGCACCATGGCATTTTTGCTCCCCAGGATCAGGAGGCTTTCCTCAAGCCTCCTCCAGGAGGCCCGTTTCCTCCCTCCCCACGCCTGGAGGCCAGAAACAGGTCCATTTCTGGCCTTCTGGAGCCTCCAAGAGGCCCTTTTTTCACGCTCCCTAAGCCTCCGCATGGGCCCTGGACTTACCTGGGGGTCCAAAACGGGCCAAGTGGAGACTCCTGGGAGGGGAGGGGTTTGGTGGGCAGGGCCAGCCAGTCATTGCAACTACCGGTTCGGTGACCTGGATGTAAAATTAGCATCCAGTTTGCCCGAACCAGTGCAAACCGGTAGCAGACTACCCCTGGTTCTCTTTGTCCAAAATGTGAACTTTGCTGCATTCAAAAGAGTGGCTTTGTCTTTGAAATGCAGATAGGCCTTGGCTCTAGTTCTGATGGGTTTGTTCTCCTGTTCTCCTCCACCTGCTCTCTAGGCCCCTCCTTCGTCGGGTACTTGCAGGAACGTCTCCTGCCGGCATCACGCTCCGATCGCCCGGTATGCTCCCACAGGCAGGGCCTCCTTGGGGTACCGTCGGTTAGACATTGTCGACTGGCGGTGCCCAGGGGTAGGGCCTTCTCTGTGGGAGCACCCATCCTGTGGAACCAGCTCCCCTTGGGCTTCGTCTGGCCCCTGATCTCCGCTCCTTCCGCCGGGACCTGAAGACCTGGCTTTTTCAACAGGCCGGTCTGGACTGACCAAGGGGGAGGGAGGGTTTGTTTTAGACTTATTTTAATTAATTTTTATTTTATTATTTTATTACTATTAGGCTTGTAATTGTTAATTGTTTTTAATGTAAATTTTTGTAGTGTGTTTTTATTGTTAGCTGCCCTGAGTCCTTAGGGAGAGCCATATACAAGTTTAATAAATTATTATTATTATTATTATTATTATTATTATTATTATTATTATTATTATTATTATGTTGCTCTTCTCTGCACTTTTTCTAGAGTCTCTGCATCTTTTCTGCATCGTGGGGACCAAAACTGGATGCAAATATTCCAAGGATGGTCTCAATCAATAGATGGATTGAAAACAGTGTGAAGCCCCCCCCCCATGAGATATTTTGGGGGGTGGGAAGACTAGCGGTCCTCCCAAGTGATGTTCCAGTTCAAAACAAAAAGAGAGGCGATCTTTCATCTGCACAATTTAGAAACCAAACCTCTAACGTCTGTCATGCAGGGAAAGAAAGAAAGCAGTTTATCCCTCCAGATGCTGCACCCCAATTCTACCTCAGCCTTTCGCAACTTAATGGCCTTTCCATCTGGGTTGGACCACACAACAGCCTTCTTCCCCGCCCCTCCCCCCTCAGGAAACATGGGAATTGTGGTCCAACGTCAATGACACCAGTCCAGAAAAGCAGTTCCAGCTTTTCCAATATTCTCAACTTTGATGGCTTGAAGATGTGTGGACTTCACCTCCCACAGGCTGGGGAATTCTGGGAGATGAAGTCCACACATATTCAAGCAGCCAAGGCTGACAGACACGATTAGGGGATACCAATAATAGCTATGTTTGGGAATTTGGGGTTTAATTTTTCTTGTTTTTATGGTTGGTATAATGCAGTGTGTTTATGGCAATGGCACTTAGATTTATATACCGCTTCACAGCGCTTCACAGCCCACTCTAAGTGGTTTACAGAGTCAGCCTATGGCCCCCAACAATTTTGGGTCCTCATTTTACCCACCTCGGAATATGGCAGGCTGAGTCAACCTTGAACCTGGTGGGATTTGAACTGCCAAATTGCAGGCAGTCAGCAGAAGTAGCCTGCAGTACTGCACTCTAACCACTGCGCCACCGAAGCTCTATGCTTGTGAGTATTCTTTTTTATTGCCGTAATGCAGTATATTCACATCCTTCAATTCACATTTCATTCTGAGTATTAGGAACCCTGGTGGCGCAGTGGTTAGAATGCAGTATTGCAGGCTAATTCTGCCAACTGCCAGGAGTTCGATCCTGACTGGCTCAAGGTTGACTCAGCCTTCCATCTTACCGAGGTCAGTAAAATGAGGACCCAGATTGTTGGGGACAATAGGCTGACTCTGTAAACCACTTCAGGGAGGGCTGTAAAACACCATGAAGCAGTATGTAAGTCTAAATGCTATTGTTATTTCTATCCTATCCTATCCTATCCTATCCATTCCTATCACCATGGTGGCACAGTAGTTACAATGCTGTATTGCAACCTGACTCTGCCCATTGCCCATGGTTCGATCCTCACTGGCTCAAGGTTGACTCGCCTTCCATCCTTCCAAGATGGGTAAAATGAGGACCCAGATTGTTGGGTGCAATAGGCCGTAAACCACTTAGAGAGGGCTGTAAAGCACTTTGAAGTGGTATATGAGTCTAAGTGCTATTGCATCTATCTATCTATCTATCTATCTATCTATCTATCTATCTATCTACCTACCTACCTACCATATCTATCTACCATCTATCTATCTATCTATCTATCTATCTATCTATCTATCTATCTACCTCATCTTTCTATATCTATCTATATTTATGTATCATCTATCTTATCTATTCTATCGTCTATCATCATATCTTATCTATCTATCTATCATCTATCATCATCTGTCTATCATCTATCATCTTCTATATCATCTATTCATCTATCATCTATCTATCATCTATATCTATCATCTATATCTATCATCTATCTATATCTATCTATCATCTATATATCTATCATCTATTATCTATCTATATCTATCATCTATATCTATCATCTATCTATCTATCTATCTATCATCTATCTATATCTATCATCTATGTATCTATTTATATCTATCTATCTATCTATCTATCTATCTGATCCTTCTGTCTGATCCTGACCTGTCTGAGACTGCAATTCTATTCCTATTGAGCTAACCCCTAATGTTATTATCTGCACAACAATCCTGTGATGTAGGGTTGCTGGCTTTGTGCATACAGATAGTTTTTGACTTACAACAGTTCATGCCCAAGGCAGGACTAGAACTTATTCTCTCCTGGCAATTGGCCCAAAGTCACCCAGCTGCCTTTCATAGGTAAGGCAGGACTAGAACTCCCAGTCTCCCAGTTTCTAGCCTGATCCCCTCACCACTACACCAAACTGGCTCATAATAGAGCCATTTCTTTTCAAAGAAAGATGATTTGCATGTTTAAACCTTGCATCTCAAATTGGCAAAAAAAAAGAAGACAGAGAGAGAGAGAGTGAATTGAACTCCACAAGTCTTAAAATTGCCAAGTTTAGGGATCCCTGGTCTGGATGATAAGATGGGCAGCAGATTGATTGATTGATTGATTGATTGAGTGAGTGAGTGAGTGAGTGAGTGAGTGAGTGAGTGAATGAATGAGCAAGCGAACGAGCAAGTAAGCAAGGAAGCATTGTGCATTTTTTGGGGTTCAAATTTAGTTTTAATTCCAGCCACCATGTCTCGGCTGCAACATCGAGATGACCCCTAGAGGGCAGCAAAGAGTTCTCTTCTGGATTTGCAATTCGGGTAACTTCAGGTTTTTAATTGCTGAATTCTTATTGGGTTTAATGTTGTGGATTGCTTTAGCTGTCTTATTGATGGTTTTTTAACATGGCTCTGGGTTCTTTGGTGAGGAAGAGCATCAGAATCATTGTATCCTATCTTTCCCTGCTACCCAGAGATGAGTCAAGCCTATTTTTTTCCCTTCTGTTCAATCGTGTCCAGTTCTTGGGGATTGTCTGCACAAGCGCCTGCCGTTTTCCCCCCAAGTGGTTTGCCATTGTCTCCTTCTTAGGGCAGAGAGAAAGTGACTGGCCCGAGATTACCCAGCTGGCTTTATTTACATATTTGTTTATTAGAGTTTTATCCCAGTCTCTTGGTGACTAGCCCAAAGTCACCCAGCCTGCTTTCATACCTAAGGCGGGACTAGAACTCCCAGTCTCCCAGTTTCTAGTCTGATCCCTTCACCAGTAAACCAAACTGAAGTTACCCAGTCAGCTTTTATTTATTTATTTATTTTATTTATTTTGTCAAGCAAGTATTAGACAACAAGTATAAGTATGAACATGGTTATGAATACATGAAATGGATGCAAATAAGAAGAAACAATAGGACAGGGATGGTAGGCACGTTGGTGCACGCCCCTACAGACCTCTTCGAAAAGGGGTGAGGTCAATAGTAGACAGTCCGAGGTAAAAAATTTTGGGATTTGGGGAAGAAACCACAGAGAGTCAGGTAGTGAGTTCCAGGCATTGACCACTCTGTTGCTGAAGTCTAATTTCCTGCAGTCGAGTTTGGTGCAGTTTACCTTGAGTTTGTATCTATTGTGTGCTCTTGTATTGTTATGGTTGAAGCTGAAGTATTGACAGGTAGGACATTGCAATATATAATTTTATGTACTATATTTAGATCGGACCGAAGGCAGCGTAGTTCTAGGCTGTCTAGGTCTAAAATTTCAAGTCTGGTGGCATAAGGTATTCCGCAATGAGTAGAGGAGTGGAGAATTCTTCTTGTGAAATATTTTGGACTTTCTCAACTATATTAATATCAGATACGTAATGCGGGTTCCAGACTGATGAGCTGTATTCAAGTATTGGTCTAGCAAATGTTTTGTATGCTCTAGTTAATAGTGTGATATTACCGGAGAAAAAGCTATGCAGGATTAGGTTAACAACTCTTAATGCCTTTTTGGCTATGTAGTTACAGTGGGCTCTAGCACTTAGATCAGCCGTGGGCAAACTACGGCCTGGGGGCTGGATCCAGCCCGTTCGGCTGTTCTATCCGGCCCGCGGAGCTGAAAGAGCGGAGGGTTCTCTTGCTCTCCCACAAGGCTACGTGAAGTAATCTAAGTTTGAATTTATATTAGTTCACACAAACACTCCATCCATGCTTTTGTTCTGGCCCTCCGGTCCAGTTTAAGAACCCATTGTGGCCCTCGAGTCAAAAAGTTTGCCCACCCCTGACTTAGATCATTAGAAAGTTCTGTTATTATGGCTAAGGCAGAACTGGAACTCACTACCCCCTGGTGATTGGCTCAAAGTCACCCAGCCAGCTTTCATGCCTAAGGCGGGACTAGAACTCCTTCTCTCCTGGCGATTGGCCCAAAGTCACCCAGCCAGCTTTCATATTTTATAGAGGACTAGAACTCCCACTCTCCCAGTTTCTAGCCTGATCCCCTCACCACAATGCCAAAGTGGCTCATAACAGAGCCATTTCTCTCCAAAGAAAGATGAAAAAGTTTTTCTTCGGGACTCCAGCCGGCCGGCAGAGAGTTAATGCCTCTGCTTTCATTCCATTAATGTCAGACTGCCCCCTTTTCTCTTTCCCCCTCCCCATTATTGCAATTTGCATGTTTAAACCCTGCACCTCAAATTGGCAAGAAAAAAAATGAGATCGAGCCACATAATGGAGAGCAGATGCCGGGGTGCAGTCGGCTCTGGCGGAGATGGCACCCCACGTTTGGTTGGGGTCCCTGTGGACAGACGAGGCAGGCCTCGCTCGCCCTTAATAGCAGCCTTGGTGGAAGTCCGGGAAAGCAGGCACCCACCATCCCGAGAGATCCTATTAAAATAATTGAATCTCCTCATGAAATGCAGCCCACATGTGTGTGCGTGAGGGCGTGCATTTTATTTCCAGCTCCAGCTAAATAGCTGGGAGGTCTTCATCAATTGGGAAGTGTAGATTTCATGGAAAACCAGCCTTGCCAGATGCCGGAGTAATGGACTTCTAATTGACATGAGGAAGGGGAGGAGAAGAGGGGGTCTTTTGCTGGTGGAAGAATAATAAAAAATCTCTCTTTCTTTCTCCAGCAATTCCAAGCAGGAGGGGAAAAAATCTTTTTTTTTTCTTTTTGGGAGAAGACCACTTTTCCAGAGCTTCAAGGATAAGACAGTCCCCCAACGTACCACCTCAATTAGAATATAATAGAATAAGGAATAAGGAAAGAATAGAATGGAATGGAATAGAATAGAATAGGGAATAAGGAAAGAATAGAATGGAATGGAATAGAATAGGAATAGAATAGAATAGAATAAGGAATAAGGAATAAGGAATAAGGAATAAGGAATAAGGAATAAGGAATAAGGAATAAGGAAAGAATAGAATGGAATAGAGTAGAGTAGAATAGAATAGAATAGAATAGAATAGAATAATAGAATGGAATAATAGAATAGAATAGGAATAGAATAGAATAGAATAGAATAAGGAATAAGGAAAGAATAGAATGGAATGGAATAGAGTAGAATAGAATAGAATAGAACAGAATAGAATAATAGAATAGAACAGAACAGAACAGAACAGAATAGAATAGAATGGAATAGAATAGAACAGAACAGAACAGAACAGAATAGAACAGAATGGAATTCTTTATTGGCCAAGTGTGATTGGACACACAAGGAATTTGTCTTGGTGCAAATGCTTTCAGTGCAGAGAAAAGAAGGACTAGGGGAGACATGGTAGCAGTCTTCCAGTATTTGGGAGGCTGCCACAAAGAATTGGGGATCAACCTATTCTCCAAAGCCACTGAAGGCAGGACAAGAAGCAATGGATGGAAACTAACTAAGAAGAGAAACAACCTAGAAGTAAGGAGAAATTATGAGAGCAATTAATGAGTGGAACCGCTTGCCTCTGGACGTTGTGAGTGCTCCATCACTGGAGAAAAGATTGGACAACCATTTTTGTCTGGAATGGTATAGGGTTTCCTGCTTGAGCAAGGAGGAAGACCTCCAGTGTCCCTTCCAACTCTGTTATTCTGTTATACAGAATAATAACGCTGGAAAGGATCTTTGCAGTCTTGTAGTCCAACCAATTGCTCAACAGAAGACACTGTCCTGTTAGAGCTGAAGATGCTTCTTGGATGAGAAGCGAAATGCCTTCAAAATAAAATAAACCCAAAAAAGTCCAGTTAGCTCCTGAAAAACACCTTGGAGACAACCATGACCTGGATGACTGAAAATTTCTACTGACTTTCAACAGAAGACAGTATACCATTGTGGACAAATGGCTGTGCATTCCCTTCTTGAAAAGACACGGTTGCTTTCAAGAGTTTGGAGACCGACGCTCTGGTTGTGTCCTCACGTGGTCCAGGGTGCCTTTTAGGAACAGAATCCGTTGCACAGCCTTGATGATGAGATCGTGTCATGAGCCCAGGAGTGGAGAATAACATGCTTTGAGCGAGTGGAAATGTCAGCCGCCACACAAAAGCTACATGGGAGCAGAACATCCTGTTCTCTAGCAAACAGGAAGTGCTGCTCTTCAAACTTGACATGGCATCCTTCATAGGTTAACCAAACCCAGAAGGGAACTCACAATCTCTCTCCTGGGGCCTATCAAACCGATTATGGGCTGATTATCGAAGACACTCAGATAATATTATGGAATATTTGATCCTTTGCATAACTTTGCATACCATCAAGATCATCAGTCTGGAACCCGCATTACATATTGGATATTAATACAGTCGAGAAAGTCCAGAAATATTTCACGAGAAGAGTTCTCCACTCCTCTACTCGTAACAGAATACCTTAGGCCACCAGATTGAAATTTGAGACCTAGACAAACTAGAACTACGCCGCCTTCGGTCCGATCTAAGTACAGTACATAAAATTATTTACTGCAATATCCTACCTGTCAATGAATACTTCAGCTTCAACCACAACAATACAAGAGCACACAATAGATACAAACTCAAGGTAAACTGCACCAAACTTGATTGCAGGAAATATGACTTCAGCAACAGAGTGGTTAATGTCTGGAACTCGCTACCTTTCTTCCCCAAACCCCAAAAACGTTAGACTGTCTACAAACCCCAAACCTTTAACCTTAGACTGTCTCCTATTGACCTCACCCCTTTCCTAAGAGGTCTGTAGGGGACGTGCATAAGTGCACCAATGTGCCTACCATCCCTGTCCTATTGTCTCTTTTTTTATTTGTATCCATTTCGTGTATTCATAACCATGTTTATACTTATACCTGTTATCTAATACTGGCTTGACAAATAAATAAATAAATAAAAATAATAAAAGATGGACGATTCTCAAAGATCCATCTCATCCTGGGCACCCTTTTTTTTTTGAACTATTACCATCTGGCAGACGGTACAGGATAATAAAAAACAAGGACAAATATGCTGAAAAACAGCTTCTATCCCAGGGCAGTAGCTCTGTTGAATTCTACTGTATAGTGCAATATGAATGCAATATCAGGGGGTTTTCAATTCAATTGCATAGAATGTGAAGGATGTGTGTTGGTGTTTATTTTCATGGTCATGATGTACACTGAAGATGGAATTTAATTTCGTTGTATGAGGTGCAATGACAATAAACTAAACTAAAGGAAGGTGCTTCAAAACAAACATGAGAACTTATCATGAATAATAAGCTAGGATACACCTAAAAACCTTGCCAACTTTGATTTTTCCAAACCAAAAAAAAAATCTTCCAGGGAAATCGTTTTTGACTTCTGGATGTGCCTGAATCTTTATTGTCTTTGCAACAGGAGAATGGTGAATACTAAACAATTCTGGTGTGGGCAACCAGCAATCCCAACACAACACACCATCACTAACCACACAAAGATAGATGTCTTTATTGCCTTCCAAGTGAACATTTTTGTGCAGACAGGGTGTCCTCGACTTACGACCACAATTGAGCCCAGAATTTCTAAGTGAGACAGTTGTTAAGCGAGCTTTGTTCCATTTTACTTGCCACAGCTGTTTAGTGAATCACTGCAGTTGTTAAGTTAGCAACAAGGTGTTTAAGTGAATCTGGCTTCGCAGTTCAGGACCCTGGGACAGTGCAACTGTCATATATCAGGCACCTGAATTTTTATCACGTGACCGTGGGGATGGTGCAATGGTCATAAGTGTGAAAAATGGTCATAAATCACTTTTTTCAGTGCCATTCTAATGGTCACTAAATGAACTGTTGTAAGTCGAGGACTATTGTAATTTATTATATTCTTCAATGTGATAGAAACCTGCAACCCTTATATAGTTTCCCAGAAAGAAAACATCAGGTATTTCATTTCATTTCTGTAATTTAGTCATGCTCAGCCTGAATTAGCTAGAATATAATTAGTGATTATAATGAATAATTATAGGACTAAACCAGTCTTCTTTAATCTTGACAACTTGAAGATGGATGGACTTCAACTCCCAGAATTCCCCAGCAAGTATGTCTTTCTGTGTTTATAGGGCTGGACTACGTCTTTAAAGGGTTAAATGATTAATGATTGTAACTATGATTTATGATCTATGTCCTATAATTTTGTTATTCTTGTGTGGGTGGGTGTACTTTCAGAGCTTATGCATCACAAACCAATTCTTGTGTGTCCAATCACATTTGATAAAGAATTCTATTCTATTCTATTCTGTTCTGTTCTGTTCTGTTCTGTTCTATTCTGCATTCTACTCTACTCTACTCTACTCTACTCTACTCTACTCTACTCTATTCTATTCCATTCTATCCCTATTCTATTCTATTCCTATTTCATTCTATTCTATTCTATTCCTATTTCATTCTATTCTATTCTATTCTATTTCATTCTATTCTATTCTATTCTATTCCGCATTCTATTCTATTATTCTATTCTATTCCGCATTCTATTCTATTATTCTATTCTATTCCGCATTCTATTCTAATTCTCTTCTCTTCTACTATTCTATTCTATTCTATTCTATTCTATTCTATTCTATTCTATTCCCCAAGGCAGGCTGGGGAATTCTGGAGGTTGAAGTCCACCCATCTTAAAAGTTCTCCAGATCGAAAAACAGTGGGTTAAACCAAGCCGTGCATCCATCTTTGATTCCTGAGGTGCCAAACACAAGATGGCGATGATGCTGATTTAATGTATAGTCTTCCCTGAGTTCGGTTTGTAGAGGCAAGGCAACTGAAGGCACCTCCTTCGTCTCCAAGTTAGGAAATATCCAGAGATGGACCAGCGATTCTGTTCACGGGTCAGGAGCTTAACAGGTGGCCCTCAATGGCAGCTCCTGGCTGCCAACTTTGGATCAGAGGAAGACCTGCCACAAAACCGGTTCACCTCTGGGACCGGCGCTTAAAAAGTTAAATAGGAAATGAAAGGGTGAGAAAGGTCTTTTTCTGTCTGTAACTTTGAAGAGATATTTCCAGTTGGGATAATAGGCCATTCATGGATGAACACCAGAATGTGGAATAAAGGCCATTTCCTATGCGTGTTGATTTTTGCTCGTGGCTTTGTCTCTGCCTGGCATTTTCTCTAGTGTTAGACAATGGGGACCTCTTCCTTGGTCATGGCAGTCCTAGGCCTGCTCATGTAACGATGGTTCAAAGTTACGATGGCCTTGGGAAATGTGTCTTATCATCAGTAATCGCACTTTTGACCGTTGCATCACACTCACGGTCAAAGATCGCATGACTGCACTTATGATTGGTTATAATGTCCTGGGTCACATGATCGCAGTTTGTGACTGTTTTTGCTGATTTCCAGCCAAAAACACCCGTGAGGGGAGCTGAATTCACTTAACCACCACCATAAAAATGGTTGTAAAATCCAACAGCAGGGGGTTGGACTAGAAGACCTCCAAGATCCCTTCCAACTCTATTCTATTCTATTCTATTCTATTCTATTCTATTCTATCCTATTCTATTCCATTCCATTCCATTCCATTGTACTCCACTCCGTGTTTTCTATTCTATTCTATTCTATTCTATTCTATTCTATTCTATTCTATTCTATTCTACTCTACTCTATTCCTTCTCTTCTCTTCTCTCCTCTCCTCTCCTCTCCCCTCCCCTCCCCTCCTCTAATCTAATCTATTCTACTCTACTGTTCTGACCCAAACCTTGTTCCAAGGTAGCAAAGACCAAACAGAGGTAACAGCAAAACCTTTTAATGATTCTTTACAAATTCCATTCCTTCACGGTTAAAAAGCTATTAAAACTGATTGTCTCTGATGAGAACGAGCCTTGCCAAGGTTGTGCAAGGCTGCCAAGAACACTAGATAAAGTTGCTAAGAAATATTTCAAACACACAAAGAGTCTCCAAACACCAGCCAAGATAATCCGAACATCCACAAGGCTTGAGGGCAAAAACTTCTTTACTTCCTGCAAAGAACTCCGGTTTCTCAGCTGGCTTTTATCTCTTAAGGGAGGGGCCATTACCTTGCAGCCTTACTCCCGAGTTGCCTGCGCTGCTGCAGCTGCTCTTTCAGAGCAGCCCTCGCACCACGCACTGGGCACCGGCTCCTCGGGGGCCTCTGCATCACTGCTGCCAGCCTTCACAATCTCCAAAGGCAGCATTCTACTCCCTGATGGTCCTGGCCCCATCCCTGTACCACACGCAGGCCCCTCATCTGAATCCTCGCTCTCTGAGACCTCAGCCATCTGCACCTGCTGCTAGCGAACCACAACATCTACTCTACTCTACTCTACTCGATTCAGCTGAAAGAGTATTTGGCCCAGATAGTCTTCATGCCTAAGGTGGGACTAGAATTCAAAGTCTCCTGGTGATTGGCCCAAAGTCACCCAGGTGCTTTCATGCCTAAGGTGGGACTAGAACTCACAGTCTCCTGATGATTGGTCCAAAGTCCCCAGATGCTTTCATGCCTCAGGCGGGACTAGAACTCACTGTCTCCTGGCCTTGGGTCCAAAGTCACCCAGACTTTAGCCGAGTCTGAGATGAAATTTGGAGTGAAGCTGAATAATCGTCATGCAAAATTACTTGATGGTTTTCCCTACCTCTTTATTTTATCATCTTCTTCTGACTCTATAAATACTAATATAGTAGTAAATAAACAGGAATTGTTTTGTCACAAGACAATTCCGGGGAGGGTGGGGGAGAGTGGGAAATGAAGAGCAAGGGACTTTAACAAAGACCCTGCCAATTTCTGCAAAATTTCTCAACATTATTTCTCAAAATTCTGCACTGTCTCTTAAGAATGCCTGGGCTGGCCTGCCTCCTTGTCTTCCTAGTCCAAGAGGGTTTAAACTCTGAGATAAAGATGTTTAGAATACAGGCAGTCCACGTTGTACAAATATGCATGTAGTGGCCATGCAAAGTTACAATAGCGCTGAAAAAAGTGACTTATGCGATTTTTACCAGGGCTGGGCTGCTGGGGGTTCGCAGGGGTTCGGGAGAGCCCCTAGCAAAGATTCTGTGCAGTTCAGAGAACCCCCAAATCCCATTCCTGGCTGTCCCCGCCCACCCCACCTCTCTCCTCCCTTCCCAGGAGCCCCACACGCCCCGTTTTGGGTGCAGGTAAGTGCAAGGCCTGCATGGAGGCTCAGGGAAGGCGAAAAACGGGCCTCCCGGAAGTTCAGGATGGCCAGAAATGGGCCCATTTCGGCTTCCAAAGAGCCTCTGAGGAGGCCGTTTTTGCCTTCCCGGAGTGTTGAGGAAAGCCTCCGGAGTCCGGGGACAGCAGAATAGAATAGAAAATATGGGATAAGAATAGAGTAGGGTAGAATAAGAATAAGAATAAGCATAGAACAGAACAGAACAGAACAGAACACCGCATGGAATGGAATGGAATGGAATGGAATGAAGAATAGAATGGAATGGGGAATTATTCCATAGAACTAAGGAGAAATTTCCTGACAGTTAGAACAATTAATCAGTGGAACAACTTGCCTCCAGAAGTTGTGAATCCTCCAACACTGGAAGTTTTAAAGAAGAGGTTGGATAAGCATTTGTCTGAAGTGCTGGAGGGTTTCCTGCCTAGGCAGGGGGTTGGACTAGAAGACCTCCAAGGTCCCTTCCAACTCTGTTTATTCTATTCTGTTCTATTCTGTTCTGTTCTGTTCTGTTCTAGAATAGAACAGAACATAGAACAGAACACAGAACAGAAGAGAAAGCTGGAAGGGACCTCAGAGGTTTCTAGTCCAGCCCCCTGCTCAAGCAGAAGATCCTATACCATTCTAGACAAGTGACTGTCCAGTCTCTTCTTAAAAGCCTCCAGTGATAAAGCACCCACAACTTCCAGAGGCAAGACGTTCCACTACTTAATTGTCCCCACTGTTAGGAAGTTTCTCCTCAATTCCAGGTTGCATCTCTCCTTGATGAGTTTCCACCCATTGCTTCTTGTCCTGCCTTCAGGTGCTTTGGAGAATAGCTTGACCCCCTCTTCTTTGTGGCAGCCCCTCAAATATTGGAAGACTGCTATTGTGTCCGCCCTTAATTACTTCTTTTCTCTAGATTTAGCCAAACTGAAATCCTGCAACCGTTCTTCACACGTTCTATTCTCCAGGCCTTCAATCGTCTTAGTTGCTCTTCTCTGTACTCTTTTTTTCTTTCTTGCTTTCTGGGAATTAAATTATTGTCAAAACTTCTGCTTGGCCCCCGAATCCGGATGCACAAAGCCACCACGAATGGCCAGCAGCCATGAGCCCCTTATCCCCAGATTTAGGGACGGAGGGGCGTGGCTTCCAAGGCAGAGGGCGTGGCTTCCCAGCATCCCGGAGGGGTAGGAGGTAGGAGGAAGTTGGCTCACGGGTTTTCTCCTTGTTGAAAATGACTCTGGGCTTCCTTTGAGATGGGACCAGGCTCAACTCCCTTCCTGTGGGTGGCCGAGGGGGGGAAATGGCCGCCATGGCTTTCTCCTTTATAGTTCAGGAAATGATCACATTGCCCTAACTTGAAAAATAAGTCAAGGGGTCCTTTTCAACCCCACTTCCCTCCCCCAAATTCATCCTT
>CM019150.1:7903234-7918304 GCA_009733165.1 Naja naja
CCCCAATAAGAAAGTAAGAGAGAGAAAAAGTATATGTTAAAAATGCAGACTTTTCTGAAAAATCTGTTCCAGATCACCATTATTTGATGAACAGATGCCAGTGGCATTTTCTTGCAGTGGACGGAAAATTCCCCCTTGAAATACTGAAAAGATATGCATTGGAATATTTGCCAAAATTAAGTTTGATTAATTGAGGAAAGAAAGAGAAAGAAAGGCAGAGACAAAGAAAGAAAGAAAGAAAGAAAGAAAGAAAGAAAGAAAGAAAGAAAGAAAGAAGGAAAGAAAGAAAGAAGGAAGGAAGGAAGAAAGAAAGAAAGAAAGAAAGAAAGAGGAGGGAGGGGGAAGGAAGGAAAGAAAGAAGGAAAAGAAATAAAGAAAAAAGGAAAGGAAAGAAAGGAGGGAGGGAAGGAGGGAGAAAGGAACAAAGACAAAGAAAAAAGGCAGAAAAGAAAAGAAAAAAGGCAGGAAAGAAAGAAAGAGGAAGGAAGGAAGGATCAGAAAATGTTTTCAATCTTCTACCAGCCAACAAAGAATCTGGTTTTTGGCACTGAAGCAGATATTTCAGTTTGTACTTTCTGTAAAAAGAAGAAAGAATCTGTGACAAAAAAAGAGTCATTTTTTTTCTCTTGAAAATTAATGCAATTTGCTTTGCTAAAGGAAAAAAGAAATGACAAGAGATTTGTCTTGGGAGACATTCCACGACTTCACAAACTTCCCTGCACAACCAAGTTCCTGTTTTGATGAGATCCCGTTTCCGATTGGTTGGTGTTAAAAATGTCTTATTTTGAGGGGTGATTGGTAAATTACGTAGAAGACGGGTGGCCTTTTTAAAAAATCTTGCATTTATAAAGTGGATATAAAGCAGATTTATAAGGGGGAAAAACACTTGATATGTAAAGAAACTCCTCTTTTATGATATTTCTTTTGCGATCAATTAATAGTGATATAAGTAGTCCTCAAATTACAACCATTTCTCTTCGACAACAGGACTGAAAAGAAGTCCGTCCTTGCACTTAAAACCATGGCAGCATCCTTACAATCACATGATCGAAATCTGCTTGACAACTGGCGTTGTATTTACAATGGTTGCAGCAGTCTGGGGTCACCTGATCACAACCTCTCAGCCAGCACCTGACAATCAAGGTCAATGAGAGAAGCCAGATTTGCTGAACGACTAATGTGTCTCACTTAACAACCGTCAGCAAAGATCCAAAATGATCAGGCGTGACTTAAGCACTATCTGAAATGGTCTAGAGCAAGGCTCTTCAAACTTGGCAAGTTTAAGACTTGTGGACTTCAACTCCCAGAATTCCCAAAGCTAACATGACCGGAGGAGGAATTCTGGGAGTTGAAGTCCACAAGTCTTAAAGCTGTCAAGTTTGAAAAGACCCCTGGTATAGAGGGTCTCCTGCTTGGGCGGTGGGGTTGGACTAGAACAGTGGTCACCAACCAGTGGGCCAGGGACCACTAGTGGTCCGTGAGAAAATTTTGGTGGTCTGCAGAGAAATGTCACCCCCAAAGCAATTAATCCAGGCTGTATGGGAACACAAGACTGCGCCGCCCACATGGCCCACGGGAACACAAGGCTTGCGTCACTTGCATTGCGAAAAACACGAGGTAGTGTGGGGAGGGGGGAATGGGCTGGGGGGACTTGCCCCACTCCACCCACGTGCCTGCCTGCCATCGGGCTGCTTCTTTCCGTTTCTTTCTTCTGCTTTTGGCTGCCCAAGGAAAGCAGCAAAGTCTCTTTCTCTCCCCCAAACTCCACCAGAAATGAGTCTTTGGGACCCTGCAAGGCCTCCTACTCCAAGAGGCTGCGCTGGCAAAGACTCATTTCTGGCAGAGTTTGGGGGAGAAAGAAAGACTTCTGCTGCTTCTGCTGCTTTCCTTGCATGAAGCCAAAAGTCTCTCTCTTTCTTTCTCCCCCTGAGAATGGAGCTGCAGACGGTATCCTGCGATCCCAAATAAGGAACGATCGATTGGTTCTAAAATGGGGTGGGGAATTTTCCTGTAGACTTTTTGGGGGGATTTTCCCAGGGTCTCTGGTCCGCGGGATTTAAAATTATGAGTTTGGTGGTCCCTGAGGTCCAAAAGGTTGGCGACCCCTGGACTAGAAGACCACCAGGGTTCTTTTCTAGCTCTATTCTGATTGAACTGCCTTGCTTGGCAAGGGGAATTCAGATCCCCATTGAGGTTGTAAGTCAAGAGCTACCTGTGCATTATTCCCAGGGATGCTACAGGGACTTTTGCAAAAAGAAAAACCCCAACCAACCCCACCAGCCTTGATTTAGAAATACAGTCAGGCTTTCTGCAGCCCCCACCCCCACCCCTTTATAAAATTAAACACAGGTACGAGCACACAATGCTGCGATGCTGAGCACACACATACACACATGCTTGGCTTAAAACCAGCTTCTTTTAACGTCATCCGAATTCCTGCATCATGTTAGAAAGAAAACACAACACGCACGCATGCAAGCAAGCGGCCGTATTTGTAACCCAACCCAACAGATCAGTTCCTGAAGACCCCCCAAGAACCTCCTTGGGGGGAAGGGGGGGCAGATCCCACTCCCCTACCAGCACCCCCCTCTGAGAAAAACCTAGTAAAGTCAAAAGCATCTGCACAGAACGGGCCCCAAAAACCACACACCCAGACATACTGAGAAAAGAATATCACGGTGTTTTATTCGAGTTTTCCCATGCTGAGAACAGACCCTTCCATATATATATATTTATATATATATATATATTTAAAAAATCATCCCCTGGGTTCGAAGTGCCAGTCCTTTCGTATCGTTGACAGCGTCTCTTGGTGGGGGTTTCCCATGAAGCCAACGCGGAGAGACTCAACACGGATCGGCTGCCAGAAAGAAAATCTGGAAACACTTGGGGGCAACATCGGTTTGGGGGGGGGGCGAGAAACCAGAACATGTGTTCGCATCACAAGCGCATGAGAGTCCGTGCAATTAGGAAAAGATGTTCTAATAATTAACCAGGCAGCGAAAACAAGCACTGGCTAGATTCAGTCCGATACTCCCAACATGTGTCCATGCGATGCTGTAGGTAAATACACAAGTAGGCATCGTTCGAAACTCTTGCTGGGAATTTCGCAGGGCTGCTGTAGTTTTTACCCCCGCAAACCCCCAAAAGTCCAGAGGATTCGATTCCGCGCAGCTGAAGAGCTGCTTCTTCTTCCGGTGAGCCTCGTTATTTGCTACATAGGTGCTTTTCAACACTGTGACTATCCTTTCATCGATTACAAAAGAGAGACAGAGAAGACGTAGTATAAAATGCCTGAACAGCTTAAATATTATTTATAGATAGATAATTTTTGTTTTTGTTTTTTTTAAAAAAAGCTTAGTTAAAAAATATAGATTTGTCCAAACCAAAGAGAATGCTCTGATAACGGTGGGAAATAAGTGGTAAGGGGCAGCTTGAAATTATCCCAGTCCCTTAATATATAACATTGAAAAAGGCTTGTTCTGGATTTTAACACTCGCATTGTTCAGTTATGAATTGAGACTTTGTGCGTTTTAAAGACTGAAATGTACACTTTTCATGCGTGGGTGCAGTTTTCGGTTAACGTTCAAAACGGAGTTATGGTTCCATCTTGGACCAGGTTTATATCCTGTAAGAGTTTGAAAATGTGTGTGTGTGTGTGTGGTGGCGCTTTACACACAGAATAGCAATAGCAATAGCACTTAAGACTTATATACCGCTTTATAGTGCTTTTACAGCCCTAAGTGCCTCGGAAGGATGGAAGGCTGAGTCAACCTTGAGCCTGGTGGGATTCGAACGGCCAAATGGCAGTAGGAGTAGCTTGCAGCACTGCAGTCTAATCACTGCGCCACACACCCAGCTCACACTTTGCAGGGAAAATAAAGTTGCAAGGCTAAGATTGATAGTCAAAAAAACATCCGTCTGGCTTTAAAATTCGGGTTTAAAGCAGCATTTTTCAACCGTGCCAACTTGAAGATGCACGGTCTTCATCTCTCAGAATTCCCTCGCCAGTTATAGCTGGCTGGGGAATTCTCGGAGTTGATGTCCGCGTATCTTCCAAGTTGCTACAATTAAGAAACATTGCTTTAAATTAAAACATCAGCTCACACACACACACACACACACACACACATAGCAATTAGCCAAGGGTTCAAATCCACATGGCTGAAGCTTTGCAGCCTAAAGAGACCTGCCCTCAGTTTATCCCTCACACTCCCAAATCTCTTATGCCAATGTCATTTAAGTGGGGTTTTTCAGCTACAAGTAACAAAAACCTGTGGAATAAATTCTACACCTGCCTAGAATTGCACTCCAGGAATTGCAAAACAGGAAAAAGAAAACAGCGAGAAGCTACTTGGAAGGGATTAAAAGCAATGCATTTCCTTCCTGTTGCATAGGGCTGGACTAGATGACCCTCGTGGGTCCCATAATTCTGAAATTCCGTGGATTAAGAGCCAAGCAAATGGGCATAATCCAGAGAGCCTCTTGCCTTTCCTTACAACTTTTCCAACACTTCCCCTTCTTCACACTTTTAATCACCTCCGACTACGTTCTTCCCAGTTTTACCCCTCCAATGTCCAGCCTTATGGAACATCCCAGCAATTTAATGCGTTCATCGCAAGAAATTACACATTCCAAGTTTAGCTTTTTTTCGCTGTTGATTCCCTGCAGGAAAATAACTCTGAATTTTGGAAACAGAGCCTTTGCAAACTGCCACGCTGATTTCCCCAATGGCCCAACTCCGTGGATCTTGCTCAGATCCAAGTATCGCCATTTCAAAATCTAGTCCTTATACTGAAACTTATCTTTAGGGCCAAACCAGGCTGGGGTTTATCTTGATTTAGAAACCATGGTTAAAACCCTTGAAAACAAACCTTTTTCAATTTTTCGGCAGAGAAGGGACTGGCGCAGGTAATTGAATACTGTATACCTTCTACATAGTGGGAAAGGAATTCAGTAAATACTGTTTGCTCTAATACTGAATTGTGTAAATGAGGTTTCCAGACTTCAGTAACTTTTAAGACCTGTGGACTTCAACTCCCCAAATTCCCAGTGATGCTGGCCGGGGAATTCTGGGAGTTGAAGTCCACACGTCTTAAAATTGCCAAGAGTCAGAAACTCTGGTTTAAATGAAGATTATTCATGATTAGCTCAATAAGTACCTGCCTGAATTCCTTCCCTATCTTTACCTGCAAAAACCCAGCAACAGCTACCCCCGTCCAGAATATATAGCACCTTAAAATTGCATTTTCCTTCTGTTTTGAACCATCTCCTTGTGCTACACAGCAATACAGTATATCAGTTTTTCAGCCTTATTTGTTGGTTTTTTTTTTTAAAAAAAGAAAAGCAATGCCATTAATGAGATAGTCTAAAATAATGCAGGGTTTACAGATCAAAGGAGAGGTTTGGGGCAACCAGATGCATGGTTTGAGGAGGCACCTTGGGTGAACTAAGATTGCAATGGGGCACGTTGTTACTTTCCTTAGAGAGGAGAAATTCCACGCCTGTCGGTGGCCAGGTACGTGTAGTCCTCGACTTACAACGATTCATTTTTTGACCATTTTGAAGTTGCAATGGTGTGACCCATTCAGCAGCTGTAGTGATTAGCAACTGAACAATTGTGGTCGTTAAGTCGAGGACTACTGTAACGTAAAAAGAGCAGAAGGCTTGCTTTGATCTTTCCAGCAACTGTAGAAAGGAGACCAAGAGGTGATTCACACATTAACATGGCAAGAAAACTAGCTTGCCTATCCATGACCTTATTGGAAGGCGATGGTGCGAAGGGCTCTGAGTGACTACATATCCCAATATTACTACATCTGTAGTTACTACAGAGGCCAATACGAAGTCCTTGGTCGTGTGGACACTTCTGTCTGATAAGCTGATCTTTAAAAGTCTGATATTTAAAGGTTTGAAACTTGTGAGGCGGCCCTTTCTCTGCTTCTTTATAGAGTTGAGCTCAAGCCTTTTTAAAATGGTGAGATATTTTTTTTTGTACAAAATTTGTTCCTAACTCCTTGTAGGAACTTTACTCCTCAGCTACTCCACAGCCAGCTGAGCCCTGTCTCCTTCTCCATGGCTCGAAGCCTCACAACCCGTGCAAAGAGGAAACTCACCTCTTCCTCTTTGGAGCAAAGCATTAGCATCTGTGTGGCCTAAATTTATCGAAACCAGAGGCCCCCAACTTGACAACTTTAAGACTTGTGGACTTCAACTCCCAGAATTCTCCAGCCAGCTATAGCTGGCTGGAGAATCTGAAGTCCACAATCTTAAAACAAGTTTGGAACCCCTGATCTAAACAGACGCAGGTAATCCTCGAATTACAACCACAACGGAGACCACGATTTCCACTGTTAAACAAGGCAGCAGTAAGCAAATCACGCCCAATTGTACGGCCTTTTTTTTGCCCCAGTGGTTGTGAATCACTGCAGCTGTTAAGTGATTCGAGTGGTCATTAAACAAGCCTGGCTTCCTCATTGACTTTGTCGTCAGGAGCCGGAGGGGGAAGGTTGCAAACAGCGGCAGTAAAATACGTGTCGCTTGCCAAGCGATCATGTGACGGGGGGGAATGCTATGACGGTCATAAGTGCGAGGACCAGTTGCGAGTCGCCATTTTTTGCAGTGCTGTCGGGATGGACACTAAATAAGTGGTTGTAACTCAAGGGCTACTTCTACGCCTGCGCTCCAATCTCCTCTCCCATTCATACCAGGTTCGCCGTCCTAGCTTTCCCCAAGGAGTCCCGGGAAACCGAACAGCGGCCGTCTGGAGCGTGTCCTGTCTGCTCGAATTTCCCAGCGCCCTTGAGGAGTCGGCGGTTCCTGCCCCCTCCAGCTTGTGGGGGCTGCCCCAAACCTCTCCCTCAATTCAACGTTTACCCGGTGATGCAGGCGCTGTAATAAACAGCGCTGCTCGCATCGGACAAGGCGGAGATGAGGCTGTTGTCCTCACAGCTCCGCGGAGTCACTTTGGACATGGAAACATGGTAGGCGAAGCCCGAAGGATCCGGACGAGTCCTGCTCATATTCAAATACTGGTCAAACTCGTTGCGGTCCACTTCTGTCCACAGCTCGTTGGGGTTCAAGTGCTCCACGCTGTCCAGCTGGTGCGATTCGGGAGGAGGGGAGAGCTGGCCCAGGTGGGCCGACAGCCCGTTGGCGGCTCCCGCGGCGCAGATCTGGTTGTAGTACATCCCAGACGGGTGGGGAGTCCTCATGGCTTCGGCCAGGTGGGAGGGTGGGTTGGGGGGGTACCCCATGACCATGTTCCTCCCCAGGTTTTTTTCCGGGGAAAACTCCATCGGTGGTGGAGGAGGAGGAGGAGGAGGAGGAGGGTGGTACCCACGAAAGGACATCACGTTGCAGTCATCCTGCATGTGCGGCGGGAAAAAGGCAGGCTCCGCCTGTTCTAGGACATCCAGAGGGGACATCTCCGGGGTCGGGAGGCCGTAGTTCTCCATCTCCGACCCCATGGACCGCAGTTCCCGGAAGTGGTTCAGTGGCGGAGGTTGGGAGTGGCCGATGCCGCCTCCTCCAGCGGCCCCACGGTGGCCCATGGCAAAACTCTCACCGCAGGGCTGGGGCAGGTTGTGGAGAAGGATGCTCGGTTCCATCCTCTTGATTTTCTTGGCCTGCTTCTTCCGGCGGGGACGGTACTTGTAATTGGGGTGGTCCTGCAGGTGCTGGATCCTGAGCATCTCAGCCTCCTCCACGAAGGGGCGCTTGTCGGTGGTGCTCAGGGCCTTCCACGCCTGGCCTGGGGAGGTCCGAAAGAGAAAAAGAGAGGGAATGATAAAACACACGACGAACGGTCGCAGGAATTGGGTAGGTCAAGTCTAACGAAAAGAAGGACTTGGGGTGGCATGATTGCAGTCTCACAATATCTCAGGGGCTGCCCCAAAGAAGAGGGAGTCAAGCTATTCTCCAAAGCACCTGAAGGCAGGACAAGAAGCAACGGGTGGAAACTCATCCAGGAGAGAAGCAACTTAGAACTAAAGAGAAATTTCCTGACACTGAGAACAATTCATCAGCGGAACAACTTGCCTCCAGAAGTTGTGAATGCTCCAACACTGGAGGTTTTTAAGAAGAGATTGGACAACCATTTGTCTGAAGTGGTGTAGGGTTTCTGCCTAAGCGGGGGGTTGGACTAGAAGACCTCCAAGGTCCCTTTCAACTCTGCTATTCTATTCTATTCTATTCTATTCTATTCTATTCTATTCTATTCTATTCTGTTCTGTTCTGTTCTGTTCTATTCTGTTTTCTATTCTATTTTATCCTATCCTATTCTATCCTATCCTATTTTCTATTCTATTCCATTCTTTTAAAAAAGTCATGATGGTAGCTGCAACCATGGGGAACAAAGCCATTAAAAAAAAAACATTTGCAACACATTTGCGATGCATACCAAAAAGGGGACCAGGCTACAATAGAGCAGTGGTGACAACCATTTCAGCGTTGTTTTTTGGGGGGGGGGTCCCTGCATCCCCTCCACAGGGACCCCCAAACCCTGATGCAGAGCTCTGAAGAATTTCCACACTCAGTTAAGATTTTTGCATCAGGGTCTAGCAGCGCAGGGCGTCCTAGACTTACAACGGTTCGTTTAGTGGCCTTTTGAAGTGACAATGGCACTGGGAAAAAAAGGGGCTGGTGAGCATTTTTCACACTTAACGACCGTTGTAGCCTTGCCGTGAACCAAATTCAGACGCCTGGCAACCGACTCGTATTTATGACGATGGCAGTGTCCCCGGGCTCATGCAATCCCCTTCTGTGACCTTCTGACAGGCAAAGACAATGGGGGAAGCCAGATTCACTTCACAGGCGCGTCAATAACTTAAACCACTGCAGTGATTCACTTAACAACGGTGGCAAGGAAGGTCATAAAACAGGGCAAAACTAACTTAACACATGTTTCGCTTAGCTACAGAAATTTGGGGAGTCAATTGTGGTCCGTAAGTCCAGGATTACCTGTCCTAATAGCAAAATGATAATTTGGGGAGCACCTCAGCAGCTATTTTTACAGATTGTAATCCGGTTCTAATTAAATGCACAATTAACTAATTGTGATCCCTGAGCGTCTCCAACTAAATCTCTCTCTCTCTCTCTCTCTGTGTCTTTAAGGTACGATAATATTTCGAGCCGTGCACAGAATTCCTAAGAACACTTGCTGCATCTTGAATTTAGGTGTGGAGGTGTCTTTTAAACTAAGGCCCATTTGCTAGTTTCCCAATAAGGATGCATAAAGAGAGGCAGTTTGGTCTAGCAGTTAAGGCACCAGGAGAGAAACAAGGCGACAGTGAGTTCTAGTCCCATCTTAGGTATAAAAGCTGGCTGGATGACTTTGAGCACCAATCACCAGGAGACAGTGAGCTCTCGTCCTATCTTAGGCACAAAAGCTGGCTGGATGACTTTGGGTCTATCATCAGGAGAGCGTGAGTTCTAGTCCCGCCTTATACATGCAAGCCAGTTGGGTGACTTTGGGCCAATTGCCAGGAGACAGTGAGTTCTAGTTCTGCCTTAGGAAAGTGAGCTGACTGGATGACTTTGGGCCGGTCATTCTTTCTCAACCCAATCCATCTCAAGGGTTATTGTGGAGCAAATAGGAGGAGGAAGTTGTGTCTGCCATCTTAAGTTATTTGTAAAAAATAATAAAGATGGGGGTTTAAATTAAATTTAAAAAAACATGGTGTCCTTATTACTAAATATTGCATTCAAAAAAATGTATGCTTGTTTCACACAACCATAACTTGTGAAGTCCGTGAGAGGGTTGGCAAACTGGTTTTTTTTAAAGGTGCACAACTTCCAAATTGTGACTCACTACATCAAAGGGCGCGTTGTTTAGGAAACATTTTCCAGAAACTGTGAGATTGCAATTTGGACATTTTTCAAACCCTATAAAGTGAGCCAAGTTCCACTTTAAAGAGAGAGAGAGAGAGAGAGGGGGGAAAAAAATAAGATACTTTACAGTGAGTTAATTTCACTACAATCCCTTCAAGCATTTAAAGAACAAGAAATGGCTCAGAGACAATAAACACTGGAGCGTAAAAATATTTCTTTTTTTAAAAAAGCTCTTAAATTCATTTTCCATATTGTCTTGCTTAATACCGAAAGCCAAATTACGTTGTCTAAAGTGGCTACAATGCAGATTTGGTTTAGAAATGGCGCTTTCCCACAATCGGTTCCATAGAGAGTGAAGAAAAGGGATTAAAACATGGATAAAATTATCTATAACATGGGGAATGGAGAATATGTGCACCCCAGATTGTCCAATAACACTGAATCATGGGAGATTTCGCGTGCTTTTCACACTGAGATATTGAACTGTGAAATTCATGGCCACAAGATAGTTTAACAGCCTAACAACCTGGAAGAAGTAAAACCCAGGAGGATCCAGCTATCAATAACTATTAATCATTTTAGTGATCTTTCTATGATCTCCTGCAGTCTCAAAAAGACATCTTAAGGGCAGGAAAGAAAAAAAATCTAAACATATATATAATGATCCCTTTTTCTTTGAAAAAGTCATTTTCCAGGACAGGAAGAAAAAAAATCTCTATTTTTGTTTGAAAGTGCAAATATAGTCCATTTGTTTAAGATTGGGAGAAATGATACCCAACCCAGAATGGGGCATATAAATCAATAAATAATAGAATTGTTGATATGCAGGCAGTATCAATATTTAATAAATTATAGGTTGTCGCTCAGTCAACCAGATGTTTGGATTGGATTTGGGCTTTTTATCCTCCGAGTCCTTCCCAAGGACTGGGGATAGGTAGATGTTGTTGTTTGAGGGTGTTAAATTATTATGATATACTTTATTCATTAAATATGAAACTCGTCAACTGAACATTAAAAAATGCATCACAAATACCATTGACTGGTGCTAATGGTTGATACAAGTTACTACCAGCATCCTAAGTATCAACCAAGTACCTTCTTAAGATGTACAATGTTTATTAATATCATTATCATTATCATTATTATTATTAAACTAGGACTACATTTAAATAGTCTCAAACAATAGAGAATTCAATACTGTTTTAACTCACACTATGCTTAACTTGGCCAGTTAAAGACCTCTTTAATTATCCAACATAGGAAGCTTGATTAGAGTTAACCTCAACCACATATTTCCCTGCTGTGGTTTAGCATGTTATATGAAATCTGCCCGCTTGGTTAGTTTATGATCCAATATGCTGTATGAACACACTGAGTTAAGAGCGTTGTGTGAACACAGCAATTGTTTTGCCTCCAGATACAGAACACTCCTGAGCACCAAAGCTAGGCTTCGATAAATGCCGTTTTCCCTTGAGACACGAATGCTTGAGAACTGATAGTGTTACCTAGTTGGGTAATGAAACGTCTGCAAGAAACCAACCAAGCTCAGACCTCTCGTTTCAACTCTGAGCTACAAATATTCTCCTTTGTTGGTACTTGAATCCTAATTGTTTACTACTTTATTAAGCGTCAACTACTTGGCAGTTGTTTCCAGATGTGATGGTTCATCGGGTCTTAGAATATAAGGGTTGGAAATCACTTTAGCGGTTATCTAATCACCCCAAATAATGCGGTTAAACTCTAAATACTTGCAAGAGTGGAAATCAGGAGAAATTTGGTGTGTAATAGAAGGATGAATGAGTTCATCTGTCTAGGTCTGCAGTCAAATTCCAGAATTCACCACATGCTCAAGAGAAATTCAAGAGAATTTCTCTTAAATTCTAACTGCTTATCTGGCCTAAGTTTTTTTTTAAAAAAAACATCCAATGGATTCTGGAATTTCAATTAAAATAGACCTCAAGAGGTTTAAAATCTCTTCTGTCCGGTCTCAATAGATTCCTTCGATTATTATAGGATGCAAAATGTTGCTAAATAGAACGTAGGTTGAGTTCAGAATAATTAAGATAAAATGCTGGGATGTGATTATGCTCCGTGGACACCCAGGTCTGATCTTGCTCGTATCCTGGATCAGCAGGATAAAATTCCTCTGTTAATCAGAAATGCTGGCTTAACCCTAAGTGTCAGAGGGTGGTCTAGAATAGATGACCTTCGGGGGGGTGTGGGTTTCTTTCCAGCTCTTCGATTCTGTGATCCTACGAACACACTTAAATAAAAGTGGAAGAAATCAGCCCAAACTTTTTCTCCTTTGAGCAGTGCTTTTGAAACTTGGCAACTTTTAAGACTTGCGGACTTCAACTCCCAGAATCCCCAAGCTAGCCCTCTGCTCATCTTCATTTCATAAGCCCCCCTCCCCTTCTTCTCAATTTTGGACATAGATTGCCCCCTCAAAAATTCCTCCATTCTTGGGATCCCATCAATGTTGGTTAGCAAGTAAAGATTAGATCAGGGGTCTCCAAACTTGGCCACTTTAAGACTTTTGTAGACTTCCACAAGTCTTAAAGTTGCCAAGTTTCGAGACCTCTGGCTTAGACTAGACCAAGGGATTCCGAAGACCATAACTCGGTTCCCCTGGGATGGGCCACAGAGTCAAACCTGCCGAGAGCACTTTAGAGCTTATGCTTTTTTTTCACCCTCCAGAGGCGGAATCTGGTGGCCAGGAATTCCACAGGACTTGATTACAGGAAGTTAGAGGCGGTTCTGAAAACAAAGAGAGCTCTGTGTGTGTGTGAGAGAGACAGAGAGAGAGAGAGGGTGGGGGAAGTAGGAAGAAGAGATCAGGTGTGTGTGTGTGTGTGTGTGTGTGTGTGTAACAAGCAGGTCGTGGGAAAGGGAGCCCAAACCCCAGCTGGAGGCTTGTGCATGTGTTTGTCATGGAGGGGGGGAGAGTGGGAAGGGGAATCCTCTGTGTGTGTGTGTGCCCTCCCGCGTGTAAAGTGCCAAGGAAAGAATGGGAAGAGGAATCCGCTGTGTGGGTATGTGTGTGTGGTGTATCAAGGGAGGAGTGGGGAGCCCCATCTCTCTTTGTATCTAGTATGTACAGTATTTGTGTGTGTGTGTGTATGTGCGCACACGCGCTCGCGTCAAGCAGAGTCCTGTCCGTGCGTGTGTATGTGTGCTTGTGTGTCACGCGGGAGTGGGGAGGAAGTAGGGAGCCCGATGTGTGCCTGGGTGTGTATCAATGCTTGTGTGCCAAGAGGGCAGCAGGAAGACCCCCAACACTGTCCCGTGTGTGTGTGTGTGTGTGTGTGTGTGTGCGCGCGCGCCTGTCTGTCTGCCTGTCTGTCAATGCGTGTGTGCCAAGAGGGCAGCAGAAAGAGTACCCTCAAACCTGTGGGTGGGTGTCAAGGGGGGAGGGGGGGAGAAGTAGTGGGGAGTCCGGTCTCGGTCTCTCTCTGTGTGTATGCGTGTGTATCAATGCGTGTGTACAAGAGGGCAGCCGGAAGAGCGAGGGTGGGTGTGCGTGCGTGTTTGTATGTCAAGGAAGGTGTGGGGAGTCCGGTCTCTGTGTGCCTGTAACAAGCTCTGTGTGTGTGTAACAAGGGGAAGTGGGCAGAAGAAGACCCCCAATGCCGTCCTGTGTGTGTGCGTGTGCTTGTGTGTCACCCGGGGTGGGGGTGGGGGTGGAAAGTGGGGAGTCCGGTCTGTGTGTGTGTGTCGCGCGTGTGTGTGTGTAACAAGCGGGGACCGGGAAGAGGACACCCAATCCCACCCCCGACGCCGTCCCGCGCTCGTGTGTGTGCGTGCGTGCTTGTGTGTCACGCGGGGGGGGTTGGAGTGGGGAGTCCGGTCACACTGTGAGCGCGTGTGTGCACGCGCGTGTGTGTGGGGGTGTATCCTTTGCGTGTGCCAAGAGGGCAGCGGGGAGAGGAGGACCCCCGGTGCCATCCCGTGAGTGTGTGCCTCCGTGTGTGTGTGTGTGTGTGTGTGTCACGGGGGGGGCAGTGGCCAGGGGACCCCCAGCCTCCCTTACCGAGCATCTTGCTGAGCACAGCGTTGTGCAGGTCCGGGTTCTGCTGGGCCAGCCGCTTCCTCTCGTCCTTGGCCCAGACCATGAAGGCGTTCATCGGGCGGCGGATGCGCGAATCCTCGCCGTTGCCGTTGCCGTTGCCTCCGCTGCTGCTCTTGCCCGGGACGCCGCCGTAGCCATAGCCGGCCGAAGTGGCGTCGGGGCTGGGCGCCGGGCTGGGCGCCGCCGCCGAAGAGGAGGAGGAGGACGACGACGAAGACGAAGCCAAGTGGGCGCCTCCGGGCTGAGCCGCCGCCGCCGCCGCGGCGCCGGGGCAGTATCCGAAGCCGGGCTCGGGGCTGGAGGATCGGCTGGAGGCGACGGAGGGCCGGCTGTGGCGCGGCGGCGGCGGCGGCGGGTAAGCGAGCCCCGGATCAGGCGCGGCGGGGGCGGCGGCAGTTGCGGGCGGCGGGGCGGCAGCGGCAGCCGCGACGGCTCCCCATGAAAAGTCGCCTCGGGCTTGCGGGATCTTCTCCTCTGCACAGAAAGGGGGCTCAGGTCTATTCATTCCAGCTGGACGGAGCTCTGGGGGTCGAGCGCGAGGCCGAGCGGGAGAGACGGAACCGGACGGACGGGCGGCCCAAGCGGGAGAAGCCGAACGGGACGGCCCGCGAGAGAAGCGAGCGAGCGAGCGAGCGAGCGAGCCGGGCGCTGGGGCGATCGGAGGCGGACGGGAGGACGGGCGGTGGGCGCGGTCCCTTCTCTGGGCTGCGGGGGGCGGCTCTGTCCTCCGGCCGAAGGAGGACCAGCGGGCTGGAAGGATGCTCGCCGTCGAGGGGCCACATTATAAAGGCTTCGGGCGGCGGGCGGGGGAGGAGGAGGGAGGAGAAACGGAGCTGGGGGGGCGCAGGAGAGGAGGAGGAGGAAGGTGTGTGTGTGTGTGTGTGTGTGTGTCGGGGGGGAGAGAGGGGGCGCCCGGGATTGGAAAACCGAACCCAGCGCTCGGCTCCGTTTCCTTTTGTTTTTTTCCAAGGAAATGGGCGGGGCGGGGTGGGAAACGGCTTCTCTTCCTCGACCCTCCCCCCCGCCCCTTCGTTGGCTGCTGTAGCGGCGGCAGAAGCGGCTCAAATCCGCTTGGAACGAGCGAGCGCGGGAGGGGCGGAAGGGGCGGCGGCAGGGGGCAAACAGCCTGCGAGGTCGCCTGGACGCGATCGGGGGACAGCTGGTGGGGGG
>CM019150.1:7919304-7930574 GCA_009733165.1 Naja naja
GAAAAGGGTTTTGGGTAGTTTCTTTTCTAGCTTCTTGTGGCTTTTGTGATTTATAATCCAGCTGCTCATTAATTATTCCATTAAAATCTCCCATCATGCATAAATTAACGAGTCCAGTTCAATTATTTTTTATGGAGTTTATTATGTTCCTCTTGGTGATCATTTGGAGCATATATTGCTATTAAAAGTATTTTAGTATTATTGTCCATTATTTCTACCATTAAGATTCTTCCATCATCATCTGTATAAATTAATTCAGCCGAAATTGTTTCTTTAATATATAGAACCACTTCTTTTTACATTGTGCCAATGAAGTAAACAATTTTCCTAATTTTTTTGTTTCAGTACGGTTCATGTTGTTTTTAATATGTACCTCTTGTAGGCAAATTATATCAAATTTTAATTTCTCCAATTTGTGAAATACTTTCCTTCTTTTAATGATTGAATTGAGTCCATTTATATTCATCAGAACCAGTTTTTTTCCTCCATTTTAGATTTTGTAAGAGGGATTTATTGCCTGGTGGATCTTATTTCTTCGTTCTCTGGCTTCCCGCCTACTGCGCCTTCTTCTTTTTCCTTTCTTTCAATTACTGCTATCAACTCCTTTTGAGGTTCAATCAGGCTCTTTCTTTTCTTGTATCTTCCTCCTTTCCTCTAATATATTCATAATAAAATGATTCCGCCTTTTCAACCTGTCAATTCTATGTCTTTGTTCCCACCATGTAAACAGAAGGCCTTCTGGTATCAGCCATCTATAATTTATTCCTTTTCTAAGCAGTTCTTTGGTTAGAAAGAGGTACTCTCCTCGTCTCCCTTACTCTTCTTGGTACCTGTTTCAGCACCACAATTTCTTTGTCTTTATACTTTAATGTCTTTTTCTCTTGTCATTTGCAAAATGTTTTAATAATTTTCTTAGTAAATCTAATATGGACTTCTTGGTAGCTTTTCCTCATTGCATATCTTGGTACATCGAAACACTCCATTCCATCCATTATTTCGCGTCACGCCATTTTCTATCATTTTTCCAACGGTTTTCACCCTTTCCTCCACATTTTGAAATCTCAAGTAAAATTCTGATCTATCCATCTCCTTCCTCAATGATTCAATCCTGTCTTTTTCAACTTCACTAATCTGATATTGATATTTCCAATTTATCTCTTTGTTCGTCCTGCTCTTCAATTTTCTTAATCTTTTCATCATATTGGTCATCATCTCTTGATATTTCCACTTTCTCATCTGTCTTTCCACTTTGTTTTCAACTTTTTCATCCGGTTATCTATTTTCTGCTGAATCTTCCACCTTTTGATTTGTCTGTTCAATTTTGGGAGATATTCTCATTACTCTTTTCAACATTTTCTACTTTTGTCTGTAGAATTTGAATTCCTGCAAAATCTTCTGTAATGTATCCTCCTTCTCTTTTCCTTTTCCTGTTGCAACATTGCCTGTATTGATCGCTGACCTCCAGATGGTGAAGAAGCAGGAGTTGTTGATTGAGAGCTTGAGCTATTGTTTCTACTCATTTTATAGTTATTTCCTAGTAGGGCCCCAAAAAGCAGAGGGCCTCCAAAAATAATAAAAATAAGTAGACAAAAAAGGGAAAAAAGTAAAAAATTAAAAATATTAAGGAATATAAAAAAATTAAAGAAACAAAAAAATTCTTCAGGTTCTTGTACACCTTAATCCAGTTGGTTCCACTTGTATACAAAAATAGAAAAAAAGTAAAGAAGAAAAGGAAGGTCTCAAAAGCAACAACAGGTGGTTCCCAGTTCAAAAATAAAAGGAAAAAAAGGGGAAGAGACTTCAGGTATTTATATACCCTAATCCAATGGCGAATCAACAAGATGAAAAAAGAAAAAGCAAAAAGGGAGAGGCAGAGAAAAGGGAAAGAAAAATTCCTGGCTAAAAATTGAAAAAGGGATAATCCAAACAATAAAAATTCAATCAATGGGGTGGTGGAAAGATAGAGCAGCCACAAATCCAGCCAAAGAGAAAAGAAAACTACTGCCACCAGATGTCCAAGGCTTTTTAGAATATCAAGTCAAATTTCCAGTAGAATATATTTTCAAGGTCACTTTAGTCTCTTTCTTTCAGTTCCAACTCTGGGTTCTGCTATCAATAGTTCACAGATGGGCACCTGTGTATACAATCCGTCGTGCTCACCCCACTATCTCTTTCAAGAAGGAACTCTATGTCCTTGAATGCAGCTCACATAGATAAACAAACGAAGAAGAAAGGAATACAGTATATCCAAGCCTCTAAATGGCAGTGCTTTCACTTTCACTCCTCCCCTCAAGAGCAAGAAAAGGAAAAAAAAGAAAAGGCACATTGGTATTGCTCTCTTTTCTAAAAAGTTCTTAAAATCATAAACAGCTTTAATCCAAAAAATATTGGTGGAAAAAAAGGAAAAAGACCATCAGAACAAAAGATTATTTTACATAGAGGAAAAGCCAGTCCTTTTAAAATCAAATAGTTCCAGAAGAGATAAAAGGAAGAAAAAAGCCTCAATCTTAAGAAAAGCTTAATCTCGCCGCTTATAAACTGTTCTCTTTACTTTTTAAGTCCACTTTCCAGTTATTGGGGTGTTCTCTTCAGAAATAAGTAAATAAAAGAACCTCTTTCAGTCTTCTTTAGCTATTTACCACCAAGGCTTTTTTGTCTTCTTTATATTTGTTTGTATGTATTCGTTTGCCGGGAATGGTTCTAGGATGATAATATTTTGCATATGAAAGTATATAAAAATAATTAATAGATGAGGATGGAGAAGATGTATAAAAAGAGCTTTAACCTACCGGCATACTGTATGTTTTGTCTGTGTATGTTTGTTTAAAAAATAATAAAAATATTTGGAAAAAAAAAAGAACCGATTTGAACTGAAACTCGCTTAGGAACAGAAGTTTTGGGCTCAGTTGTGGTCACAAGTCGAAGACCAGTTGTACAACCACAGGGGGCTTGGAGTCCTTGGGGCTCTCTGAGCTGGGTTGTTCTCTTGCAGACGTTTCATTACCCAGCTAGGTGACATCATCAGTGCTACAGGGCAGTGGGGTTTGCTCTCGGTTTATGGTCGAGGACTATCTGTATGCAGCACATGCCATTTGAGAATTTCCCAGCTGGCTTCCAGCCTGTGGTTGGGGAACTATTGTGGAAAGCTCTAAAACAACTTTAAAAAATGGATCTGTCGATTACAAAAGAAGACGAAATCCATTCCACCACTCCAGTTCACGTCACTACTGTCCTGAGACAAAAACCAGATCCCAGCCGGTGCTCTCCGTTGTGTATCAGCACGAGGGTTATTTTATTATTTTATTTATTTGTATCCCACCTTTATTATTGTTTTTGCAAATAAGGTGAGGAACTTATCCAATACACCCACCTGCTTCTGGTTTTTTCACAGTGGCAGCTCTCTTCCTGAGAGAGGAGTTGGGCCGAGGGAAAGCAATAGACACCTAGCTGGTTTGCATGCCTAAGGTGGCACTAGAACTCACAGTCTCCTGGTGATTGGTTCAAGGTCACCAAAATGGCTTTCATGCTTAGGGTGGGACTAGAACTCACAGCCTCCTGGTGATTGGCTCAAAATTACTCAGCCAGCTTTCATGCCTAAAGTACGATTAGAAGTCACAGTCTCCTGATTGGCCCAAAGTCACTGGTGCCTTTCATGCCTAAGGCAGGACTAGAACTCACAGTCACCTCGTGATTGGTCCTGGGTCCAAAGTCAACTGATGGCTTTCATGCCTAAGGTGGGACTAGAACTCACCATCTCCTGGTGATTGGCTGAAAGTCACCCATCCAGCTTTCATGCCTAAGGTGGGACTAGAACTCACAGCCTCCTGGTGATTGGCCCAAAGTTACTCAGCCAGCTTTCATGCCTAAAGTGTGATTAGAACTCATAGTTTCTTAGTGATTGGCTGAAATTGACCCAGAGAGTTTTCATGCCTAAGGCGGGACTAGAACTCACAGTCACCTCGTGATTGGTCCTGGGTCTAAAGTCAACTGATGCCTGTCATGTGTAAGGTGGGACTAGAACTCACCATCTCCTGGTGATTGGCCCAAAGTCACCCAGCCAGCTTTCATGCCTATGGTGGGACTAGAAGGCCCACTCCCCCACTTTCTGGTGCTTTCAGACTTGGTGGCCCAACCTGTAAGGGCAGATGGAAGTCTCCCAATGCCATAAGTTTAGGAAGGACCGCCACCAACCTGGCCATAGCATCAAACGGGAGGCCACCACGCAACATGGCAATGCTACAATAGTGGCAAACCCATCTGTGTTTCTGACATGTTGCTTTCATGTTGCTCCTACTGTCCTCCAAAACAAAGGAAGATGTGTTTTTTTTTTTAAGAAAAGCTTTAGAACAATTCCTTTAGTTAACCAGCGTATTTATGTAGATGTAGCTAATTAACTAATTGCCTTTATTTCTTAATTTGGCTAACCAGCTTACAAATGTTCTCAAGATGGACTGGCTTTATTTTTTTCATCTGCAATGACGTTAGTCAAATTTCCTCCATCCGTATGAGGTTCCTTTCACGCAGCGCCTGGGAATGCCTCTGCCAGGTGCCCAAGTAGCCATGGTTTATTGAGTAAACCACCTTTGGCTAAATTCGTATTCCAGGAAACAAAGAAATCACATTATGGCTGGGTTGACAACAAGAGGTCTCTAGCCATCAGTAGGATCTGATGGGGAAGTCATTGACACAGCTGCATTCATACAACTTTCACCCTCTTTCTGACTTAATCCATCGCCACAGTGAATTAATAAAATTAATGGCTTGATGTTATGGCCAAGTTGGTGGTGAGCATTCTTGGATTTCTGGCATTGGAAGACTTCAATCTGCCATTCCTGGTTGGGCCCCTGAGATAGTTGGGTGACTGTGAGTTCTAGTCTTGCCTTAGGCATGAAAGCTGGCTGGGTGACTTTGGGCCAATCACCAGGAGGCAGTGAGTTCTAGTTCTGCCTGAGGCATGAAAGCCTGATGGGTGACTTTGAGCCAATCACCAGGTGGCAGTGAGTTCTAGTCCTGCCTTAGGCATGAAAGCCAGCTAAGTGACTTTGGGCCAATCACCAGGTGGCAGTGACTTCTAGGTCTGCCTTAGGCATGAAAGCCAGCTTGGTTACTTTGGGCCAATCACCAGGTGGCAGTGACTTCTAATTCTGCCTTAGACATGAAAGCCAGCTAGGTGACTTTGGGCCAATCACCAGGTGGCAGTGACTTCTAGTTCTGCCTTAGACATGAAAGCCAGCTGGGTGACTTTGGGCCAATCACCAGGTGGCAGTGACTTCTAGTTCTGCCTTAGGCATGAAAGCCAGCAAGGTGACTTAGAACCAATCACCAGGTGGCAGTGAGTTCTAGTCCTGCCTTAGGCATGAAAGCTGGCTGGGTGACTTTGGGCCAATCACCAGGAGGCAGTGAGTTCTAGTCCTGCCTTAGGCATGAAAGCCAGCTAGGTGACTTTGGGCCAATCACCAGGTGGCAGTGACTTCTAGTCCTGCCTTAGGTATGAAAGCCAGCTGGGTGACTTTGGGCCAATCACCAGGTGGCAGTGAGTTCTAGTCCTGCCTTAGGCATGAAAGCTGGCTGGGTGACTTTGGGCCAATCATCAGGAGACAGTGAGTTCTAGTGCCACCTTAGGCATGAACATTATCTGATTAGATAAGGAACCCAATCTCATATTGGTCAGTGCTAATTTTATTGTAAAGCTTTAGTGTGAAAACCTTGCCAGTCTGAATACATACTCCCCTTCCCCCATTTAAAGTCAAGAAAAGTAGGGAGGGGGCTTGTCTGCATGAGACATTTTCTCATGTTACATTTGTGGCCTGGGCTCAGGTACCCCTTATCGGACATTGCCTTGCTAGTGCTTTTATCCCGCAAGGCCATTCCCTTTGTCCTCTGCATTGCATTTGCATTCTCAGTGATACACCAGCTGAACATGTTGAAGTCTCACAACACACGGAACCCTCAAAATAAAACGGGCCATGCTTAATACTACTACATTGATACTAGAGGTGGTCCTCGAGTTACAATCACAATTGAGCGCCAAATGTCAGTTGCTAAGCAGGACAGCTGTTAAGTGAGTTTCACCCCATTTTACGACCTTCCTTGCGACAGTCGTTAAGTGAATCAGTGCAGTTGTCAAGTTAATAATATGGTTGTTAAGTGACTTCCCTCCCCTCCCTCATCTCTTCTCTCCTCTTCCACCCTTCTCTTTTTCTCCTCTTTCTCCTCTCCTCTTCTCCTCTCCTTTCCCCTCTCTTGTCTTGTCTTCTCCTCTCTCCTCCTCCTCTCCTCTCCTCTCCTCCTCATCCTCTCCTCCCCTCTTCTCTTCCCCTGCCCCCAACTCTGCATTCCTCTCAAAGCCCCGATGTTTGCAAGCAAGCCCCCTCACTCCTTTCAATCCAAGTTTGAAATCTGAAGCTCTGCCTTGGCTGGAATCAGGGCAGTGGGTTGTGCAACAAACCCTTGGTGGGAGATTGCACGCACGCACGCTATGGTTTGTGTGTGTGCGTGTGTGTGTGTGTGTGAGTGTGTGTTATGTCTGGAGCTGATTTTGGAAATGCCAGCCTAGATTTAACCCTAAACAAAGTCACCACTCTCTGTTCCCAGTCGAATCCTCCTCCATCTTCAAACCCAAACTGAAAGGTACAACCATAGAGCCCAAGGGCTGGAAGGGACCTTGAAGGTCCTCCAGTTCAACCCCTTGCAACAGAACAAGAGACCTTAATACCATCGTGGTCACATGGTTGTCCGGTCTCTTCCCGAAAACTTTGAATGATGGAGCATCTACGACTCCGGGAGGCAAGCTGTTCCATTCATGATTTGTTCCATTCAAGGTCAGGACATTTTTTTTTCTTAGTTCCTGCTTAGGTCTCCTTCTCAAGAGCTTTTCCACCTGCTGCTTCTTGTCCTACCCTCAGATGCTATGGAGAATAAATCGACCCCCTCTTCTCTGTGACAGCCCTCAAATACTGGAAGACAGTTAGAGCAATAACTGGCCTGGTGTGCCAGTTGCGCCCCAACCTGGATCGAGACGCCCTACGTATGGTCACTCATGCGCTTGTTACTTCCCGTCTGGACTACTGTAACGCTCTCTACATGGGGCTGCCCTTGAGGACCACCCAGAGGCTACAACTGGTCCAGTATGCGGCGGCGCGGGTTGTGATGGGAGTGTCCCGATACTCCCATGTTACACCCCTCCTGTGCGCACTGCACTGGTTACCGGTTGCCCTCCGGGTGAGATTCAAGGTGCTGGTTTTGACCTATAAAGTCCTTCATGGCTTAGGACCGGGATATTTACGGGAGACCTTGCTGCCAGCGACTGTTTCCCATTGTCCTGTGCACTCTCACAGACAGGGCCTCCTCGGGGTTCCGTCAGCCAGACAATGTCGGCTGGCAACCCCTAGGGATAGGGCCTTCTCTGTGGGAGCACCCACCCTATGGAACCAGCTGCCCCTGGAGCTTCGGGTGGCCCCTGACCTCCGCTCTTTCCGCCGTGGGCTCAAAACAAGGTTGTTCCAACTTGCTGACCTGGACTGAGTGGGGTTGTGTGGGGGAGTTTTAATGCTTATTTTTAGGGTTTTAGATTTGAATTGGTTTTCTTATTTGGATGTAATCTCTTTTTAATTGTATATTTGTATTGCTTTTATTGTACGCTGCCCCGAGTCCTTAGGGAGATGGGGCGGCCTAGAAATCCAATTGATACATAAATAAATAGCCCTTAGACTTATATACCGCTTCACAGTGCTTTATGGCCCTTTCTGAGCGGTTTACAGAGCCAGCCTCTTGCCCCCAACAATCTGGGTCCTCATTTTACCCACCTCGGAAGGATGGAAAGCTGAGTCAGCCTTGAGCCTGGTGAGAATCGAACTTCCAAATTGCAGGCAGGCAGGGGGCAGGCAGCAGAAGTAGCCTGCAGTGCTGCACTTCAATCACCGCAGCAAGAACCACTGAGGAGGCTCTTATCATCTCCCTCCTAATCCTTCTCTTTGGTAGGCTAGGCATACCTGGTTCCGGGGGTGGGATTCAAAGATCCCAACAACCGGTTCTCTGCCTGGTTGCTGGGTGGGTGTGGCCATGGTGGGCGTGGCCTACCGGAACTTCTGGGAGGGCCATTTTTGCTTCCCAGAGTCCAGAGGCTTCCCTCGGGCCCCTGGGAAGGTGAAAACAGCCTCCCCGGGCTCTGGAGGCTCTCCGGAAGCCAGAAACAGGCCTATTTCCAGACTTCTGAGAGGGCCGTTTTTCACCCTCCCAGAGCCTCTGCGCAGATCCAGCACTTACCTGCATCCAAAACAGGCTGCGTGGAGACTCCTGGGATGGGAGGGGCAGGGAGGAGTGGGGAGGGGCAGCCGATTGGTTCAACAACCAGTTTGGCAAACCAGATGTAAATTTAATGTCCAGTTCGCCCAAACCGGCCCAAACTGGCTGAATCCCCCTTAAACATTCATCATGTGGTTTAACTTCAAGACCCCAATCACCTTGGTTGCGCTTCTCTGCACTCTTTCTAGACTAGTCTCAACTTCAAGACCCCGATCATTTTGGTTGCACTTCTCTGCACTCTTTCTAGACTAGCCTCAACTTTCAACTCTTTCAGACTAGCCTCAACTTCAAGACCCGATCATCTTGGTTGAGCTTCTCTGCACTCTTTCTAGACTAGTCTCAACTTCAAGACCCCGATCATCTTGGTTGAGCTTCTCTGCACTCTTTCTAGACTAGTCTCAACTTCAAGACCATCATTGGTTGAGCTTCTCTGCATCTTTCTAGACTAGTCTCAACTTCAAGACCCCGATCATCTTGGTTTTGCTTCTCTGCACTCTTTCTAGACTAGAGTCTCAGGATCCCTTTTTGTAGTGATGGTGACCAGAACTGGATGCCGTATTCCAAGTGTGGCCTCACCAATATAATATAAAGCAGCATGGGCAGTCCTCAACTTATGATCACAATGGAGCCCAACGTTTCTGTCGCTAAGTGATACATTCGTTGAGTGAGTCTGGCCTCATTTTATGACTTCTCTTGCCACGTTTGTTAAGAGAATCACTGCCGTTGTTAAATAAATCTGGTTTCCCCATTGACTTGGCTTGTCAGAAGGTATACAAAAGGGGGGATCACGTGACCCCAGGACACTGTGATTGTCATAGATGTGAGTTGGTTGTCAAGTATCCAAATGGAAATGGCAGTCCTTGTAGTGAGTCTTCCCAGACAACTCGGGGATGGTACGTTTGTATGGATATACTGGCAGTCTTCAACTTACGAACCACGATTGAGGCCAACATTTATGTTGCTTAGTGAGATATTTGTTCAGTGAGCTTTGCCCCATTTTATGACTTTTTTTGCCACGTTTATTAAGTGAATCACCCCATGTTCTGACCTAGGCTTCCTCAGAAAGCATAAAACACAATCTTAGTCCTGGCAAAATCAGTTTTAATTTCCACGGCTGTGAATTACGTTCATTCACAGCCTGCAAGGCTTCACAAAGAGTCTTTCAGGGGAATGTTGATGAACATCCACCTTATTGTACTTGGGATGCGGTCAGAGAACGAATGGCCAAATGCAGAGCAAGGCCAAACTTGACACAGAGTCAGCCAGAACTTTTCAAAGTTTGAATTGACCAGATGAACTAATTGCTTCCTGCAAAAGCTCACTTCTCTTTTATGTCCTATGGGAGGGGCCAATCATCTCCGAGGTGTGGCTTTACTCCTGAGTCGACCCTGCTTTCTTAATTGTTCTTGGCTTCTGGCAGCTCTGCACATGCGCAGGCTGGGAACCAGGTCCAGAATCTCCCCCGTCTCACTGCTGTCCGAGCACGAAGGCAGCTGATGACTGCCAGCCTGCTCTGGCCCCATCTCTGCCTCTAATGCAGAGCCCTCGTCCAAACCTTCCTCAGCCTCCAAGACTGGCCCAGGTTGCTCCCCACTCTCCTCGCTACTTGATGTGGTTCGCTGGCAGCCTGTGCAGATGGCAACAGAATCGGACAGTGGGGAAGAACGGGGACCAGTCCAGGAGTCTGGAGAGGACTCAGGTGAGGGTCCTGCATCTGATGCAGGGATGGGGCCAGGACCATCTGGGAGTGGGGTGCTGACTTTGGAGCCTCCGGAGTCTGCCAGCAGCGAGGCAGAGGACCAAGGGTAGCCTGTTCCCAGTGCCCGTGTGCCAGAAGGCAAGAATAGTTGAGACAAAAGGGGTGACTCGGGAGTAAGGCTGGGAGGTGATTGCCCCTCCCATCAGGTATAAAGGACATACAAAGGTAGAGAAACATTTGCAGGAAGCAAAGCCGCTCACTCTGTTCGGATTCAACCTTGAAGCTCTGTGTGGATTTTGTACTGGTTGGTTTTTTATACTTCATTTGGCACTTTAGTTGTTGGCAGCAATTCAAAGGAGAGAAAGGTGGGTGCTTATCTTGAGGGACAGTTTGGGACTCATTACAGGCTGGGAATGGGCATAATTCCCAGCATTGAAATGAAACAAGAGTTGTTTTAACTGAGCGTGTGCTTAATTATGGTCTCAGGAAGCCTTAGCCAGAACATTACTCTCTGATTCTGTTGCCAGCTTCATCAACCGCCAGTGGGCCTCAACACCCCAGTTGTTAAATTAGTATCACAGGCGTTAAGCGAATCTGCCTTCCCCTTGGACTTCGCTTGTCAGAAGGTCGCAAAAGGGGATCATGTGGCCCCCGGGACAGTGCAACGGTCATAAATATGAGTCAATTGTCAAGTATCCGAAGGTTAATCACGTGACCATGAGGATGCTGCAATGGTCATACGTGTGAAAAATTGTTATAAGTCACTTTTTTTCAGAACTGCTGTAACTTCGGTCACTAAGTGAACTATTGTTAAGTCAAGGATCACCTGTACAGCTTCGCACCTAAATTCATCTACCAGGTGGATTCACACAATACAGTGAACTGTAAAGTAACCCAATAGGCTGCATTTACACAGCACATGAAGCCTGGAAAATATAACCCAAGTTAAAAGGAGACAAGTAGGAGATGCTAGAAATGTTGAATGTTCTCATTAAGTATGTCGTATGAATGTCACAACTGTATTTTATTTACCTCCACTGAGATTGTTTTAACTGTTTTTCCCCTCCCCTCCCCTCCTCTGCATGTACATGCCCACACATTTCTTTAATAAAGTTAAATGATGCTTTTTAGTGGTTAATAGAAGATTGGCTTAGAAGATTATTGGCAATTGGAAATGGCTGGCCTCTATGATTAAAACCATCTAAAAGAGGCCTTGAGGACTAGAAAGTCTGAAAACCTGTTTTGGATTGTAGGAGATCATGATGAT
>CM019150.1:7964798-8022208 GCA_009733165.1 Naja naja
TGAAGATGCCAATGAGTTTCCCACCATTGGGCAGCCTGGTGGGGCGAGGAGCCTTATCAGTTGGCGCCTGGATGGAGAAGGTGGCACTCTTCACTTTTTGCAGCTTCTTTATAAATAACCCTCTGCGAGAAGGTCCGGATGTGTGTCAGGGCCATTTTGATGGACCGTGTGGCTTTCCTGGTTCTGGAGAAAAAAAAATATTTTTTTCTTTTTTCTTGTTAAGAAAAGGGTGGGATTGCTTTGAAACCAAGGACATTGCTTTCTTTTTATTTTTGGCTCTTGGCAGGACGAGACTTCAGAGAAAAATGACTTCGGAGAACAGTGAAAGCACTTTTCCTTTTTAACCCAAGGCCCGGACTGGGTGTCAACCTTGGCATCACCACACAATCGCGCCCAGCCCGCTTTGAACGGCCAAGTTCCCACAGGGCCCTCGGGAAGGGCCGGGAAGGGCAGGGAGTTTGGCGCGACCCGCACTCGGCTCCCTCACGGGCCAGAGGGTTGGTGCCTGTTTTACTGGTTTTGTTTTTATTTATTTCGCTTAGACGCCACCCATCTCCATCACGGAGAGACTCGAAATTTGACAAATAAATATAGGTAGTCCTCATCTTACAGCAGTTTGTTTAGTGACCGCTTGAAGAAAGGGCTGGGATTCAAAAATCCCAGCAACCGGTTCTCTGCCTGGTTGCTGGGTGGGTGTGGCCATGGTGGGCGTGGCCTACCAGAACTTCTGGGAACGGCTGTTTTCTGGCTTCCCCAGGGTCCGGAGGCTTCCCTCAGGCCTCTGGGAGAATGAAAATGGCCTCCACTGGGCTCCGGAGGCACCCTGGAAGCCAGAAACAGGACCGTTTCTGGACTTCCGGAACTTCCAGAGGGCTGTTTTTTGCATTCCCCAGGATACGGAGGCATCCCTCGGGCCTCTGGGAGGGTGAAAACAGCCTTCTCAGGGTCTGGAGGCTCTCCAGAAGCCGGAAACAGGCCCATTTCTGGACTTCCAGAAGGCCCGTTTTCCCCCTCTCAGAGCCTCCATGCAGGCCCTGCACTTAACTTCTATCGAAAATGGGCCATGTGGAGACTTATGGGAGGGGAGGGGCTGGATGGGCAGGGCCAACCGGTTTGTTCAACTACCGGTTCGGTGAACCAGATGCAAATTTAACATCCAGTTCGCCCGAACCAGTCCAAACCGGCTGAATCCCACCCCTGGTTTGATGTCACAGCAGCACTGAAAAAAGTGACTTATGACTGTTTTTCATATTTACGACCATTGCAACATCACCGTGATCACGTGAGCAAAATTCAGGCGCTTGGCCACTGACTTGTATTTATGACGGTTGCAGTGTGATCCCCTTTTGCGACGTTCCGGCAAGCGAAGTCAATGGGGAAGCCAGATTCACTTAACAGCGGTGTTACTGATTTAACAACTGCAGGGATTCACTTAACAACGGTGGCAAGAAGAGTCGTAAAATGGGGCAAAACTCAATTAACAAATTTCTCATTTTGCAACAAAAATTTTGGGCTCAATTGACATCGTAAGTCGAGGACTACCTGTATTTGGTCAATTCAAGATGGCAAACATACTTTATATTCCTACAACTAATTTTCTCCAAAGCAAGAAGGTTAATTATTGTGGCAAACTGGAAATTCTCCAAATCTTTACGGTGGAACTTGCCAACAATTTTTTAAAAAGTAATTATGGACCAAACTGTGCAGAAATATATAGAAAAGAAGATCTAAGTGCATTACATTCGGGGAAACACTTGCAAAAACTGCAAAGAAAAATAAATGTATAGGTTTGGGGAAAAGTGCACCAATCTAATTATTATTCTTACCTAACTGCTCGTGTGCAGTTGAAAAATATACAAACTTAATTGCAAGTAACCCAAGTTGACATAATTGCTAAATGAGAAACTGGCAGAAAACAGATTTGACAGAAACATCCATCTCAAATGGAAAATATGCTCGCAATTATATGTGCTGTACACCCACACAGAGACACGCATATGCAAGCCCAACAGATTAGATTAACAGAGTTGGAAGGGCCCTTGTAGGTCATCTAGTCCAACCCCCCGCCCAAGCAGGAGACCTGTGCTGTCCAGACAGTTTAGAGTTAATGGGATTTGGGATAGTTAGTTAGGAATTGAGAGCTGTCCCCTTAAGGGAATCCATCATGGTAAATGTAGTTAAGGTATCCTGGGAAATGTAGTACATGTCATGTGGTCACATCTGTAACCCTGATTGGTCACTGAATTGACCCTTGGTGGGTCAGGGGAGGTTTCTTCACTCTTGCCTGAACACACAGCCTCATGGTAGCAGCTCTTCCCGCTGCCTCTATGACTATGGGATGAAATATGGGATAAAAATATGGGATAAAAATATGGGATCATTTACACTACGATTTCAACTGTGCAAAGAAATGGACATTAGATGCATCTCGACATAACTGTGAGTTACCTTGAGGATACCTAATATAATCCAATAAGAGAAACTTTGTATGGAAGAGTTTGTAGAGTTATCTATCTGTCTTTATATTCAGCAAGTGAACCAAAAGACAGAATAGTAAATGATAGTACAAGCTTGAAGTCCTGAAGCCCATCAGTAAAAAGACAGTTAATTTGGAATCCCTGTGAAGGTTAAAAGTAATTTGAATTTACCAAAAGACACAAGAAGACCCTACACCATTTCTGACAAATGGCAGTCCAATCTCTTCTTGAAAGCCTCCAGGGATGAAGCTCCCACTACACACAGCCTAGCATGATGCCCGAATTTTGAACATACGATTGTGAGGATGCCACAATGGTCATGTGTCCTTGCTGGTCGTAGGTTACTTTTTCACTGCCATTGTTAATTCGAATGGTTGTAAATTGAGGACTACCTGTATGGCCCAAGCTCCAGAGAGCTAAGGAGAAAGCAGCTAAAATAAAGGAAGAAAAATAAGCTTGCTTTTGATCAAACAAGCCGTGACTTCTCGTTTCTCTCTACATCTGTTTCTAGTCTGTTTCTGAATTGTCATGCAAATCCTAATTTGAATAACTTGTTTTTTTTTTCTTTTGAAGACTTTTCTCATCCAAGAAGCTTCCTCAGCTCTGACTGGATGGTGGGGAATGGAAGGATTTATATTCCTTGCAGACAGCTGGTCATCTGCATCCTTTTAGAAGGTTGTTGAGGCCACTTGGAGGTTTTTCTGTGTCCTCAGGGTTATCTGTGTCGTCAGGGAAGACATTTCACTTCTCATCCACATCATTTTTGCTTCAAGGACCCTCTAAAAGGATGCAAATGACCAGCTGCCTGCAAGGAATATAAACCCTTCCATCCCCCATTTATCCTGTCAGAACTGAAGCAGCTTCTTGGATGAGCAGCGAAAGGTCTTCAAAGAAAAAAAACAAGAACATCAGTTGCCTCCTGAAAAAGCACCTTTGGGACAACCATGATCTGGATGACTGAGAATCTCTACAGGCTTTTAGCTATTCAATTTGGGACAAACATCCTTTGAATGGTGTGGGCGTAGGAATGGATTTCCAGAGGGAGGGAAAAATTGCAGACTTACAGGAACCATTTGCACCACTCAGGTGACCCTGAGGACACAGATCAACCTCCAAGTGGCCTCAACGGCTCTCTAAAAAAGGATGCAAATGACCAGCTGCCTGCCAGGAAAATAAACCCTTCCATTCCCCACCATCCAGTCAGAGCTGGAGAAGCTTCTTGGATGAGAAGTGAAATGTCTTCAAAAGAAAAAACAAGGAAGTCCAGTTGCCTCTTGAACAAAAAGCATCTTTGGGACAACCATGAACTGGATGACTGAGAATCTCTACAGACTTGAGTAAGTTGCATCTCAGGGCGATCTTAGGCTAGATGAGGTTCGATATTAGATTAAGGCTCACGGTTCTCCAGTGAACAGTTTCCCCCCCTCCTATATTATAGGATGTCAGCCCCACGAGCTGCATCAGATCAGGAAGTCACAGGAAAGCTCGAACTACTTTCATGGAGATCAGCTGTGCAAACGGGCTCGCAAATCCGATTGTGTTGCATCCCCTCCCTCCTCGTTTCTACGGTTGTTAGGTTAGTAACATGGTTGTCAGCAGGGCCCAAAAGGGGATCATGTGACCCCAGGGCACTGCAACGGGTCATAAATATGCGTCAGTTGCCAAGTGTCCGAATTTTGATCACAGGATTGTGGGAATGCTACGACGGTTGTTAAACGAGAAAAACGGTCGTGAGTCCTGTTTTTCAGTGCCGTCGTGAACTTTGAACGGTCACTAAATGAATGGTTGTAAGTCAAGGACTGCCTGGATGCTCTCCGCCACTCAGAATCCCTCTGAGAGAGAGGGGAGGTTAAGAAATATGAATGAATGAATGAATGAATGAATGAATGAATGAATGAATGGAATGAATGAAAACACAGAATTTTTTTTGCACTTTGCATTTCAGTCTTTCCGATGCCACTTTGTTAGCTCTGTTTTTCCACTATGGATTCAAAAATGAATTGTGATTAGTATACATGTGTGTGTGAGTGTGTGTATGGTTATATAACAACAAAAAACATCCGAGTTGGAAGGGGCCTCGGAGGTCGTCTAGTCCAACCCCCTGCTCAGGCAGGAAACTCTATATATTTATTTTCTTTTGAGAGCAGGCATTAGAATTTCGTTTTTTAAATGTGTGCCAGTGTGTTCACAAAAAAAAGTGACAAGAAAGGTTGCCTTGCCTTTCCTCTCCTCGTCTCTCTCCTCTCCCCTCCCCTCCCCTTCCCATCTCTTCCCATCTTCTCATCTCATCTTTCATCTTATCTTCAGCCATGCCTACAATTCCACATGCACCTGGGCGTCCCTTCCTGCCTTCCACATCCCTGTTCATCTTTTTATGTGATGCCAAATGGAATCTCAAACCTCCAAAAGGCCCATTCCCAAAGATTCTCCTCTTACTGCGTGCTTGCGTGTGTGTGTGTGTGTGTGTGTCTGTGTGTGTGTGTGTGTTTCAGCAAACCCAAGAAAAAAAAAATAAATCAATAAGTTAATAAATTAAGGCCGACATCTTGCTGCCCCTGCCCCTGCCCCTCCCCGGGCCCAGTGGGTGTGCTAGAGGTGAAGGAGCCGAAATCCTGCAGGCTTATCAGATGGAGCAGCGTGAGCTTTTCCAAAGCTCCTCGCTATCAGCTGGAGACAGACGTGTTGTTGGCAGCCTTTCTGGGAAGGAAAAATACAAACAGACTATTGTCGGATCAACAATGATGGGAGAAGGAGCCCGTGTGCCGTGGCTGGCTCGAGCGAGGCGCACCGCAGGCCCCATCCAAGCCAGGAAGATGCTGTCAAAATCAAACAGAGGACATGGCAGATTTTTGGAGCTTGCTTTATTTTTCGGGGGGGGGTGGGGGTGGGGGTGGGGGACTGTTGTAGCTTTCCCAAAGGAAAACATTTACATTGGGAGATGTTTGGGGCCAGCAATGCAAAGGCAACTGGTGTTGTTTTCTGCATAAAGTGGTGGAAGGGCTGTGATTGCTGGTAGGCATGTTGGAAGAAATAGCCATCTGGCCCAGTTCCAAGCCAGGAGAAAGGCACTGGAGGCAAAATGGAGCCTGGCGGCTGATTGGAAAGAAGGTCCATTTGTTGATGAAGCACAACCACCAACCACATGTGATTCTGGGCAGATGATCCCATGGAGTTGAGAGTGAGGGGCTTTTATACCTTCTCTCGGGCTTTGGCCTTGAGCTTCCTGTTCCTGGGCAAGAACATGTATTCTATTGGCTGTTGTAGGAGTCATAGCTGGCTCTGTAGGCTGAGCTAGGTTTGGTTGAAGTTTGGTCTGCTGATGCAATGAAGGCTTGTGCTGGGCAATTCCTATTGTGGCTGAGGACTAACCCTACCTTTGTTCAGAATATAGAATATATAGAATAGAATTCTTTATTGGCCAGGTGACTAATAATATAACTAATAATAGTCATAGGGTACAATAAGCAATCAAATCATACTAGGAAACAGTCAATAAAATCATAAGGATACAAGTGACAAACTTACAGTCATACAGTCACAAGTGGGAGGGGATGGGTGATAAGTAGTGATGAGAAGATTAATAGTGATAGTAGTGAAGACTTTGTAAATAGTTGGACAGTGTTGAGGGAATTATTTGTTTAGCAGAGTGATGGCATTTGGAGAAAAACTGTCCTTGTGTCTAGTGGTTCTGATGTGCCATGCCCTATAGCATCATTTTGAGGGAAGGAGTTGAAACAGTTTATATCTGGGATGTGAGGGGTCTGTAAATATTTTCACAGCCCTCTTTTTGACTTGTGCAGTATACAGGTCCTCGGTGGAAGGCAGGTTGGTAGTAATTGTTTTTTCTGCAGTCCTAATTATCCTCTGAAGTCTGTGTCTGTCCTGTTGGGTTGCAGAACCAAACCAGACAGTTATAGAGATGCAGATGACAGACTCAATCCTTCCTCTGTAGAACTGGATCAGCAGCTCCTTGGGCACTTTGAGCTTCCTGAGTTGGCGCAGAAAGAAGATTCTTTGTTGTGCTTTTTTGATGACATTTTTGATGTTAGGTGTCCATTTTAGGTCTTGTGATATGACAGAACCTAAAAATTTGAAGGTCTCTACTGTTGATACTGTGTTGTCTAGTATTGTAAGAGGTGGTAGTATGGGAGGGTTTCTTCTAAAGGCTACCACCATTTCTACGGTTTTGAGTGTGTTCAGACCGTGCTGCAGGGAATCTGCTTATGAATAGAGCTGGCTATCTCTTTATCTCTTAAGTGTTGACATCTGCTGAGGGCTATTAAGAAAGGTGGGATCTATTAAGTGTGAGCCTGCTTCCTGCCTATAAAAATATGTTTCCAGGGAAATATAATATTCTTCCTTTTTCATATTTCTCAAAATATTTCATTCTTCTAGCAGAAAGGTGAGTGCTAACTTTCTACAGGCACTTCAAAGCAATCACCATTGCCAGCCATGCAGAAAAGCCATTGGATTTGCCAAGGTGCTAGTCCTCAGGTCTGCCAGCTGGCTCCCTTTCTGGAATGGAGGTGGTAGGAAGAGAAGGAAGAAAAGATTTCTGGAATAGCCAGGTAATTATAATCAGAACTGGAACTGGCCACGTGCATGAGGTCCAGGCGATTTTCAAAATGATGGGTTTTGACATTTCAGAGGTGAAGTGCCAGAAAGATCTTGAGGAAGCCAAAAAAAATGGGGGAGGGATGACAGATGTTCACTACATAAATCAAGTCTGAAAATAAATTCAAGTCTGCCAGATGACAACACATAATTTGCTATACGTACTCAATAGCAGAATCTAGCCAGTTACGGTCATAAACAATAGTTAGGGCTGTACAAGTAAGTCAAGAATTGTGTTTTTGTGATTTTGAGCTTTGGGAATGATATGAGGGATAGACCAGAAGGCCTGCTTAGGGTGCTGCTAGCCCCTCCTGTTTTATTGGGGGTAAATGTGTGGCTGATGTCTATTTCTGAATAGCTGTGACAGCGTTTCCCAACCGTAGCCACTTGAAGATGTGTGGACTTCAACTCCCAGAATTCCCCAGCTAGCATGTGTGGACTTCAACTCCCAGAAACCAGAGGTGGCATTCAGCAGGTTCTGACCAGTTCTGGAGAACCGGTAGCAGAAATTTTGAGTAGTTCGGACAACTGGCAAATACTACCTCTGACTGGAGATTTTACAGTATCCTTCCCTGGCCACGTCCACCAAGCCCACGCCCACAGAACCGATTGAATCACCAGAGGTTTCGCATTTTAAGTTTGATACAGATACAGATTAACAGAGTTGGAAGGGACCTTGTAGGTTATCTAGTCCAACCCCAACACCCCCCACCAAAACAGGACACCATTTCTGACAGATAGCACTCCAGTCTTTTCTTGAAAGCTTGAAAGCAAGTGATGAAGTTCCCACAACTTCTGAAGACAACTTCTATTCCATTGGTTGATTGTTCTCACTGTCACAAAATCTCTTCTTATTTCCAGGTTGAATCTCTCTCCTTGTTCAGTTTCCATCCATTATTCCTTGTCTGGCCTTCAGGTGTTTTGGAAAATAGCTTGACCCCTTCCTCTCTGGGGCAGCCCCTCAAATATTGCAAGACTGCTGTCCTGTTTCCCCTGGTCCTTCTCTTCACTAGACTACCCAGGCCCATTCTTCATGTGTTTTAGCCTCCAGTCCCCTAATCATCCTGGTTGCTCTTCTCTGCACTTTTTCTAGAGTCTCAACTTTTTTTTTTTCATGGTGACCAAACTGGATGTAGTATTGCAACTGTGGCCTTATCAAAGCGTTAGAAAATGGTATTAACACTTCAGGTGATCTTGATTCTATCCCTCTGTTGATGCAGTCTAGGACTGTGTTGGCTTTTGGCAGCTGCAGCACCGGCTGGCTCATATTTCAATGATTGTCCACTAGGACTCCAAGATCCCTCTCCCAGTTACTACTCTTGAGCCAGGTACCAATTACCTGGGCATTTGGGGTTTTTTTTCTCGCCTAAGTGTAAAACCTTGCTTTTTTCTACGCTGAATTTCACTTTGAATCTGGCTCTGCTTTGGAGAACTTCCTTCAGAGGAAGCCTGCCGAGGGGGAAACGGTCAGCTGAAACTTCGCCGGAGCGGTAATTTCCTAGCCAGCAGGCTGATCCTTCCCGTCATTCTTATGAAACAATCCTCCTTTCTCTCCCTTTGCAAGTCCAACTCGCCTTCCCCGTTGTGTCACTGCTGGGGGAAGCCCCTTCAGGGACCATCGTAAGCTTCCTTTGGTCCTACAGTGGAAGGCCGTTTTTCTTCACACTGGTGCCGGCTGGCTGGCATATGTCCCGTGGGATTTCTGAACAAAAAGCCCAGCGTTTCTGGGAATTGTGAAGGTCAAGGAGGGAAGCAGTTGGATTACTAAGTCGTTTGCATCAGGCGGAGTGGGATAGGCCCTCTATCAGCAGCCCAGACGGAAGGCTGCGAACATAGAATCCCCAGAAGGAATGGGAAGGGATTTGGAAGATCGTCTAGTCCAATGGTTGCCAACCAGTGGGCCGGGGACCACTGGTGGTCCGTGAGAAAATTTGGTGGTCTGCAGAGAAATGTCACCCCCAAAGCAATTAATCCAGGCTGCGCGGGAACACAAGGCTGCGCCGCCCACATGGCCTGCGGGAACACAAGGCTTGCATCACTTGCATTGTGAACAACACAAGGTAGTGAGGGGAGGGGGAAAAGGGGAGGGGGGAACTTGCCCCATTCACTCCATGTGCCTGGCCTGGCCACCGGGCTGCTTCTTTCCGCTTCTTTCTTCTTCTGCTTTTGGCTGCCCGCAAGGAAAGCAGCAAAAGTCTTTCTTTCTCTCCCCCAAACTCCGCCAGAAATGAGTCTCTGGGACCCTGCAAGGCCTCCTGCTCCAAGAGGCTGCACCAGTGCAACAAGTCTCACAAAGACTCATTTCTGGAGGAGTTTGGGGGAGAGAAAGAAAGACTTCTGCTGCTTCTGCTGCTTTCCTTGCATGAAGCCAAAAGTCTCTCCCCTCCTCCACCCCACCGAGAACAGAGCTGGAGACGGTATCCTGCAATCCCATATAAAGAACGATCAATTGGTAGGGAAACGGGGTGGGGAATTTTCCTGCAGACTTTTTTGGGATTTTCCCAGGGTCTCTGGTCCGTGGGATTTAAAATTATGAGTTTAGTGGTCCCTCAGCTCCAAAAGGTTGGCAACCCCTGATCAAGTCGAGGGTTTTTCCTGACCTTGGCAATTTGAAGATGGGTGGACTTCAACTCCCAGAATTCCCCAGCCAGCATCATGGGGCAAAATCTAGGTGAAAAACCTCAGCAACTTTGAGATGTATATCCCAAAGATGCATTTTTTCCCAAGAGGCCACTGGGCTTTCTGGTTTTTCTTTGAAGACGTTTCCCTTCTTATCCAAGAAGCTCTAAGCTGAAGAAGCTTCTTGGATGAGAAGCGAAACGTCTTCAAAGAAAAGCCAGTGGCCTCTTGAAGAAAAATCACCTTTGGGACAGCCATGACCTGGATGACTGAGAATCTCCATAGACATTTTCCGATGTATAGACTCCAACTCCCAGAATTCCCTAAAATCAAATGAGACTTTGATTTTAAGTTTGATGACTAGAATGATTTTATTATACAAGTGCCTTGAAATATCGAGAAATGTGAAGCAAAAGGCTGAAGTTCTAATTCTTTTTTTTAATTTTGTATTCTATTGTACTGAAAAATGCACGTCACTCCTTCCTTCCTGCCATCTCTCTCCCCCTTTTCCTCTCTTTCTTCTTTCCTCTCTTTCTCCTTTCCTCCATCTCCTTTTCCTTTCTTTCCCTTTCTTTTTCTTTTTTCCTTCCTTCTTTCCTTCCTCTCTCTCCCCCTCTCTCTGCCTATCAATCTTTCTTTTCTTTCTTTCTTTCTTTCTTTCTTTCTTTCTTTCTTTCTTTCTTTCTTTCTTTCTTTCCTTTCTTTTCTTCCCTCTTGTTAGGATATGTACAGAGTAACCCTTGTATAACAAGGATATGCACATGGAAACGTATATGAGAACAGTCGTGAATAAATATACAGCCACACAGAGTTAAATCAAGTTGTGTTAATTTTACTTGAAGAAATAGCACAGTCCAAGAAACAGTCCATGTCATACACGTTTTTACAGTCCAGAAATATCCAGTTATAAAGTCGTCTTACTGGTTTCACGTCTTTTACAGCAGACAAATATCAAACCATAATAAAACAGATAACCTTCGATATCAACAGAATATCAAAGTAAACAGAGTTAGTCAGTATCAGTCCGTAATCAGTCAATATCAGTATCAAGAGAGATCATCAGTGAGAAAGAGAAAGAGAATTAAACCATGATCTCTAGCTTCCTCTTATGGCAACTTGCAGCATGATCATATACCAGAACATAGTATAAAGCTACAAACATATATATTTGTGGTTTATATATTGTCAACCCAACTACGTTATTTACATATACATAACACCTTTCTTTCTCTTTTTCTTTCCTGCCTTCCTCTCTCTCTCTTTTCTTTCTTCCTCTCTCTCTGTCTGTCTCTTGTTCTTTCTTTCCTTTGCACCCTTCTCTAACTTTTATTCCTTTTTGTATTTTTAATCTTATAATAAACTTTAATAAAGACAAACAAGAACAATTCTGTCCTGGTTTGTGACTGTGCAAAAAGTCTTCTTTAAAAAAAAAATCTACGGCAGTGTTTTTCAAAGTTGGCCATTTTAAAATGGGGGGGAGATCTTAACTTAAGGGGTTCAACTTAAAAAAATAGCTATCTACAGAAAGCACAAAATGTTGGAGAAGGACAAAGTCAGATGGAACCTCAAAAATCTGAAACCTCATGAGATGGGCTTCCTTGCAAATCTCTTCCCCCTGCTTTGCTGGCGGCATGGAAATATGTGTGGATGGGGTCTCGGATTGCATAGGGGCTCCTGATTGAGCAGGGGTAGAAGACCTCTAAGGTCCCTTCCAGTTCTATTCTGATTGGGGGTGTGCCAGCTTTGGCAGTTTGGGAGAGAACAAGGTAGGGATGATTTAGGAAGGCTGAACGGGGCGGCGGGGTGGTGGTGGTGGAATCTCTGGTGAGAATTCAGGAGGCCTGGTCTTCCCACAGCCAGCTTTGGAGTGGCGCCGCTGGAGGAAGGTTTTTGCAAAAACCAGAAGGAAAAGATGCAAACACCGGACTTCTTTGGGTCAAGGACGCCAAACAAGCAGAGAAGAGAAAGCTGGTGAGGGGAGGAAGGGGAGGGGAGGGCCTGTTGGGGAGGCTGACCATTTTCACAAGTGCAGCAAAGCAGAAAGGAAAGTTCAGCTGAGCAGAGAGTTTATACTTTTCTGGATGCTGAATGAGAGCTGGCAGCATTGTCTCTCTCAGTAAAAGTGACACAATGACTAAGTTTAAGATGTGTGCACTTCAACTCCCAGATTTCCACAGCCAGCAGTGCTACTCTACTCTACTCTACTCTACTCTACTCTACTCTACTCTACTCTACTCTGCTACTCCACTCCATTCTACTCTGCTCTACTTTACTCCATTCCATTCCACTCTGTTCTACTCTATTCTACTCCATTCCATTCCACTTTACTCCATTTCATTTCATTCCACTCCACTCTGTTCTACTCTACTCTACTTTACTCCATTCAATTCCATTCCACTCCACTCTACTCTACTCCATTCCATTCCATTCCACTCCACTCTTTACTCCATTCCATTCCACTCTGTTCTACTTTACTCTACTTTACTCCATTCCATTCCATTCCACTTCATTCCACTCCACTCTGTTCTACTCTACTGTTCTACTCAGTGGTGGGATTCAAAAATTTTTACTAGCGGTTCTGTAGGCGTGGCTTGGTGGGCATGGCAGGGGAAGGATACTGCAAAATCTCTAGTCAGAGGTGATATTTGCCGGTTCTCTGAACTACTCAAAATTTCTGCTACCGGTTCTCCAGAACTGGTCAGAACCTGCTGAATACCACCTGTGGTTCTACTCTGCTCTACTCTACTCTACTCTACTCTACTCTACTCTACTCCATTCCACTCCACTCCACTCCACTCTATTCCATTCTACTCTACTCCATTCCACTCCACTCTGTTCCACTCTACTCTATTCCACTGTTCCATTCCACTCCACTCCATTCTACTCTGTTCTACTCTACTCCATTTCATTCCACTCCATTCTACACTACTGTTTTACTCTACTCTACTGTACTCCATTCCATTCCACTCTGTTCTACTCTCCTCTCCTCTCCTCTCCTTCACTCCACTCCACTCTCCACTCCATCCCATTCTACTCTGTTCTACTCTAATCTTACTCCATTGTATTCCATTCCACTCTACTCCACTCCATTCCAATTCCCATTCCAATTCCAATTTATTTATTTGTAAATTTTATATTGCCACCTACTTGCTCATGGTGACTCAAGATGGTTTACAGGAAATAAAAGCACAACATGCAATAAAAATAAAATAAAATACCCTCACCCCACCCTGGTGACAGCACACACTCCACACTATTCCTATTCTATTGCCATTGAATGGGTGCCCACTCAGAATTTTGCTCCCACCAAATTCTAAAAGATCCACCAAGGTTCTCATGCTCTTCTGGGAAACTGAGGCAGAAGCAAAAATGAAAACGGGTGGGTTCCTTGGGTGGAACACCAGATCACTGTAATGAGATCTTCACATGCCTGTTTTGATGCCCCCCATGCACAAACACATACCCAGCCCCCAGCCAATCAAGCTCACTGCAAGCTAGGGAAAAATCTCTACCAAAAAAATGCATATTTTTGTGAATGTGATATGGAAGAATGCATTCCAGTTGTGGAAATTATTTGCAGATTCAATGTATGTTTGCTAAGATGGCAAACAGGAGGGAGTACAAGAAACCACTTACTAAGATTGCTGGAATGTATTTCTATGCAACAACTACAGTAGTACTCAGCCAGTAGATGGCAATATTTACAAGTTTGGATCTATGGTATATACTCTATGCTCTTTTGTTCTAAGTAGAGTTTCCTGTTTCCTGTTACAGAAAAATAGTTGAGCAGTAAGGGACATGGTGACTGTAGTCTTTGCTCTATGTGGTGCTTTATATAAACAGAATTTCGAACAGAGATACATACAGATTTGTTTAGGGCTATCTTTAAAAATGGGGAATAAATGGAAGGTGAATGATTTGTAAAAAAAAATCAGAACTTGTGGAAAAAAATGTCAAGATTTGGGAAAACGAGAAGCTGGGAGAAATAAAATTGAAATAGTACTTTTTCCATCTTCTGTCATGCTCTGCCTCTTCCTGTCTTCAAGATGTTAGAACCAAACTCTGCTTTCCCATCCATTTCTTAATAAAACTACCTTTTAGTTCAAATATAGGTAGTCCTCAACTTGTGTCAGTAATTGACATAAGCCCAGAATTCCGATTGTAAATAGTGCTGGGCATTAAGTAGGTAATCATTTTATGATCTTTTTTGGGAGCTCATAAAGTGAACATCATTGTTTGCAATGGGCAGCTTGCCACAAACAGGAGGTAAATTACCAGTTTCTAGCAAAAAAAAAATGCTGTCAAATATCTGCAGGATGCTGATATCACCCATGTTAGTTGTGATGTAATAACTCCCCCCACATGCTTCCCCAGATACTTCTCCAGACGTTAGTTCGGAGGAGGATGAACCAGTTCCAGGCACATCTGGAGGGGAGTTGGTCTCTGAGCTTCAGCTGGGGAAAGCAGGAAGCTGCAGCCGGTCAGTGATGAGGAAGAGGAACTGCCTTCTGCACCTGATCCAAGGACACATAGGGCAGAGAAAAGGCAGGAGCAGAGAAGGTCAGCCAGATTACTTGCAAGGAGGTAGCCTTGCCTTCCTTGATGGGCTGCACCAGAATTCAGCACAGCAGACAAATGGAGGGAATGATGGATATAACATGTTCATTGACTAGCTGTGTGTTTTCTGATCATTGTAATTCCTGCTTTACTTTGGATTGACACGATGCCTTGACTTGGATCGTGCCTTGTGAACTCTGGACTTTTCTTGCTTCGTGAACCCTCTTGTATTACGGATTTAATTTTGCCTGGTGGGTTTATCTCAATTGGGAAACTTTCAAGTGCCTTGGGGACTCACTGGCCGTTGCTCTTTGGACTAGCCTCGGTCTGCTTATGGCTGGACTTGTTCTGGGTTTTTGGTGAAGGGAGTTGCGGGGGAATATTAATAAACCTACTAAACCACTGTTATGTGTGAGTGGGACAGCACCAGGGGTGGGATGCAAATATTTTTACTACCAGTTCTGTGGGAGTGTCTAGGTGGGTGTGGCCATGGGACTGGGTGGGGGTGGCTTCTTTTTTTGCAGCACTCCCTCTGCGATCCATTTTTTTTTTTTGCCTTCTGGGCCTCAGGGAAGCCTCCTGGGAGGCCGTTTTTGCTCCCATGAGGTTTCCCTGAAGCCCAGGAGGCAAAAAATGTGGCCCTTTTTGCCTCCTAGGCCTCAGGGAAGCCTTCTGGGTGAAGCACTAAGATAGTGAGGGGGATCTTGGCACAACTGATCATCAGAACAGCTGATCATTGGGAGGAAAAAAATACAGGTTCGGCTGAACCAGTAGTTATCAAGGTTTTGGTAACAACTTATAAAGCCCTGTATGGCTTGGGTCCGGGGTACTTGCAAGAACGTCTCCTTCCACTTACAAATACCAATCGCCCTGTGCACTCCCACAGATGGGGCCTCCTGGGGATACCTTCAGCTAAACAGTGTAGGCTGGCGGCCTCTAGAGGTAGGGCCTTCTCTGTGGGGGTGCCCACCCTCTGGAATCAACTACCCCTTGAGTTGCCCTTGGCCCCTGATCTCCGCTCCTTCCGCTGCGACCTCAAAACATGGCTATTTTTGCAATCCGGCCTGGACTGACAGGGGATCGGGGTTTTTAATTTGATTGTTTATTTGGCATAATTTAATATCTTTTTAATTTCTTTTAACTTTTGTACTTTCTGTCTTTTATGTATGCCGCCCTGAGTCCTTTGGGAGAGAGGGCGGCTTATAAGTCCAAATAAAACAAAACAAAACAAACAAACAGCTGTTTTTTTACTACCAGTTTGCCCAAACTGGGCCGAACCAGTAGAATACCACCACTGGACAGAACAGTTGGTTGCTGATTTCCCAGAATGCGATCGTCTACTCGCTGGGAGGGGTTGCCATTGGAACTTCAAATCTGGATCGTAAATACTTCTGGGGTGGGGGAGGTCTGTCGTAAGTTTAGTCGTTAAGTGGCCAACTGTAGGTTGAGGAGTACTTGTACAAGTATCTCTTAGCCCTTGTGGGTAGCCTGCTAAATGTATGCCTTCATTCAAGCCAACTGTTATGAGCATCATCCAGCCAGCTTTCATGCCTAAGGCAAAACTATAACTCACATTCTCCAGGGGATTGGCCCAAAGTCATCCACCCGGCTTTCATTACCAAAGTGGGACTAGAACCCATTGTCCCTCACCACAGTGGTTAAGTAAATGACTGCAGTTGTTAAGTTAGTAACAGCGTCGTTAGCTGAATCCAGCTTCCCCATTGACTGCTTGTCAGAAGGTTGCAAAAGGGAATCACACAATCTCGGGACACTGTAACCGTCATAAATATGAGCCAGTTGCTAAGCATCTGAATTTGATCACCTGACTATAGAGTTACTGCTATGGTCACAAGTGTTAAAAGTGATAGGACACCTTTTTTCAGGACTGTTGTACAGTGGTGGGATTCTACCCGTTTTCCTACCGGTGACTGCGCACTTCACGTGTGTGTGCGGACAGCTTTCCAAACACCAGCTGAGGCTCTGCTGCACCAATCAACTGAGAGGATAAAGAACATAAAAGAGCTTTTTTTACTACCAGTTGGGCCGAACTGGGAGCATTTCACCATTGCTGTTGTAACTTCAAATGGTCACAAAATGAACTGTTGTTAAGTCAAGGACTGTCATAACTCACAACTTGACTGGGACTCAGAAGCTGTCTAGTGCAGCTCACACAACATTGGTGTTATATGGGCCATGCTGCTGCATTTGGTGCCAGTGGTAGCTTCTGAATAGTCTCCAAGGGCAGCCCCACACAGAGCGAAGTGCAGTAGTCCAATGCTAATGAGCTAAAATGGTATGGAAAGAGAGCAAGCAAAGAACACCCATGTTTGTTGCGAGTGCTCTCTCTCTCTCTCTCTCTTACACACACACACTCAAAGCCACCTAGTCAGAGAGAAACTGCTCGGTGGGTGAGAAGCAAAAGGTCAGGAGCGCCAATTCCCGTCAATGCTCGTTCTCCTCTCCTTGGGAATTCCTGCTGCGGCTGCAATGGGTCGGTTCCCGCAGAGGTGGGGTTTCCTCCCGTCCTCTCCCTTCCCCCCCTTGGGATTGTTGGCAGGCAGCTTTGCTATTCAGGAGATGCGTCCCAGCGACGCCATCTCAGCTGCTGCTGCATGTCTGAAAGACTCCACAGGCTGACCAGCCCTTCTGGAAGAGCCAGGAGGGCGAGTTGGAAAAACGTCCATCCAGAGTGGAAGGATCCTGGCACCACCAGTCACTGGATCCCATGCAGCCACTCCATTTGGAGAAGAATAGAATAGAATAGAATTCTTTTATTGGCCAAGTGTGGTTGGACACACAAGGAATTTGTCTTGGTGCAAATGCTCTCAGTGTACATAAAAGAAAAGATACATTCGTCAAGAGTCAAGAATCATCAGGTACAACACTTAATGATAGTCATAGGGTACAATAAGCAATCAAATCATACTAGGAAACAGTCAATAAAATCATAAGGATACAAGTGACAAACTTACAGTCATACAGTCACAAGTGGGAGGGGATGGGTGATAAGTAGTGATGAGAAGATTAATAGTGATAGTAGTGAAGACTTTGTAAATAGTTGGACAGTGTTGAGGGAATTATTTGTTTAGCAGAGTGATGGCATTTGGAGAAAAACTGTCCTTGTGTCTAGTGGTTCTGATGTGCCATGCCCTATAGCATCATTTTGAGGGAAGGAGTTGAAACAGTTTATATCTGGGATGTGAGGGGTCTGTAAATATTTTCACAGCCCTCTTTTTGACTTGTGCAGTATACAGGTCCTCGGTGGAAGGCAGGTTGGTAGTAATTGTTTTTTCTGCAGTCCTAATTATCCTCTGAAGTCTGTGTCTGTCCTGTTGGGTTGCAGAACCAAACCAGACAGTTACCGAGGTGCAGATGACAGACTCAATAATTCCTCTGTAGAACTGGATCAGTTCCACAGAGGAACTGATTTCTAAAGGATCAGAAATACAGGTACACCTCAACCGATGACCACAATGGAGCCCAAAATTTCATCATGTGACTCTGGGACTCTGCAACCGTCATAAATAAGAGGTGGTTGCCCAGGAATTTTGGTCATGTGGCCATAGGAATGCTGCCACGGTCGTAAGGGTGAAAAACAGCCATAAATCGCTTTTCTTTTCTTTCACTTCCCAAACTTTGGCTTCTGTTTGCATTTTATCTTACAATCCACTTTCATAAAAAAAAATAATTTTCAAGAAAGGAAAGAAGCCCCATGGAGTCAAAAGCCCTTCTATCCAAATAAACGTATTTAGAAATTCAGCGGTGCGAAGCAATTCTGTCGGGGGATGAGAGGAAGGGAATTTGGCACCGGCCTCAGTTGGCATAGGATGCCAGGAAACAAGGTGAGAGCCAGCCATTTTATTTTATTTCATTTTGCTTTTTATGCAGGGCTCTGCATACTCTTTCCTTCCTTCCTTTTTAAATTGTTCCTTTCTTTCCCGTTGGTTCCTGTTCTATCCCATTTCAGGGAACGCCCCGGGAACACCTTCCATTCAGCGCAACACTAATAAAGCCTTTGGACCTTTGGGATGCTGGAACATAAATCACAGGTGCCTCTTTTGACTTTTCAAAAAAGCTAAACAAAAGCCGGCAGTCTGAATGGTAGGTTTGCCAAAGGGCAGGTCGTTCCTCTGCTGGTTTTCTCCCTTACTTCCCCTCCTACCAAACGGAGTGCGGAAGAGTGCTGAGAATGTATTTTATACCACCTTTATTTTTTTTACAAACACACAACAACCCTGGTAGGTGGGTTGGGCTATGAGGCAGGGACTCACTGAAGGCCACTCAACTGGCTTTCAGGCCTAAGACAGGACTAGAACTCACCATCCCCTGATGACTGGCCCAAAGTTACCCAGTGGGCTTTCATGCCTAAGGTGGGACTACAACTCACTGTCTTCTGGTGATTGGCACCAAAGTCACCCAGTGGGCTTTCATGCCTGTGGCAGGGTTTGAACTCAGTCTTCTGGGGACTGGCCCAGTCGTCCAGTGGGCTTTCATGCCTAAAATGGGACTAGAATTCATAGTTTCCAGGTGGTTGAGCCGCAGTGGCACAGTGGTTAGAGTGCAGTACTGCAGGCTACTTCTGCTGCCTGCTGGCTGCCTGCAGTTTGGCAGTTTGAAGGTTGACTCAGCTCCCCATACTTCCAAAGTGGGTAAAATGACTCTGTAAACTGCTTAGAGAGGGCTGTAAAGCACTGTGAAGCGGTATATAAATCTGCTATTGCTATAGGTCCAGTCACCCAGCCAGCTTTGATGCCTAAGGTGGGACTAGAATTGTCTCCCAGTGATTGGCCCAAAGTCACTGAGCCAGCTTTCATGGCTAAGGCGGGACTAGAACTTACTGTCTCCTGGTGATTGGCCCAAAACACCCAGTAGGCTTTCATGCCTAAGGCGGGACTAGAACTCATTGTCGCCTGGAGATTGGCCCAAAGTCAGCCAAATGATTTTCATGTTTAAGGCAGGAGTAGAACTCACAGTCGCCTGGTGATTGGCTCAGAGTCACCCATCCGGCTTCCATGCCTAAGGCAGAACTAGAACTCACTGTCTCCTGCCTTCTAGCCTAGTCCCTCGGCCATTAGACCAAACTGACTCATCTTTCTTGCTTGTCCAGAAGTGTCTGGAGGATATGGTCGAAAACCTCAAAGATAGAAACTGATCAAGGAGAGAAGCAATCTGGATTTTTTTTAATTACATTTATATGCCGCCCTTCTCCGAAGACTCAGGGCAGCTTACAATTTTTGGGATACAACCCAGTGTGCTCAGCAATAGCCTTCATTCCATTGTACATGCCTGCTTATTACTAAGCAGCATTTTTACAAAGTCAGCTTATTGTCCCCAACAATCTTGGGTCCTCAATTTACCTACCCCGAGAGGATGGAAGGCTGAGTCAACCTTGAGCCTGGTGGGATTCGAGCCTACAGTAATTGTAGACAGCTGGATCTTAAGAGCAGGCATTTAACAGCCTGAGCCACCAAAGCTCTTGAGGAGAAACGTCCTAACAGTGAGAACAATCAACCAGTGGAACAACTTGCCTTTAGAAGTGGGTGCCCCATCACTGGAGTTTTTAAAGAAAAGACTGGACAGCCACTTGTCTGAAATGGTACAGGGTCTCCTGCTTGACGGGGTTGGACTAGATGACCTAAAAGACCCTTTCAACACTATTATTATAAGTCTAGCAGTGAGGACATTCACGACAATGCAACTGAAGCTCCATCGGTTTCTATATCCACGTAGACCTTGAGTCACGACTGTGGTGGAGCCAGCCTATTAAGCTTCTAAGTTGTAATGGTCATAAAATGATGTTGATGGCTTTTTGCATCGCTTGTTAAGCAAATCAGTGTGGTTTTTACGTGAATAAACAAACGGCGCGGTTGTTAAACAAAGCAAAGGTTTGCAATGGGTACGGTTCTTCCAAAACTGGAAGTTAACTGCTGGTGTTCAGCAAAACCATTGTAAAATGACATGTGATTGTGGCACGCTGTAAACAGCCCTGAATGCATGTTGAACAGTGCCTGAACAGCGGTTACATGACTTGAGAGGGAATCAACTGTCAGAACTTCAGATCTGGGTCATAAGTCCCCTTTTTGGGGTCTGTCGCAAATTCGAAAAGTTCTTTGTTGTTAAACCAAGGACTACCCGTCTTGTAGATCAGAGGTCTCCAACCTTGGCAACTTTAAGGCTTGTGGACTTCAACTCCCAGAATTCCTCAGCCTTTGCTGGCTGAGAAATTGTGGGAGTTGAAGTCCACAAGTCTTAAAGTTGCCACAGTTGGAAACCCCCATTGTAGATAACAAGTGACACTGACAGTCAGATCTGTTCTACTCCTCCCATCTCTTTGGCCTTCCTGAGATCTGGAGTCAACCTCTCCATTTGCAAAGCATTTTTGGGCTGGCAATGACACAACAGCCTAATTCAGCAGTGCACCATCTGTGCAGTTGGGCTCTTAATTTGTACTGTTATTGTGATTTGTGTCCAAATATCCATCAAGAGCTTACACCGGTCCAATGTCTGATTTTTTTTCCCAACATAGACCACCCTGTCCTTGAGTGGCTGGGCGGACTGGACATTAATATTTGAACCACTATAAGTCCATGTATTTGCCATACGCTAAAGAAATTAATGTGATTTGAGCAAGGACCATTCCAAAGAACAGTATGTTTTATGACCCTGGCATCCAGGGTCTCGCATCTGGCACTCGCATCTCTTGCGATGTGCTTTTTACATCCAATTAGAGAGACTTTTATGAGAGCTGCGATGGGGCTTGGTCTCATCAGAAAGCGTCAATGGCATTTTTGAGCTCTTCCCAAAATTAGTTTCATGACTCAGTGCTGGGCCCTTCCTTTCTTCCATGCCGTGAGCTGAGAGACAGACAAATTCCAACAACAACAAGAACAGGAGCAAGAATAGAACACTCAAACCCACTCTACCATTCAAGGAATTGCCCAAGTGTAATAGTGTATGAACTTTGGGCAAAATACAACTCTTAGCTGCACTTCAGGGCAGTTAGGACCCAGCCAATGCTGAAGGGTTAACGGCCGAGTTCAGCCGTTGATCAGATATTTCTTGAATGTCCCAACAGTGCCACCTGCAGGCATTTCCCAGGTCCTAATGCTCCCATCAGGAAATGAAAGATCAGAATAGAGCAGGAAGGGACCCTGGGGGTCATCTAGTCCAACCCCATCAAGCAGGAGACCCTACACCATTTCAGACAGGTGGCTGTCCAGTCTCTTCAAGGTGACAAAGTTATTCTAAGTCAAGGGTCTTCAAACTTGGCAAGTGTTGAGACTTGTGGACTTCAACTCCCAGAATTCCCGAGCTAATGTGACTGGAGGAGGAATTCTGGGAGTTGAAGTCCACAAGTCTTAAAGCTGACAAGTTTGAAGACCCCTGCTCTAAGACTAAGTCTCTTCTTAAAAACCTCCAGTGATGAAGCACCCATAACTTCTGAAGGCAAAGCAGCTCCATGGGTTAATTGTCCTCGCTGTTAGGAAGTTTCTCCTTAATTCCAGGTTGCTTCCTTCCTTGATTAGTTTCCATCTGTTGTTTCTTGTCCTGCCTTCAGGTGCTTTGGAAAATAAGTTGACCCCTTCTTCTTTGGGGCAGCCCCTCAAATATTGGAGTATTGCTATCATGTCTCGCCAGTCCTTTTTTTTCTCAAGGCTACACATATCCAATTCCTGCAACCATTCTTCTTATGTTTTAGTCTCCAGACTTTAATCATCTTAGTTGCTGTTCTCGGCACTTTTTCCAAAGTCTCAACATCTGTTTTGTAATGTGGTGACCAAAACGGGATGCAGTTTTCCAGGTGTGGCCTTACTAAGGATTTATAAAGCTGTGGTAATTTTGATTCTATGCCTCCCTTTATACAACCAAGTATTGTGCTAGCTTTTTTGGTGGCTGCCGCACACTGCTGGCTCATATTTATGTGATCATCTACCAGGATTGCAAGGTCCCTCTCACAGTTACTGTTTTTGAGCTAGGACCGGATCATTATGTACTTAAAAGAATAACGGAATTAGGAGGCATCTTGGAGGTCTTCCAATCCAATTCCCTGCTTGAGCAGGAGTCCCAGGGGTGGGATTCTACCAGTTCGCACCAATTCGCTAGAACCGGTTGTTAACATTCTAAGCAGTTCGGAGAACCTGTTGTTAGAAGAAATTACTGGCCTAATCCTGTAAGGAAGGCAGGAAGGAAACATTCTGGTGTTGCTTACAGAAGCTGCCTCTCTGTTAACCCTTATTACATTCTTGGCAGGACTAGACTTCCTGTCTCAGGAACCTCTCTAGAGTTTTTCCCCCCTCCTTTGCTGGTACTTTGCTTGTGTGGAGTGACAGTTCGAAGTTACAATGGCACTGAAAATGTGACTTATGACCATTTTTCACACTTACGACTGTTGCAGCATCCCCAGTCATGACAGGCCAGGCGAGGAGATGCGTGCCTCGATGTGAATGATATTGAGTTGGCCACACCCAGCCAATAACATGACCACCAAGCCATGTCCACCCAGTCACATGACCAGCAAGCCACGCCACCACCTAAGCCACGCCCACAGAACCGGTTGTTAAAAATTTGAATCCCACCCCTGAGGAGTCCCTATCACCACTCTGGACAAATGGCTGTCCAACCTCTTCTTAAAAACCTCCCACAAGTTCTGAGGGGACAGTGATCCACTGATTAATTGTTCTGTCAGGAAATTTCTTCTTAGTTCTAGGTTGCTTCTGACTTTGATAAGTCTCCATCGTTACTTTTTGTCCTGCCTTCAGGTGCTTTGGAGAATAGCTCAAAACCCTCTTCTCTGTGGCAGCCTTAAATATCGGAATACTATCACGTCATCCTTAATCCTTTTCATGGGACTAAGATCTGTTCTGAATGTCTAATTTAAGATAACATCACATGAGTCAACCATCTCAGTCCTTGAGTTGGGATGTCACGGTCAAAGGACTAGTAGTTGTTAGCATGATCAGGCTGTTGTGATGTGATCCGACACCAGAGGACATGATTGACAGTTGTCTGTTGCGGCTGAGTCGTAACCTGGTGGCCTTTTGGGCTGCCAATGTCCTTCTACCCCAAAGGGACAAACTCGTCCACCCAGGTGGTTAATGGAAGCTGATGGGTTACTGAGAAAGGTTGGGTTATTTCCTGAGGATCTGGTGGGGCAGTTTGACTTGAGCCTTCATTGCTGCGTAGAATGAGTTGGGACAAAGGCTTTGGGTCAAATGATTCCATGTGACTTATTGTGTGTCACTCGTTGGTTCTCTAAGCTTTGGGAGAGGAAGCATCAGAAGAAACCTTTAATGCGCCGTTAGGAAAATCAAACCTATCCGTAGGCTGTCAGGTTCCTGAATGGAAAATAACTTCATGTCAACCTAGTATGATAGACTTGTGGGGCCAGCGCGTTGTGGAATAAGTTCACATGGTGCAATAAGATGGTGTGTTTGTTAATAGGATTCACTGTGAATTGTGTTGGGGAGGGCATGCACAAAGGGAGGCTCAGTCAATCTCACTGTACGCATGTCGTACTCTGATAATAAAGGCTGAAATTGAACTGAAGGAAAATCAAAAAGTAATTCTGAGTTGCTGTGAGCAACAGCTCATATTCTGGATCAGGGATCGCCAACCTTTTGGACCTCAGGGACCACCAAACTTATAATTTTAAATCCCGAGGACCAGAGACCCTGGGAAAATCCAAAAAAAAGTCTGCAGGAAAATTCCCCATCCCAGTGAGAGAGAGAGAGAGAGAGAGAGGGAGGGAGGGAGGGAGGGAGGGAGGGAGGGAGGGAGGGAGAGAGAGAGAGGGAGGAGGGAGGGAGGGAGGGAGAGACTTTTGGCTTCATGAAAGGAAAGCAGCAGAAGCAGCAGAAGCCTTTCTTTCTCTCCCCCAAACTCCTGCCAGAAACAAGTCTTTGTGAGACTTGTCGTGCCAGCGCAGCCTCTTGGAGCAGGAGGCCTTGCAGGGTCCCAAAGACTCATTTCTGGTGGAGTTTGAGGGAGAGAAAGAAAGACTTTTGCTGCTTTCCTTGCGTGCAGCCAAAAGCAGAAGTGGAAAGAAGCAGCCTTGTGGCCAGGCGAAGCGCGTGGGGCAAGTTTCCCCTCCTCTCACTACCTCATGTTGTTCGCAATGCAAGTGATGCAGGCCTTGTGTGGATTAATTCCTTTGGGGGCTGCTTTGGGGGTGACATTTCTCTGCGGACCACCAAAATTTTCTCATGGACCACCAGTGGTCCCCAGCCCACATTGGCGACCACTGTTCTGGATTACACTGTGCTATAACAGAGGTGAAACAATAGAATATTTACAGCTCAGGATTGGACTGTGGAGCCCCATCAGTCCATTCCCACCAACATTTGCAGGATCCTATGGTTACGTGACTGCAATTTGTGACATTTTTTGCAGGTTTTTTGGTCTCTGGCATTCCCTCATCATCCTATTCTGGACACATTTTGTAAAGCTCTGATTCTGGAGAAGGCTCTAATGCTGGAAAGTTCCAAGGAAAGAGGATGACCAGCAGCCAGGTGGATAAACTCAATTGCCATAGTGATGGGTGGACCGTTGGAAGATTTGAAGGACCATTCTAGAAACACATCCTCATGGAGCACATCTGTGTCCAGGTAGTCGTCAACTTACAGCAGCTCACTTAGTGGCCATTTTGAAGTTATAACAGCACTGAAAAGTGACATGACCCATTTTTCACTTACAACCTTTGCAGCATCTCTTTGGTCTCGCGATCCAAATTCAGAGGCTTGGCAAGTGGTTCATATTTATGACAGTTGCAGTGTCCCGGGTTCACGCGATGAGCTTTTGCGACCTTCTTAACAAATCAAAGTTCAATGGGGAAGCCCGATTCATTTAACAACTGCAGTGATTCACTTAACAACCATAGCAAGACAGGATGTTAAATGTGGCAAGATTCATTTTAACAAATGTCTCGTTTAACAACTGAAATGTTGGCCTCAGTTGTGGTCGTAAGTGGAGGACTAGCTGTATTCAGTAGTAGGCAATGGTGACTTGATGGCACATATAATCTTCTTCCCTGACCTAAGAGAGACTGATTGGTGCAAGGCCACCCAAACTGGCAGGATTAGAACTCATGCCCAGCTTGGCATCTTAACCCATGGGTGGAATTTTTATTTTTTATTTTATTTTTATTCATATTTATATGCCACCCTTCTCCGGAGACTCAGGGTGGCTTACAATTTTTGGGATACAACCCAATGCGCTCAGCAACAGCCTTCATTCCATTGTATATGCCTGCTTATTACTAAGGGCATTGTTACAAAGTCAGCTTATTGCCCCCAACAATCTTGGGTCCTCAGTTTACCTACCTCGAGAGGATGGAAGGCTGAGTCAACCTTGAGCCTGGTGGGATTTGAGCCTGCACTAATTACAGGCAGCTGGAACTAAGTGCTAAGCGTTTAACAGCCTGCACTACCAAGGAATTAAGGGCCAGCAACCTGCTTGCAAGCCAGGTTAACGGCTCTAACGGCCCATTCTGCAAGGGGAAGGGGCGGGATCGCAAAAGAAAGACCTGGCGAACACCCCCACCACCCCCGCCCGCAGACGCCGCCGAGAATGCTGGGATTCAGAGTCCGTTCCACAGTAGCTAAGCATAAGCGGCTTCCTCAGCAGGACTACAGTTCCCGAAAGGCTTTGCGAAGCGAACGACCAGGTGTGGCGCGCGCGGCCCTCTGGGAGAGGGCGGGGCACCTTCTGAAAACGAACTTTGTTTCCCAGCATGCCTTGGGCGAGCGCCTAAAACGGAAGAGGCGTTGCCGTGGTCACCGAGGAAGCTTGCCCGAGCGCTCGCTCTTCGCCGCGGCTCAAGCCGGCAGCGTCCCGGGGACGGAGCTTCCTCGCCTCCCTCCTCCCCGGGGCCAGAGCGCGGAGCGGAGAGCCGGTGCCATGGGCGGGGAGGAGGAGGAGGTCCTGCGCATCGCCAAGCGGCTGGACAAGATGGTCGCCAGGAAGAGCGTGGTGAGTGGGGGGCACCGACGCCGCCCGCCGCCTTCCCGGCCCGCGGAGGAGCCCGTCCGGAGGCCCGTCCTGCATCACCGCCACCTCCTCCTCCTCCTCCAAGAACTCCCATTGCTCGGCCGTTCCAGTTTCTCAAAAAGAAAAACCCCAGTCCGTTCTCGCCGCTGCCATGGCAACGCCCGCGCCGCATCGCCTGGAGAACGGGCCCCGCCCCAGACGGCCGCTTGGCCCCGCCTCCCCGTCGCTGTTTAAATACTTTAGCCGTTGGCCACGCCCTCGCTCTATCAGTGAAGCGCTCGTGGTCCCGCCCACTGCTCTAGCGTTTCGCCCGCCCCTTTCAAGCCACGCCCCCTTCTCCCTGATCGCCGCAGCCTTGGCTAACCGCCTTCGGCGTCGTGTTCCATCGATCGTAACTTCGCGCCCCCCCCCCCGCGTTCTTTTTTGGGGTAGGAGTGGCAGGAGGGAAATGAATCCGTGGGATTTTGAGGGAAACGAGACGGTCCTCTTGGCCCGTGCTGGGATCCTGCCTGCTCACTTCTTTTGCGTGTTTCCAGATTCCTATGACTTGATCTCGATTGCAGGAGATGCTTCTTGTCCTTAAAAACTGCTTCGCCCCCCCCCCCGGGGGAGATTTTTGAGACATTTGGCCGAGTTTTCCTGGTGGTCTCCAATCCAGGTAGCAACCCTTCTGATTCGGCTTCATTATTTTGAGCCAATCCAAACTTGACGCGGGGTTGCCACCTGCTGTAAGCAAAGAGAAAGGCTGCCTCAAGCTGCTCTTGATATCCATGTCCAGGTAGTCCTCGGCTTACAATCACAAAATTGAGCCCAAAATTTATGTTGCTAAGTGAGAAACTTGTTAGCCGTAGCAATAGACTTATATACCGCTTTACAGTGCTTTACAGTCCTCTTTAAGCAGTTTATTGAGTCAGCAGATTGCTCCCCCCGACCATTTGGGTCCTTGCATGTGAGTTTTGCCCCATTTTATGTCTTTTCTTGCGGCAGTTGTTAAGTGGATCACCGCAGTTGTTTAGATTAGTACCATGGTTGTTAAGTGAATCTGGCTTCCCCATTGACTGCTTGTCAGAAGGTCGCAAAGTGGGATGACATGATCCCCCGCCCACTGCAACCGTCATAAATGTGAGTCAGTTGTCAAGCATCCTTAAATCATGTGATTATGGGGATGCTGCAATGGCCATAAGTGTGAAAAATGATCATAAGTCACTTTTTTCAGTGCTGTTCTAACTTCAAACAGTCACTAAAAGAACTTGTAAGTCGAGGACTATCTGTTATTTGATTTCTTGGGGGAAAAAGACTTGCTTTCTGAGAAATCTACAATAGGTAGCAATGCCTAGCCAACTTTGACTGGTCACAGAAGAAAAATAGGGCTGGATCTGGCTAATATTTGGTTGGGAGACTGCCAGAAGAAACAAGGGCTGTAAGATTCATGGGGTGGGGGGAATCACTAGAATAGAGTAGAATAGCATAGCATAGCATAGAATAGAATTCTTTATTGACCAAGTGTGATTGGACACACAAGGAATTTGTCTTGGTGCAAATGATCTCAGTGTACATAAAAGATACATTCGTCAAGAGTCAAGAATCATCAGGTACAACACTTAATGATAGTCATAGGGTACAATAAGCAATCAAATCATACTAGGAAACAGTCAATATAAATCGTAAGGATACCAGTGACAAAATTAAGTCATATAGTCACAAGTGGGAGGGGATGGGTGATAAGGAATGATGAGAAGATTAATAGTAATAGTAGTGCAGACTTTGTAAATAGTTGGACAGCGTTGAGGAAATTATTTGTTTAGCAGAGTGATGGCGTTTGGGAAAAATTGTTCTTGTGTCTAGTTGTTCTGGTGTGCAGTGCTCTATAGCATCGTTTTGAGGGTAGGAGATGAAACAGTTTATGTCCAGGATGTGAGGGGTCTGTAGATATTTTCACAGCCCTCTTTTTGACTCGTGTAGTATACAGGTGGTCCTTTATTTATAATCATAATAGGGACCAGAATTGTGAAGCGAGGTTGTTAAATAATTGCACCTGATTTTATGGCCAATTTTTGCCACAGTTGGTAAACGAATCACTGCAGTTGCAAAGTGAATCAGATTTGGGTTCCCCCCTTGATTTTGTTTCTCAGGAAGCCAAATGGGAAGGTCACAAATGGCGACTACATGACCAGCCCCCAATGTTTGATCACATGACTGGGGATGTTGAGATGGTCGCAAATGTGAGGACTGGTCATACGTCACTTTTTCTAGTGCTCTTGTAACTTGAAGCCGTCGCTAAACAAATGGTTGTAAGTCAAGGTCTACTTTTGAGCTGTTTGTAAGGAACTACCAAGAGCTCTCCCACAAACACGCACAAGGGCAAGCCACTAGTATATAAAAAGAGAGCAAATACCACTCCTGATTAGCACTGATGATGTAACCTAGTTTGGGTAATGAAACGTCTGCAATCTTGTCTAATTTGAAAGATTAAGTTAGGCAACCACAGTCTAATTTTTCTTTTGTTTCATATAATATTATTTCAATTGATATACGGTATATTTTGACCAAACTAGCTTTTTATATTGTATCCCACTCTCCGTTTGATTGGTAGCGGCCCTCTATTTCTGCTTAGACTTATGAATCTGAGCCCCTTTTCTATATTTATGTCACCTCATCAAAATGATTTAACAATTTGATATTGGATGTCTCTTAACTTGTGGAATTTCTTTTATTTTTGAGGAAGGGGCAATGGACTTGCTGAAGGAACTGAAAAGTATGCCCATAACCCTGCATTTACTACAGGTAAACCATGGTGTTGACTCTCTCTTTCCTCCTAACATGTTCTCACTTTCTCTATACTTCTTTGGGAATTATACTTTGAAAAGGATTAATACTTGATCATGAATGAAGTCCTATAGTATCTGACCACTTCCTGTCATGTGAAACATGTTTCGAAATACCTCGCTCCACTATATAATAGCAATAGCACTTAGATTTATATACCACTTTATAGCGGTATATAATACTCCTCAAAACACATTTCTGATTGTGGTTTGGTGTCCCATCGCATGAAAATTAAAGCCAAGATTCTGTACACAGTAAGAAAAAAATAGGACAGAGGTAAGATTTATAAAGTAAACAACTGTAAAGTTGTTGCTTTGTGAAGTTAATGCAATTTACCAAACAAACATGGAAACAAAGAAAAATGATGGCGGAAGAAGGCCTAATATTCCAATCCATTTGAGGTTTTTATTAATTTAACTAGCTCTATACCCCTGCTTTGCTATGAAACTATGTGGTCAGGCTTAGTTTTTTTGGTAGGGAAATAAGGTGGGGGGAAGGAAATTCTGCCTCTGCCTACCAGTATCCATCAGTATTCATCTGGCTAGCATCCTGTCAGTGTGTGAGAGAGTTGAGGGCTGTTTGGAAACTGAAAGAGTATTTGCTGTGTGAGCAAGGAGTCAGCAAAGAGCCTGGGTGTGGCTTAGCTCAACTGTTCTGTACTAAAGCTGCTTGCTGCTGTGAAACTAAAACTGAAACTCCTCTGCTTCTGTTTTGCATTTGGAAGAGATTTCTTTTCAGGTGGGGAGGGGGGAGTAGAACTCCTTAGCATTAGAGCGTGTTAATAATAATAATATAGGAAATACTAATAGCTCTGATGGTCATTTTGAAAAACCCTTTCTTAGTGAGCACCTAGAAGCTAAGAGGAACATATGTGCCAAGTTTCAAGTTTGTAGGCTTTATGGTTCTGGAGATTTTGTGATGATGCGTGAGTGGTATTTTGCTTTTATATATATATATATATAGATTTAATTTTGGGGGGATGATGGACATGTGTTTATCCCAAAATGTTTAAACTCAGTTACTTACGTATGTTTGACTCACTACCACTGCTGGAAGTTGGTTTCAAGCTTCCACTATTCTTTCTGTGAATTCTAACATTACTTTTTAAGTTCCCTCCTGTCAGTTTGAGGTGATGCTCCCGTGTTCTTGATTTTTGCCTAATATTGAGAATATTGCCATCTAGAAAAATAGCGTGCGGCTTGACCTTAACTTGTAGTTTGGGCAGTCTTCCCTTGTCTTGAATCTAGCTAGTTTTGGGGCCAACCACTTCCTCGTTTAATATTTTGCAGTCTACCCGAATCGGGATGTCTGTGAACGCCCTTCGGAAGCAAAGCACAGATGAAGATGTAATTGCACTTGCCAAGTCCCTTATCAAGGCTTGGAAGAAACTCCTAGGTAAGAAATAGGCATGATGTAGGTGAGTCAAATAATAAAAACATAGACTAAATCAAGAGACACTACTTTGGTTTTGAGCAACGTCATGCTCGTGCAGAATGTGAAGGTGGGAATTGTATCCCTCTCTCTGCACAGGTAGTCCTCAACATTTAGTCACCATTCAAAGTTACAACAGCATTGAAAAAAATGTGACTTATGACCATTTTTCAAAGTTACAACCGTTACAGCATCCCAATGGTCACACGATCAAAAGATGCTTGGCAAGTGGTTCATATTTATAAAGGTTGCAGTGCCCTGTGTGGTGGCCTGCCAGTGGCCAGCGGAGCTGACAGCAGAATCAGTGAGGAGGTTGGAGGGGGAACATGGGCCAGTCCTGGAGTCTGGGGAAGGCTCTGATGAGGGCTCTGCATTGGAGGCAGAGATGTGCCCAGGGCTGTCTGACAGTTATCAGCTGCTTCGAAGTCAGAGATCAGTGAGGCAGAAGAACAGCTGGAGCCTGTTCCCAGTGTGCGCATGCACAGAGCTGCCAGAAGAAGGGACCAGCTAAGGAACAAAGGTTGACTTAGGAGTAAAGCCACAGGTGGACGGTGAATGGCCCCTCCCATAGGGAATAAAAGAGGAGCGAAAGGGGAGTGGGACTTTGCAGGAGACAATTAGTTCATTTGGGTGAAGATCTGTTCCTACATTCTTGCCAAGTATTGTCTGCTACAGTGTGGCATCTCAAAGATATCAGCCTGGCAACTCTCCAAGCCTGATAAAGGTCTGTAATTGTGAAATCTCTTGAAAGTCTGTCGGCTGGGACTTTGCTGGAGAGGAATTCACTTTAACCTAAATAAAAGGGGTTTATCAGGACGAGAAGATGGCTTCATGCTGTTGGGGAAGCGTAGGTCAGAACATCCTGAATGTGGTCACTTTTGCAACCTCCTGACAAGCAAAGTCAGTGGGGAATCCAGATTCACTTAACAGCCGTGTTACTAACTTAACAAATGCAATGATTCCCTTAACAACGGTGGCCAGAAAAGCTGCAAAATGGGGCAAACTCACTTAACAAACGTTTCACTTAGTAACATAAATTTTGGGCTCAATTGTCGTAATTTAAGGACTACCTGTAGAGGTTTTTATCACACCATGATTTCTAGGTTACTGTTTTTGCCAATCTTCGTCAACCTTCCTGGTTAAACTAAGATAGGAAACTTGACCAGATGAACTAAATCTACTTTACTGGAAGGCTACCTTAACAGAATCTTGCAAGTCTGAAGGTACAGAGTTCCTGCCTGCCCACTTTTAACTGCTAGAGCCATTAGGGCAGGTCCCCACTAACCATTAAACCAGTTTTTCTCTGCCTTGGCAACTTTCAGATGTGTGGGACTTCAACTCCCAGAATCCCCTCTCCTCCCAGCAACAATTAGGGCAAGACTGCATGGTGAATTCTGGGAATTGAAAGTGGCCAGGTTGGGAAACATTGCTGTAAACTCAGAATTCCCCAACCCTAACAAACCTTGATGAATTCCTAATTGCACTACTTCATACTAAGTCCATGAATACAGGTAGTCCTTGAGTTATGACCACAGTTGAGCCCCAAAAATATGTTACTCAGTGAAACATTAAGTGAGTTTGCCCCATTTTACGATTTTTCTGGCCACAGTGGTTAAGTGAATCATTGCATTTGTTTAGTTAGTAACACGGTTGTTAAGTGAATCCGGCTTCCCCATTGACTTTGCTTGTCAGGAGGTCACAAAAGTGGATCACGTGACCCTGGGACACTGCAGCTGTCATTAATATGAACCACTGCCTCTGATTTTTGATCATGTGACCTTGGAGATGCTGCAGCAATCATAACTTTGAAAACTTTGAAAAACGTTCATAAGCTACATTTTTTCAATGCCATTGTAACTTTCGGTCACTAAATGAACTGTTGCAAGTCGAGGACAACCAGTACTGAGAGTCATGGCTGCTGTCTTGATAATCGATCCTCAAATGCTTATTATAAAGATTTTACTTCTAAATTAAATGGAGTTCAGTTTTCTGTTAAGCGCTGCAGAGATCATAAAAAGAAACCAATAACAATTGTGCACCTTCCAAAAGTCAAAGCGATCGAACATGAAGTCCAGAGGGAGGACAAGATAAATATATAGGTACACAGCCTTAACCCTGAATGTTCCCCTGCTACTTCTCTTTTGAGAAGTAATTGATTTCCAGGAAAAAGATGTATATCTAGAACTGGATTCTTTTCCTGGCAAAAGCTGGTTTGTTGCTCCGTCTTTTAATTGCCAGAAAAATAGCCTCTCCATCATTGTCCATGTCATGACAGATGTTCTTCCAAGCCTCCTCAGGTGTTAAACAAACATAGAGACATGGACCATGCTGTTATCTTCTGCTTTGGAGGCTAGCTGTCTCAGAAGTGGATCTTATGACCAAGGAACGAGCCATCCTAGAACCTCACTAGAGGCACAAGACCCGTTGCTTCCTTATGGCCGAGTTCATTCTATACTGCTTGTCCTTCTTCCTCCTTAACTCTCTTCAGATGCTTCTGAAGATAAAAGAGATGAAAAGAAGAAGAATTCTCTGTCAGCTTCTTCTTCAAAAGAGACCGGGGATTCACGAGACCAAAGGTAATCCTTCCCTTAGTCACAGAGAGTGATCTTCTACTGGTTGCTCCCTTAATCCACCCAGGTTTTGTGTCAAATGCTTATTTAATTCATATCCCACCTTTATTATTTGTTTTATAAACAGCTCAAGGCAGTGAACATAGCCAATACTCCTCCTCCTTCCTATTTTCCCAACAAGAACTATCCTATGTGGTGGGCTGGGCAGAGAGGGAGAGAGAGAGACTGGCCCAAAGTCACCCAGCAGCTTTCATGTCTAATGTGGGACTAGAACTCACAGTCTCCTGGTGATTGGCCCAAAGTCACCCAGCAGCTTTCATGTCTAATGTGGGACTAGAACTCACAGTCTCCTGGTGATTGGCCCAAAGTCACCCAGCAGCTTTCATGTCTAATGTGGGACTAGAACTCACAGTCTCCTGGTGATTGGCCCAAAGTCACCCAGCAGCTTTCATGTCCAAGGAAGGGACTAGAACTCACAGTCTCCTGGTGATTGGCCCAAAGTCACCCAGCAGCTTTCATGTCCAAGGAAGGGACTAGAACTCCCAACCTCCTGGTGATTGGCCCAAAGTCACCCAGCAGCTTTCATGTCCAAGGAAGGGACTAGAACTCCCAACCTCCTGGTGATTGGCCCAAAGTCATCCAGCAGCTTTCATGTCTAATGTGGGACTAGAACTTCCAGTCTCCTGGTGATTGGCCCAAAGTCACCCAGCAGCTTTCATGTCTAAGGCAGGACTAGAATTCAGTTTCCCTATGATTGGCCAAAAGTCACCCAGTTGACTTTCATGCCGAAGGCGGGACTAGAACTCACAGCTTCCCAGTTTCTAAGCCAGATGTCTGTTATTATTAATATCAGCATGACTTCCCTACTTAGCTCAATTCAAATGGGGAATTATTACTTCTCTACTGACAAAGATTCCCAAGAAGCAATGGTGGCTCCATCTTGACAAACATATTACAATGTCCTTTTCTGAACCTTACAATTATAAATGGAAAAAAAAATAAACACCTGCAAAACTCAGTGGACTTTGTGCATTTCTTTTTATTCTTGTTTATTATTTGATTCACTTTCTCCCGTCTTTCTCACACTCTTCCTTTTATTATTATTTGTTGCTTTATTTTATTTGTAGTTTTATTTGTTTCTTCATTAACCCAGTCTTCTGTTTAAGTACATACATTTCTTTTGACTTAAATAGTATCACTGTGCCACATAAGGGGATAAGAATCCTTTTATCCTGTAGCCAGCAATTAAAAAAAAATACTGGCCATGCCACCTGTCCTAACTCTTGTAATTTCTCAGCTCCAACTATATCACTGTACCCTTATTCCAAATTCCTTCGTAGGATTCTCACACAATTCTACATATATCAGTCAACCACCATTCAAACTGGGGGCTTGGGATTCCCATTCAGGAGGCTCGGAGTAGTCCTGCTAATTTTCCCTAGAACATGATGTTGATTGAAGCATTTTCTGGATAGAAACACACATATTTCATGTTAACATGATTCCAAATAATCTGAACACCTAATAAGTAATTGTTTAACGTGTTAGCTGGACCATTCCTCTGCTGAACACCTAATTGCCACAGTGCTGTCTGATGTCCATTATATTTGCCATGGAGTATGGCTGTATTATTACTATTTATCATTATTATCTTTCTTATTCTTCCCTCTTACTGGTATGATGATGATTGTCATTATTCTGTTGCTTTGCATGTGCACTAGGAGCTTCTGCACTGGAGACAAGTTTCTTGTGTGTATAATCACAAATTATTCAATTAAATGTAGCATTGAACCACATCTCACTATGGCAAATATTCAGTAATACAGAGAAGCATGACCCATTGTATTGTTTGGGTGTAATGAATGATTTGTATTGTACCAAAGATGCTTTTTCAGGAGGCAACTGGACTTAACTTTATTCTTCCCTGAAGATGTTTTGCTTCTCATCCAAGAAGCTTCTTCGGTTCTAACTGAATAGTGGGGAATGGAAGGATTTATATTCTTTGCTGATTGTTAGCACTCTGTCTGAGAATCGTTGAGGTCACTTGGAGGTTTATCTGTGTCCTCGGGACCCTCTGAATCAGTACAAATAACAGAGATGGAAGGGACCTTGGAGGTCTTCTAGTCCAACCCCCAGCTCTACATGGGGCTACCCTTGAAGAGCATTCGGAGACTTCAGTTGGTCCAGAATGCAGCTGCGTGAGCTGTTGTGGGTGTTCCGAGATACACCCACATATCACCAATTCTCCATGAGCTGCACTGGCTTCCTATTAGTCTCCAGGTGCAATTCAAGGTGTTGGTCATTGCCTATAAAGCCCTGTATGGCTCAGGACCAGGTTATCTCCAGAATCGTCTCCTACCCTGCATCTCCCTGCGATCGGTAAGATCCCACAGAGTCGGTCTCCTCCGGGTTCCGTCAGCTAAACAATGCCGGCTGGTGGGCCCGCGGGAGAGGGCCTTCTCTGTGGCTGCTCCAGCTCTCTGGAACCAGCTACCTCCCGAGGTCCGGACTGCCTCCACCCTACTGACCTTCCGCAAAGCAGTCAAAACCTGGCTTTTCCAGCAGGCATGGGGCTGTTGATTTCGCAACTGAGATCTAGCAAGATCCAGCCCTTCTGTTGTTTGTTGTTTTAAAATTGTTTTTAAATTTTTTATAATGAAATTCTCTTGTGTTTTTCTTGTTATGAGCCACCTGGAGTCCTTTATCTGTACATATGATCCAGATATTCATTCGATCCTTACTACTGATCCAATGAAGTTGCTTATGGTTGATCTGAAGGATTTTTCTTGCATCCCCTGATTACATGATCCACAATTTTTCTTCTTGTTTTATTTACTCAAAATGTAGTTCTTCTAAAATGTCTTTACTTTACTTTACTTTGTTGGGATTTCTATGCCGCCCTATCTCCTGAAGGACTCAGGGCGGCTCGCAACAGTAAAGAACAAATACAAAATTTAAAAAACTATTAAATCGAAGAACCCCAATTGTAAACCTTAAAACATTAAAAGCCAACGCACAGGTTAAAACAATTAAAATCCCCTTCAGTCCAGGTTGGCTGATCGAAAAAGGCAAGACTTCAGGTCACGACGGAAGGATCGAAGGTCAGGAGCCACCTGCAGCTCCACGGGTAATTGGTTCCAGAGGGCGGGAAGTAAAGCTTATGGCTAAGGTAGCGACATGAAGCAGTTGAATTACAGAATTTTTGAAGAAGAGATTGGATAACCATTTGTCTCAAATGGTAGAGGGCAGTGATGGCGAACCTTTTGTTGTGTGTGCCAAAAGCGCGCACACGCATGCCAGCACCTGCAATGCAATGCGCCTGCCCCCCCTGCGCATGCGCATGCAAAACACCCCCGCCCCATCCCCTTACCTGCATTGCGCATGTGCGTGCCTCCCAGCTGATTTTCAGCCCGTTTGAAGCCGTTTTCACCCTCCTGGAGGCTTGAGGGAAGCCTTTGCAGCCTTGGAAGGCTGAAAAACGGGCCTTCTGGAAATACCGGAAGTGTCTGTTTTCAGCTTCTGCAGGGCCTCTGGAGCTTAGGGAAGGCTGTTTTCATCCTCTTGGAGGCTCGAGGGAAGCTGCTGGAGCCTCGGGAGGCTGAAAACAGGCCCGTTTCAGCACTTCCGGTATTTCCAGAAGGCCTGTTTTTCGGCCTCCCAGAGCCTCGGGAAGGCAAAAACAGCCACAAACGGGCCGAAAATCAGCTGGGAGGCACACACATGCTCAATGCAGGTAAGTTTGGTTGGGGCTCTCCCGCCTGCACAAATGGCTCTGTGTGCTACCTGTGGCACACGTGCCATAGGTTTACCCTTAGGTTTCCTGCCTAAGCAGGGGGTTGGACTAGAAGACCTCCAAGGTCCCTTCCAACTCTGTTATTCCATTCTAATTCAATTAAAGAAATGTTTTATGGAAAAGATCTGTTGGTTTGCTTAGTTTCCAGGCTCAAGGCCACCTGTAGAGCAACAATAATAGCCTTCTTGTCCTGCTTAAAGGCTTCCCAGAAATACAGGTAGTCCTTGACTTACAACCGTTCATTTAATGGCTGTTCGAAATTACAACTGCACTGAAAAAGTGACTTGTGAACATTTTTCACAGTTACGACCATTGCCGCATCCCCACGATCACGTCATCAAAATTCAGATGCTTGCCAATTGACTCGTATTTATGACGGTGGCAGTGTTGTGGGTCACGTGATCCCCTTTTGCGACCTTCTGACAAGCAAAGTCAATGGGGAAGCCAGATTCACTTAGCGGCCACATTGCTAACTTAACCACTGCAGTGATTCACTGAACAACTGTGGGAAGAAAGCTTGTATAATGGGGAAAAACTCATTGAGCAATTGTCTTGCTGAGCAACGAAAACGTTGGGCTCCATTGTGGTCATAAGTCAAGGACTACCTGTATTGTGTTGACCATTGTTGGAACAGGATACTGCTGGATTTATTCTTAAATCAGGAAAAATGGATGTTCCTGATCTGAAGGAAAGTCAACTTTTAAGCCAAGAATTTTGATGATAAGGAAGCTGCTGATGAAATCTTACAATGGGACTCCTTCAAGCTTCTTGGATCAGAAGCAAAACGTCTTTAAAGAAAAGTCAGAAAGTCCAGTTGCCTCATGAAAAAAGCACCTTTGTGACTCCTTCCAATCAGGACCAACCACATATAGTGGCAGAAAACCACATGAGTGTTACAAACTAAGAAGGAGAGGGGATTGTGGCTATAAAGGCTATTTTTAACTCTTTAAGATTTTAGCCCAAAATTTCTGTTGCTAAGTGAGATACCGTGTTTCCCTGAAAATAAGGCCCTGTCTTATATATATTTTTGCCACCAAAAAAAGGTGTCAGCTTTGAAATTCAGCTGCCAACATAATGGGAAGGGGGTTGGAGGAGTTGACAAGTTCAAGGTTATTCTGTATGTTGTACTAAGAAATTCCAGTTGCAGTTAATTGGTTCTCGTGAATTATGAAGTGTAGAAGTGGGAGGAGAAAAAGGTGGATTTTGTGTAGCACGCGCGAAAATTCTTTCACTTTGGGAAATGCCTTAGACGTACCAGATCTGTTCCTAATAAATCAATTGGAGAGAATATGTCTTGGAGTGATTGATATCCTGGATACTTTCTGGATGCCTTATGTTTGTTTTCCAAAGTCCACTTTTATTTTTTGAAGGGGCTTGGCTGGTCCCCCAAAGGTCTTTTCCCAGAGATGGAAAAAGATCAACAATCAGCCGAAGTTGGAGAGCTGCAGGAGGGGGCGTGTGGGGGCCCTCCCTCTGGAGCATTTAACTGAATCTGACAGCCCTGGTTTGGAGGAGATGATGGATGCTTTCAGAATGACAGTAGATGAAAGAGATTTGGGAGCTATACCTAAGCGTTTCAACTCAAGAAGTTGTTATAATCCAGTTGTAACCCAGCTGTCTGAAGAGAAATCTTTTTCTAGTCCCAGGCATATTGCTATTCTGCCAGATTGGAGGGAAGAGAGACAATTGGGGTCGGAAATCTCTTAAGAAGACAAACCCAAGATTTATCCTGGGAGTCCATCGGAGGCAGATTTACATCAACAGTTCCAGAATCTAAAGGTGACAAGCTTGGTCTCACAGTCTGTTTGGATGGGTGGAAGCTTGAGACCACCCGTGTTCACTTACCCAAGTATCGTGAGGGACGAGGAAACTATACAGATGCCAGTTGGAGGAGCCCAGCAAGAAGCATCAACTGACAGAGGTATGTTGCAGCCTCCGAGGCAATCTCCTCATTTCCAAAAAGGAATTTTGCCCCCTACAGAGAGTATCCCTCCAGGGTGGGGATTTTATCCAGGCCAGGGGTGGATTCAGTGCCAATGGCAGCCAGCACCAACACAGCCCTGGTCTGAAGGGGGTTGCCTAGACAACAGACAGCAGCCACGTCCCCTCCACCCGACCAGGGAACCAGGCCACACCCATCTTCTGGCAACCACAAATGCAACCCCAACCTGCAGCGAGGCCACAGGGACCCCTATTCCAGAGAGGCACCACCCAGCCAGGCTTCAGGGGGCCTACCCAGCCAACGTACGCCACCCGGCTGGTTCTTTTCATTCCAGTTCAACCTGCAGGGGCCTGGCAGGTGCCACCTCCCCAACCACGACCCAGGCCGGACCAAATACCCTTTAAGGCCATATTCGATGGCCGCCATGAACATTTCAATTACTTCCTCACTTGAATCTGATCCCATATAGAACAATTTGGAGATCAATATGCTACAGAGTGCGATTTGGTTACAGCCATAACAGATGGGATGAATGAAGGGGATGCTTCAGACTGGGTGGCCCAACTACACAATGAACAAGCCCCCGAATTACACGATGTAAATGGATTTATTCGATTATTAAGACTCAGATTTGAAAATCCAGACAGGGTAGCAGAGAATGAAGAGAAGTTAATGGAAATGAGGCAAGGCAAGCGACCCTTGTCAGAATTTATTTGGGACTTTAGAAGGGTCACAAGCCACTTCATGGATTGGCCTGAAAGAATGACTTTACACTACTTTAAAAATGCCATTGATCCAGAAGTAAAGAAGGCCTGTGAAATTAGGGGAATCCCAGAGACCTTACAATCGTGGTATGCCGCCTCCCTCAGCTTAGATCGCAGCATCAACCCACACAGGAAACCCCTTCCGGCGGCCCCACCTAAGAGAATTGTGGCTAGGAGACCGCTGACTGGACCAGCCAAAACTGCTCGTACCTGACCCACTAGGGGGCTGAAATGTTTGTTTTTTTTAATTACATTTATATGCCCTTCTCCGAGACTCAGGGCGGCTTACAATTTTTGGGATGCAACCCAGTGTGCTCAGCAATAGCCTTCATTCCATTGTATATGCCTGCTTATTACTAAGCGGCATTTTTACAAGGTCAGCTAATTGCCCCCAACAATCTTGGGTCCTCAATTTACCTACCCCGAGAGGATGGAAGGCTGAGTCAACCTTGAGCCTGGTGGGATTCGAGCCTACAGCAGTTGTAGGCAGCTGGAACTTAAGTGCAGGCAATTAACAGCCTGAGCCACCAAGGCTTGAAATGTTACCACTGTGGCCAAGCCAGTCATAGAGCAGCAGACTGTCTGGCCCCTGCTCCTGTACCACAAGTACCGCAGTCAAAGTCTAATCCAGCTGTTAGAGGTCGGAAGAATCAAGGAAGACCTCCAGGCATTGGCGGGTTCGCCAAACACAGCTGGGAAAGCCCCCTCTGCACAGATGGGAGCAACAGACCACCAGATCGGCACCACGTCCCCGAGAACCCGACCTGTGAAGACGACCCAATGGTGAGTGATCCCATCATACCTTTTACAGTAAAGGTCAAGTTAGTGGTACCAAACACAGGGGAGGCCGGGGAGTTAGAAGCTGTCATTGATACTGGATGTTCTAGATGTCTTATCGGACTCCCTATCGTTGAACAATTGGGCATAAAGACTAACCCGCTAAAACGCCCAATCAGATTTGAGCAAGTGGATGGAACTTTAATTGGGGGGGACCCCAGCCACCCAAATGACAGAGTTGATCAAGATGGAATTAGGGCCCCATCGTGAATTCATATCATACTGGACCCTAGACAAATGGGCCCGACGATCAAATGGGAGGATGGATTCAGAAAATCCTCATTGCACCGGGCCCATTGCCCCTGACCACCAGTCAGCTTGAACCCAGAGCCTGAGCCAGCATCCATAGCGTCCCACCTTCTCCCAGATAACCCCAGGTACCCGACCAATACAAAGATTTGGCTGAAGCATTCAGTGAAGAAGAGTGTAATGTTTTACTTCCCCATCGAGCCACTGATTGCGCCATAGAATTAGAGCCCGGGTGGAATTACCAAAACCAAAGATGTAGTCAATGGCCTGCTGAAATGACTGAATTGACAGCAATTTGGAACGAGGGTTTATTGAGCCTGCCAAATCAAGATTAGCTGCCCCGTGTTGTTCAAGGAGAAGAAAGATGGCGGGTTGAGATTGTTTGTTGACTTTAGAGGCGTGAACACCGTATGCATCAAAAAACGTATCCTCTCCCCTTATGAAGGACTTATTGAACCACCTGTTGAAGGGCAGGTGGATCTGGAGCTAGATCTCAGGGGAGCTTACTACCGGGTCCGCATCAAAGAGGGAGATGAGTGGAAAACTTCTTTTAACTGCCCTCTGGGTACCTTCCAATTCAAAGTCATGCCTTTTGGACTTCAGGGGGCTCCTGCAGTGTTTATGCAGCTCATCAGTGAGGTGCTATACCTGCACCTTACCAGGGGTCCTCGTATACCTGGTGACATCCTTATCTTCAGCGAAATCATGGAAGAATATATTCAATTGGTCCGACAAGTCCTTGAAAAACTTCTAGCCGCCAAATTATATGTGAAACTATCAAAATACGAATTCCATAAAGAGTCGCTGGACTATTGAGGCTACCAAATATCCAACCGGGCGATTGAAATGGACCCCAGAAAGATGAAAGCGGTGCTGGACTGGCAACCCCCCAGAACCTGAAAGCAACTTCAAAGTTCCTTGGGGTTTGCCAACTTCTATAGACAATTCATTCCGTCATTTGCTGAAGTTGCCCTCCCGTTAACGGAGCTATTAAAAACAGGCCCATCACCCACCAACTGAAGGGTCCTCGTGGAGGGGGGAGAGGGGCTTAAGGACAATTTTTAAACCCCTCTATCTGTTTTGTGTTTTGTTTTCTTTTAGGAGGAGGAGTTTTCAAGGGGGATGCCTGTCAGCTTTGAAATTCAGCTGCCAACGTAATGGGAAGGGGGGTGGAGGAGGTGACAAGTTCAACGTTATTCTTTATGTCGTACTAAGAAATTCCAGTTGCAGTTAATTGGTTCTCATGATTTATGAAGCGTAGAAGTGGGAGGAGAAAAAGGTGGATTCTGTGTAGCGCATGAAAATTCTTTCACTTTGGGAAATGCCTTAGATGTACCAGATCTGTTTCTAATAAATCAATTGGAGAGAATATGTCTCAGAGTGATTGATATCCTGGATACTTTCTGGATGCCTTACAAAAGGCACCAGGTCTTATTTTGGGGGGATGCCATCCACTGACTAACCTCACTTGCGCACATCGCTCCCAGCCACCTTTTCGCTGTCAGAGGCCTTCAGGAACTTCTTCTGCAGCCAGCAAGGCTTTCCTGAAGGCCTCTGCAGGGGATAACAGAGCTCAGGATCGATCCAGAGCTTTGTTATCAGCTACAGAGGCCTTCAGGAAAGATTTGCCAGCCTTGCCGGCTGCAGAAGAAATGGGCCGGCAAGGCAGGTGTCGGAGTGTGCAAGGCCTGGCTACAACTGTCCAAAGGTAAGTAGGAGGGCAGCTCCACCCCCCCCATCCCCACCCTAGCTTAATTTTTACCCATCCACTCTGGAGTGGGTGGCATCTTAATTAGGGCTTATTTTGGGGGTGGGGCTTACATTGGGTTATGTGTAAAAAATCAGGCTAGGACTTACTTTCAGGGTAGGTCATATTTAAGTGAGGTTAAGTGAGTTTTGCCCTATATTACGACCTTTCTTGCCATAGTTGTTAAGTGAATCATTGCAGTTGTTTTTGCCAATTTTGTCATAAAAAGGGGTGTTACCACGCTTAATTGTCTAAATCGGTGGTGGCTAACATTTTTGGGCTCCTGTGCCAAAAATTGTGCATGCGTGCGTTTGCGTGCCAGCACCCAGAAGGCAATGTGCGTCCTCCCACCCCCTGCACATGTGCGTGCAATCCCCCCCCGCCACTCCCTTACCTGCACTGCACCTCCTAGCTGATTTTCGGCCTGTTTTAGGCCTTTTTTGGCCTCCCAGATGCTTGATGAAAGCCTCTGCAGCCCAAAAAATAGACCTGTTTCATCACTTCCGGTATTTCCGGAAATACAGGAAGTGATGAAACGGGCCTATTTTTCGGGCTGCAGAAGCTTTCCTTAAGCCTCTGGGAGGTCAAAAAAGGCCTCAAACAGGCCAAAAATCAGCTGTGAGGCACGCATGCGCAGTGAGGTAAGTTTGCCTGTGGCTCGCATGCCAGCACAAATAGCTGTGCATGCCACCTGTGGCACATATGCCATAGGTTCGCAATCGTGGGTCTAAATCCTTAATGTTCTCCTGATCCCATTTTCACTGTCTTTATTAGCTGAATTTTCAAAACTCTTCTCTTGAATACATCTAAAATCTTTGAATGAGCTTAATCGTGTACTCCATAGATCTGGGAAACAATGGCAAGAAAGGTTTGATGATTATTTTTTACATTCCAAAGATTTGGAAAGAATAAATAATATTCTAGGTAAAATAGGAAGGAGGCTTCGAAACTCCTGGAAATACAGAATTCTACCTCAACATTCTGACCGGTTTGTTTTTTCTTTCAGCTCCATCAAAAGGCAGGAGTCTGTAAAAACTCCCACTACTCCCAAAATCACTACTTTCCCTCCAGTGCCCATCACGTGTGACACAGTTCGAGGCAAATGCCGAAATGTTAACTTCGCACTCCAGACAGACAGTAAGTCACAGGAGGAATGAGTGTGGCTCCTGATTCTTCCTTCTGTAAACATTTTTTTTTCATTCTGTCCTAGTACTGAACACAACTACTGGTGTATGTAATGTTCATCTTATTTCCTGTAAGATAAGATAAGATAAGATAACCTCTTTTGTCACTTTTTCTGTGTACATACTGGCATACATTAAAAACGAAATTCTGATGCCCACTCTCAAAAGAATCTATCCATCCATCCATCCATCCATCCATCACCCATAGGCACACACACACACACACAGACACACACACATTGTATATACACATATATACACCTAATATATATACACACACACCTATATCTATATATCTATAGATGTATATCTGTGTCTCTGTCTCTATCTCTGTGTGTGTGTCTCTCTCTCTTCATCTTTTCATCCATCCATCCATCCACCCACCCACCCACCAATATACATACCGTGTTTCCCCGAAAATAAGACCTACCCCGAAAGTAAGACGTAGCACTATTTTCTAAACATGCTCTAATATAAGACCTACCCCAAAAATAAGACCTAGTGCAAATCTCCAGTTCCAGGAAGACTTTTCAGGGAGCAACGTGCACCCACGAAACACCCCCTACACACTCACACCCACTATTTGGCACCATAAATATATAAGACCTACCCAAAATAAGACCTAGTGCAAATCTCCAGTTCCAGGAAGACTTTTCAGGGAGCAACCTGCACCCCAAACACCCCTACACACTCACACCCACTATTTGGCACCATAAATATATAAGACCTACCCCAAAATAAGACCTAGTGTGTTTTGGGAGCCAAAAAAAATATAAGACAGTGTCTTATTTTCGGGAAAACACGGTATACACATATTCATATGTTGTATATATAGTATATATATATATACACATATACACACTCACTCATATATATACAAATATACATACCTACATCTATAGATATATTTCTGTCTGTCTGTCTGTCTGTCTGTCTATCAATCTATCATCTCTATATTTATTAATCACAGACTATTTAGAACACATAGCAGGAAAAAAAACCTGAGAATTAATAAGGTTGATACTATATGGTATGGCATAAAGCTATTGCAGAATCTAGTTGTTTTGCTTTGGATCCCGAAGAGCCTCCCTCCCAGAAGGTAACAAAACTGCTCATGGAGAGGACGTGTAGCGTCCCTGACAATACTGTGGACCCTACTCAAGGATCGCTTATATGCCATGTCCTGGATAGAAGGGAGTGAACTTCTAATCATTGTTTCTGCCGTCCTCACCACTCTCTGCACTGCCTTCCTGTCTGAGGCAGTAATGCTTCCAAACCACCCAGTAATACAATACAACAGTATGCTTTCAACCATCCCTCTATAAAAGTGGTAAGGACAGGGGAAGGAAGATCTTCTCAGGACGGATTATTAGTTAATTGTTTGCATCCTAAAAGTTTGTATAGAAATATGTTATCAACCACCTGCTTCACCAATAGAATATTTGTAGTTCAGAGGTGTCCTTGGTGCTCTCTGAGTTTGGTTGTTATCTTGCAGAGATTTCATGACCCAACCAGGTATAAAGAGAGCAAGCCCCATTTTCTTCTAGTGCTGATGATGTTACCTAGTTGGGTCATGAAACATCTGCAAAAAAACAGCCAACGCCACAGAGCACCAAGGACTCCATACCTTGCTTTGCAGTTGGGCATCTCTGAGGAGGATTCACAGTTCCATGACAGGAAATGCCAATTTATTGGTTGTACAAAGTTGAAGGCACAAAACAGAAAATGCTTTCTGTTTGGCTATAACCACTGAAAAGATGCTTGGTAGATGGCCCCATTGGCCAATTTGATACATAGTATTTTACTAGATGACCACAATTGAGCTCAACTATTTCTGTTGCTATGTATGACAGTTGTTAAGGGAATTTTGCCCCATTTCATGACCTTTCTTGTCACAGGTCCGAAGCAAATCATTGTAGTTGTTAAGCTAGTAACCCGGTTGTTAAATGAAGCTGGATTCCCCTCTGACTTTGCTTGTCAGAAATTCGCCAAAGGGGATGGCGTGACCCCGGGATGCTTTAACCGTCATAAATATGAGTCGGTTGCCAAGCATCTGAATTTTGATCACATGACATTGGCATGCTAAAATGGTCATACGTGTGATAAGTGGTCATAAGTCACTTTTTTTCAATCCCATTGTAACTTTGAATGGTAAATGAACTGTTGTAAATTGAGGACTCCCTGTAACACCTACTCTTAAATATTCCTATTATGCTCCTTTCCTTAACAGATGACTATGTGGCCATTGGTGCTGACTGTGAGCAACTTGCTGGCCAGATTGAAGAATATATCCTTTCATTGTTTGTCGATCAGTAAACAAAACTAAACAGATTAGTAACCTGATATTGTCCAGATGTTTTGGCCTGCAGTCCCCTTGCCCTCATTAGGTGTGTTAAAGGCTTTGAGAATTAAATCCAAAACACCTTGAGGGTATCACCTGAAAAAAATTACAGGATTCTGATCAGATTATTTCAAATGGAAATTTTATTTTTAAGGCCCTTTTCCAGACTCTGTATATATCTTGCCATGATATCCGGAGATCTTGATTCCAAGGGAGGTCACCGCTCTCGCAGATAGGCAGGTGTGAAGCTCTCCTTTTGAGGTTGGGGCCTGGTGGTCGGTTGGGCCTGTTGCTGATATACCTATCCCCAACTATGTGGCAACGGCCTGCCTGGGTGCTCGATGCCCCTCGGGAGTGGCGGTGGAGTTCCCAACCTTCTGGTTTTGGGTGACTTCAACCTGCCCTCCCTGGGGACGCGGGACTGGCCCAGGAGTTCATGGCTTCCATGGCAGCTATGGACCTGACCCAAATAATACAGGCCCCCACATATGAGGGGGCAACACACTGACCTTGTTTTTGTCTTGGAACGCTGGTGCAGTGATCTGGGGGTGGGCACCGTGAATGTCCAATCCATAGCATGGTCACATCACTCACCTCCGGCTGGTCTTCCAACAAGCGGCCCCACACCATTGGGATGAGGAGCCACTGAGATGGCTGCCCCAGACGTCTGATGGACCCTGAAAGGTTCCAGACGGAACTGGGGTTTCTGCCCGCCTCCCTTATCCACAGCTCGGCCGAGGTACTGGTGGCCACCTGGCAACAGGCTGCTACTGAGGCCCTCGACCGAAGTTGTCCCTTGCCCCTCACTCACGCAGATCCCAGATGGCTCCTTGGTTCACGGAGGAGCTCAGGGAGATGAAGCGAGGAGGGGGTTAGAGAGCAGGTGGAGGTCGACCCACTCCAAATCTGACCGAGCCCAGCTAAGAGCCTATATTAGGACTTATCTGGTAGCTTTGGGGGTGGCGAAGAGGTCATACCTCTCCGCCTCATAGCATCCCAGACGACCGCCCAGCTGCCCTGTTTAGGTCACCCGCCCCTCTTACATCGGGGGCGGGTTGGACCTATGCAGGGTAGGGCTGAGGAATTTGGTCAGTATCTGTTGGATACGATTGCTCGGATTTGGGAAGGGCTGGACTCTAAATTGCAGTGGTCTGAGGAGGGAGGTGCAAGAAGTCCGGCCGATATCATCTAGGCTGAGTTTGATCCTGTTTCCGAGGATGAAGTGGACAGGATTATGCGACATTTGAGTTCCACCACGTGTTTATTGGACCCGTGCCCTTCCTGGATGGTGTATGCCGCCAGGGAGTTCACATGCAGCTGGCTCCGGGCAGTAGTCAATGCTTCGTTAAGGGAGGGCTCTTTCCTGCTGCCTTGAAAGAGGCGGTAGTGAGACCCCTCCTGAAGAAGCCTGCCCTGGACCCTGCTGTATTGAACAACTCATCTCCAACCTTCGTTTTTTAGCGAAGGTTGTTGAGAGTGTGGTGGCTCAACAGTTTCCGCTTTTCCTGGAAGAAGCGGACTATCTAGATCCCTATCAATCGGGCTTCCGACCCGGGTTCAGTACAGAGATGGCATTGGTCGCACTGGTGGATGATCTCTGGAGGGTGCGGGACAGGTTTTTCCTCTGTCCTGGTCCTATTAGATCTCTCGGCAGCTTTTGATACCATAGACCATGGTATCTTATTGCGCTTTGAGGGGTTGGGAGTGGGAGGCACTGTTTTGCAGTGGTTCTCCTACCTCTCGGGCTTAATCGGTGTGGGGGCAGAGGTCGGCCCCAAGGGCTCTCACGGTGGGGTCCCATAGGGGTTGGTCCTCTCAGCCTCCTGTTAACATCTATATGAAGCAGCTGGGTGAGATCATCCGGGTTTAGTGAGGTATCATCAGTATGCTGATGATACACAGTTATACATCTCCACCCCAAACCAAATCAGTGATGCCCTCTCTGATGTCCCGTTGTCTGGATGTGGTACAGATCTGGATGGGCAGGAACAGACTACAGCTCAATCTGGCCAAGACTGAGTGGCTGTGCCTGCAGGCATCTCGCTCCAGTGAATATATTCCATCTTTGGCCATGGGGGGGAGAGATGTTGCCCCTGTGGATGAACCTGGGGGTTCTCCTGGATTCACGCTCAGTTTGGAGGAGCAGGTGGGAGCCGGACCAGGGGCCTTTGCCCAGGTTCGGCTGGCTCGCCAGCTGTGCCTTTATCTGGACCGAGATGCCCTTCGCATGGTCACTCACGCACTTGTTACGTCCTGACTTGACTACTGCAACGCTCTCTATGTAGGACTGCCCTTGCATACCATCCGGAGGCTCCAGCTGGTGCAGAATGCAGCCGCGCGGGTTGTGATGGGAGCTTCCCGATACTCCCATGTTCTCCCGTGAGCTGCATTGGTTGCCGGTTGCCCTCCGGGTGCAATTCAAGGTTTTGACGTTAACATTCAAAGTCCTTCATGGCATGGGTCCAGGGTACTTGCGGGAGCGTCTCCTGCCGATATCAAATACCGGTTGCCCTGTGCGAGCACACAGGCTGGGACTCCTCGGGGTGCCGTCCACGTGACAATGTCGGCTGGCGGTGCCCCGGGGAAGGGCCTATTCTGTATCGGCTCCTGCCTTATGGAACCAACTACCCGTTGAGCTCTGGCTGGCTCCCGATCTCTCCTCTTTCCGACGTGATCTAAAAACTTGGTTGTTTTTACAGGCTGGGCTGGACTGATCTTCTGGGGGAGAGGGTGGGTTTTAATTCGATTTTAATTTGGTTTTATAGTTGTATTTTGGCTTGTCTAGTTTAATTTCTTTTTAAATAATTTATTGTTCTGTGTTTTTATCTGTGAGCCGCCCCGAGTCCTTTTGGAGAGTGGTGGCATACAAGTCAAAATAAAATAAAATAAATTAAAATTAAAATTAAAAAAAAGATACTGAGACTCTGGAAAGAGAGCAGAGAAGAGCAACAAAGATGATTAGGGGACTGAAGGCTAAAACATACATTGCAAGAATTGGGTATGTCTAGTTGAATGAAAATAAGGGGGAGGGATGATAGCAGTGTTCCAGGGGCTGCCACAGAGAAGGGGCTCAAGCTATTCTCCAAAGCATCTGAGGGCAGGACAAGAAGCAATGGATGAAAACTCATCAAGGAGAGAAACAACCTGGAACTAAGGAGGAATTTCCTGACAGTGAGAATGATTACTCAGTGGAAGTCAGCATTCAGTGAGATCCCCCTTCCATCTTTTTGGCTTTCCAGAAAAGCCTTAAAACCTGCTGGCTGGGAGCCCCAATGTGGGTGCTTTTTGCTGGAGGTTGTTGATGGGGTATTAGAGAAGAACCCACCCCTGTGTCCTCTGGCTCCTTGGTCTCTGTTTACAGTAAATCTCGTTAATTTTTAAAACTCTTTTTATATTTGTCTTTTTAATGGTAGGATCCTTGGTGCTATCTGAGCTTGGTTGTTTTCTTGCAGACATCACTAAACTTAGTAACATCATCAGTGTTATCGTATCTTCCTCCAAAATAAGACCTAGCTGGAAAATAAGCCCTAGCATGGTTTTTTAGAATGCTCGTAATATGAGCGCTACCCCCAAAAGAGCCTTGGTGGTGCAGGCTGTTAAATGCCTAGCACTTAAGTTCCAGCTGCCTGCAATTAGTGCAGGCTCGAATCCCACCAGGCTCAAGGTTGACTCAGCCTCCCATCCTCCTGGGGTAGGTAAAGTGAGGACCCAAGATTGTTGGGGGCAATTAGCTGACCTTGTAAAAATGCGCTTAGTAATAATAAGCAGGCATATATGGAATGGAAGGAAGGCTATTGCTGAGCACACTGGGTTGTGCTCCAAAATTGTAAGTCCCTGAGTCTCCGGAGAAGGGAGGCATATAAATATGAATTTTTTAAAAAAGCCCTAGTTAAGATCATCAGCCAGATGGATGCATTTAGTACTATATTTCCTCAAAGATAAGACCTAGCTGGAAAATAAGCCCTAATGCATCTTTTGGAGCAAAAAATAATATATGACCCAGTTTTATTTTCAGGGAAATATGTAGTAAGGGGAAATGAGAGCAAACTCCACCCACGTAAGGAAACCAAACCTACATAAAATGAGAGCAAGCCCCACTTCCTTCTAGCACTGCTGATGTAATGCTGATGCTGATGGGTAATGAAATGTCAGCAAGAAATCAACTAAGCTCAGAGACACCAATACCAGTCATCTCCTCCTCCTCCCACCCCCCTTCCTGGTCATACCCCACACTCCCTTCTAGCACTGATGATGTTACCTAGTTGGGTCATAATATGTCTGCAAGAAAATACCCAAGCTCAGAGAGTACCAAGGACCCCACAATTTACTCCTGTGCCATAAATAATTCTCTTCTATTGGTCTTGCTCAGTTTCTTAGGCATATGGATTATATTTCCTGCTGCCTCTAAAGGCATTATGCATGTGTAAACTCCAGCAAGTGTTAAAGGTCTATGGAGATTCTCAGTCATCCAGGTCATGGTTGCCCCAAAGGTGCTTTTACAGGAGGCAGCTGGACTGTTCTTGTTTTTTTTTTCTTTGAAGACATTTCGCCTCTCATTGGAGATGCAGACAACACAGACTCATCCCCAACAGCCTCCTGTGCCTGTCTTCAACAGTGAAGGAACACAGGGCAGAAAAACATCCTGCAGTCAAGAGGGTCCGGCACCCATTTGCACTACTCAGGTGACCCTGAGGATGCAGATGAACCTCCAAATAGCCTCAACGACTCTCTAAATTAAAAGGATGCAAATGACCAGCTGTCTCCAAGGAGTATAAATCCTTCCATTCCCCACCCTCCAGTCAGAGCTGAAGAAGCTTCTTGGATGAGAAGCGAAAGGTCTTCAAAAGAAAAAAAACAGAAAGTCCAGTTGCCTCCTGAAAAAGCACCTTTGGGACATCCATCAGGTGTTCTGTTCATTTATGGTGACCCTTGATAAAATATCTCAACCCTGATGCTTTGAGGACTCTCTCTTAGTGTGTGGGTATGTAGTGTCACCTCATAAAACATTTCTATGCCTATTTTAGTAAGTTGCCATAAAAAAAGGGGGGGGGGAGGAAAGAAATCTGGAAGAGCAGATGAAAGCAAAAGTACATTCCAACTCTTACCTTTAAAAGTTTGTAACTAAAATACCAGAGATTTTGCCAACTTTTAATTGGAGAACGTGATTGATGACACCCAGCCTGTGAAGGTGCTCAATGGGAGAATCAGGTTTAGGAGACACCCAGGGGAAACAGGGTCCCAGGGGACTGTAAATGACGAGGCCAGAGTTGGCTTCATACAGGGCAGGGCCAGTATGTGCCTCTAATGAATCCTTTGAAGTTTTTGAAGCTTGGCTCGAGAATCATGATTTAATTAGAATTGCTGGAGTCCTGGCAGGTAGACATTCCTGATGTGTTGATAAGATTCTGGCTGGAGCTACAGCAAGCCCACATCTTTCTGTGTTAGTGGTCCTTAATGGCACCTGAACTTATATTCCAAGATGTGAAGAATACAGATTTGAAGTACAAAAATCGGATCAGGAGTCGCCTGTCCAACCTCAAGGACTCAAGAACCCTGACCTCCGAAGAACGTCTTGTGTGGAGTGATCACCCCCGAACAAATCGCAGTGATGACCTCAGAGGTGAGACGGGGAGACTAAAATGCCTGGATTGGATCCATTCAGTTCTTTTTAGACAGTAGCCAAAACAACTTTTACTCTGGAAAAATACTTACACCTAGAAATGCCATCATTGGAGAGAGAACTATTTGCTAAATTTAGATTTGAACTCCTAGATACTACCGTGTTTCCCCGAAAATAAGACCTACCCCGAAAATAAGACCTACCCCGAAAATAAGACCTACCCTGAAAATAAGACCTAGTGTGTTTTTGGGAGCCAAAAAAAATATAAGACAGTGTCTTATTTTTGGGGAAACGGTATGCGATTTGTTCGTGGTTTCGTACATGAATAAATGTACATTGTTCTACATGAATATGGTGTTTTTTTTCATTAAAATATATATATATATATATATATATATATATATATATATATATATATATAGTAGATTTTCACGGGTAGGTATGTAGGTCTTGGTGTATTGGTCTTGTCTGTAAGATTGAGAATACCTTAGTAGCGTTTGAAATCTCATCCGTCATCTTCAGGCTGGTGTCTTCAGCTTCGTTCTTCTGGAGAACTTCGTTCTTCTGGGAGAACTTCTCCCAGAAGAACGAAGCTGAAGACACCAGCCTGAAGATGACGGATGAGATTTCGTCGCTGCTAAGGTATTCTCAATCGACAAGAATACACCAAGACCTACATATATATATATATATATATATAAAAGACCTACCCTGAAAATAAGACCTAGTGTGTTTTTGGGAGCCAAAAAATATATGTCTTATTTTTGGGGAAACACGGTAATGTTAAATTTGGCCGTTATCGGAAAATCCCGTATAATGATAGAACATGTGTATGCGGGGCAAACGCAATAGATTGCATTTGATTGTAGTTTGTACGGGGAAGTAAGAAAAAAAATATCTCGCCCCAATTGTGGATAAATTTCCCCACTGGGACGTAAGGCATAAGTTAATATTCTTATTGAAAGCAGACTCTTCTTCTCTGATAAGGGCAATCACTGGTTATCTTAAAAGGATGACAGTAATATGAGCCAGTTATATTGAAAAGAATTTTATCGATTGTAAGAAAGATGAGCTGAACTAGAAAGGAGCTATGTTAATTAGTATTTCAATCTTCGTAAATATAGTTATTGAACACTTATATTGTCAATTTAATGTTACATATGTTATATTTTTAGATTGTCATTTCCGTAACCGTAAGGTTTTTTAACCATGTGATCTTTGAAAAGGCCTTCGGGCTATTCAATAAACAAACATAAACAAACCAACAGTTCTTTTGCTGGGCAAGCACAGGTAGTCCTCAACTTTGGCATCACAGTTGAGCCCAAAATGTCTGTTGTCAAGTGAGACATTTTGTCCTGGTACTTATCATTTTTAAATTACATTTATATGCCCTTCTCCAAGACTCAGGCTGCTTACAATTTTTGGAGCACAACCCAATGTGCTCAGCAATAGCCTTCATTCCATTGCATATGCCTGCTTATTACTAAGCGGCATTTTTACAAAGTCAGCTTATTGCCCCCAACAATCTTGGGTCCTCAATTTACCTACCCCGAGAGGATGGAAGGCTGAGTCAACCTTGAGCCTGGTGGGATTCAGCCTACAGTGTAGACAGCTGGATCTTAAGAGCAGGCATTTAACAGACTGAGCCACCAAGGACTCATTTGTTTGGTACTCAACTCACAAGCTAGAATTTATTGCTGTCGGCTGCCTTGTGACTCACTATGTTATTCCTCATGGATAAAATTTGTTTGGTACTCATCGTGCCTCCCAGAACCAATTAATGATGAGTACCAAAGTACCTTTATAATTGAAGGGCTATCACAGAGAAGAGAGGATTGACTTACTCTCCAAAGTACTTGAGGGCAGGACAAGAAGCAGTGGTTGGAAGCTTGTTAAAGAGAGAGATCCAATCTAGAAGAGAAGCAATTTCCTGAGGCAAAACAATTACTCAATGAACGACTTGCCTCCAGAAGTTGTAAATGCTCCATCACTAGATATTTAAGAAGAGTTTGGACAGCCACTTGTCCAGGATGGCATGAGTCTCCTTCCAGTCCTGTGATTCTATATTGAATTAAACATGCTTAAAATGTTTGTGTTCCAGCTGTGTTTTATGCCGGCCGTGTAGCGAAGTGACCCTTTGTGTTCTTTCCTGGACAGGAAATGGCCAGCAATGAACTGAAAGAGATCCGCAAAGCCATGACCAAGGAAGCCATCCGGGAGCACCAGATGGCCAAAACTGGAGGGACTCAGACAGACCTTTTCACTTGTGGCAAGTGCAAGAAAAAGAATTGTACCTACACCCAGGTGAGACTTTCGTGGGGCTTATTGTATCACGTTTAAAAGGGTTAAAATCTCCTTTCCCCAGAGGGATCCTGGGCAGCCTACAAATGTTAAAAACACATAAAAGTTACAATCGTAAAAATAATGGAATTGAAATATCTTAAACAGGGCAGGGAATACGGGCAATCCTCGACTTACAGCCACAAAATTTGGAGCCCAGAATTTCTGTGGCTAAAGATTAGTTAAAGTGAATTGTGCCCCGTTTTATGGCCTTTCTTGCCACTGTTGTTAAGTGAGTCACTGCAGCTGATATGTTGGTGACCTAGTTGTTAAGTGAATCTGGTTTCCCCACTGACTTGGCTTGTCAGAAGGTCATGGAAGTTGATCACATGACCCTGGGACACTGCGATGGTCATAAATACGAACCCATCGCCAAGCATCTGGATTTTGATCACATGACTAAGGGGAGGCTGCCAAGGTTGTCATGGTGAAAAATGGCCGTAAGTCACTTCTTCCAGTGATGTTGTAACTTTGAACAGTCATTAAATGAACTGCTGTAAGTCGAGAACTACCTGCAGTTATGATACACGGGAGGGGTGAGGAAAGATGGCGATTTGACTGTTTTGGAAACCTGCCATGTGGCGGAGGCTTATCCTGTGTTTGATTCCCACAGGTGCAAACCCGGAGTTCGGATGAGCCAATGACAACCTTCGTGGTGTGTACGAATGTGAAATGCTGGAAGGTAAGCAATCTTCATGCCTTGGAGCCAGCCTGCATGTGTCCTGTGACCCTGATACAGGTCGCCCTTGATTTACAGCCACAATTGAACTGAAATTACTTTCATTAAGTGAGACAGTTTTTCTGACCTAGGCTGCCCCAACAGCACAAAGCCGACCCCTCGTCCCGATAAACCCCTTTTATTGAGTTTACAGTGAATTCCTCTCCAGCAAAGTCGGCCGACAGTCTTTCAAGAGATTTCTACGACAGACCTTTATCAGGCTTGGGGAGTTGCCAGGCCAATATCTTTCATGCGCCACACTGTAGCAGACAATACTTGGCAAGAAGTCAGGAACAGAACTTCACCCAAATGAACTAATTGTCTCCTGCAAAACCCTCCCCTTTGGCTCCACTTTTATTCCCTATGGGAGGGGCCATTCAATGTCCACCTGTGGCTTTACTCCCAAGTCGACCTTTGTTCCTTAGCTGTTCCCTTCTCCTGGCAGCTCTGTGCATGCACACTGGGAACAGGCTCAGCTGTTCTTCTGCCTCACTGATCTCCAACTCAGAAGGCAGCTGGTAGGTCGACCTTTATCTCTGCCTCTGTTGCAGAGCCCTCGTCAGAGCCTCCCCCAGACTCCAGGACTGGCCCATGTTCCCCCTCAACCTCCTCACTGTCCGAATCTGCTGCCAGCTCCACTGGCGGGCCACAACATAGTTCTTAAGGGAGTTTGCCTATTTTATCCTCCCTTCCCATTCAGCAGAAGAGTTTTTCTTGTGGAATTGTTTCTGTCTCTAAATCCCCTTCCCTCTTCTTACAGTTCTGCTGAGATCATCTCCGGGGAGCAGCCATAGCCAATTCAGGGCCCTAGGCTCTGCCACCGGACTGCTTGCAAGTACCGCCAGCAGATTTTGTCCTGTTTTATGCGCCAAGTTTGCTTTGTGCTCTGCATCATCCAGTTGAGGAGGGCCCGGCTGCCTGCACACCTGTAGGAAGTAGCAGCGGCTGGGAACAGAGGCTGCCGGGATTAGCACCAGATGGAAAGTTTCCCGGACCAGCCAGCTTATTGTGATGTGGGACAGCCATTATTATTATTATTATTATTATTATTATTATTATTATTATTTTGTTCTTGTTTAATTTCTTTTCTCTTTAAAACGGCCAGGCTTCGAGCCTCAAAGTTTGTACAGAAGCTTCTTGTGACTCTCTCCTTGGCTCGGTGCAATTCTCAAAAGTTACAACCAGTATTAACCCAACTTCTTAATCCGGGTTCCAAGCCTTTTGTATTTTGCTTTCATTGCACAAACCCTGCCTGTGTTTGAAAGCGGTGCAAGGGGCTGCGTGGAAGAGTCTGAGGGTTCTCAATCAAGACCTCCCAGCCTCTCTACCGAATAAAGTATTACTCGTCCTGCTTCCATTTTGTTTTGGGGCTGGAATGAATAGGAAATAAGAGTTAAGCGGGTTATTTTCCTTTTTCAAATCAGTTGAAATATATGATAAGAAGAACTCCCGTGAAGCAAAACATTTCCAACAAGTTGGCAGCTGTCATTCGAGATGAAAAGTGTGGGCTTCAAAAGAAAACTAGGGGAAAAATGTTCAAAATTAGGAGTGTTTCCAGGAAAACGGCTTTAATTTCAGCAGTTGGGTGGGAGGGATAAAAATAAAAGGCAGATATGAATTTCTTGCAATCTTTCAGCCTCCTCGTAAGTTTGCAGCTTGCAGACTTTGGAGAACTGCCCTGTAAAATGGAGGCGGTCCGACTTGCATCCATCTTGACTGTGGTGTCTGAAATCCCTAAACTTCCTGCGTTCTTTGTGTGTATTAGGAATACAGCCGCCACATACTAATTGCATACTAATTACACACCAGTTTCCGTTTTCCATAGGGGCCAGTCTCTGCGTTGAACCCACGCAGATAACACCCAAGTGTGAAAAGAGAGCCGTTTTTATGCTTGATGGAGAGGGTAATTGGGCCTGCATGCCCAGGCCTATTAGCAGCCTCCAAGTGCAAGTGTTACTAACACAAAAGTATTTGAGTTTGTGTAAATGAAAAATCCTGGCGATTGTGAGGAAGGAAAAGCAAGTTTGTGCTTAGGCTGGTGGTATTTAAATACCAGCCAAGTTCTCAGAAAAGAGTTGGAAAACAAAATTTTAGACCGTGTGTCTCAAATTTGCAGACAGTTAGTTTCAACTCCCAGAATTCCCAGCCAGCTATGCTGGCTGGGAATTCTGGGGTTAATCCATCTGTCTGAACGTTACAACTTTCAGAAATATTTTTACATCTTCCTCCGGTCATCCAAGGTAGCTAAGCTTAAGGCAAATAAGCCGAACAATCAATTCCGCGATTTGGAAAAATGGATTTGTATCTCTGCTGCCACATCTGTGTCGGGCCCTCTTGTTTTTATTTAATATTAAAATTTATTTTGTGTGTTCCATGTACAGTCATGAAATGCAAAATAATAAACTTCCTTCACAAAGAACAGAGCCATCTGATTTCGATGTGGTGCATCCTCCGTGCCAGTTGAAACCATCAACAATTTTTAAAAATAAAAATAAGAAATTGAGGGGAGGGAAAGCAGAGATCGTTGATGTTCACTTGTCTGTTGCGAAACACACCACTCATTTCAACCCCTGCGAGGTTGCCCAGCATGCTTTCCCTAACTTTGGATGGTTTTAACCATGGTTGGTCTTGGTGTTGTCGTTTCTCAATGCGACTATTAGTATAGGTAGCCCTTGGTTTATAACAGCTTGTTTAGTGACTGTTTAAAATAAAATTATAAAATTATAATATAAATTATAAAAGATGTTGAGACTCTAGAAAAGTGCAGAGAAAGAGCAGCCAGGATGATTAGGGGAC
>CM019150.1:8023208-8066634 GCA_009733165.1 Naja naja
GGTTGGACTAGAAGACCTCCAAGGTCCCTTCCAACTCTGTTATTCCATTCTAATTCAATTAAAGAAATGTTTTATGGAAAGATCTGTTGGTTTGCTTAGTTTCCAGGCTCAAGGCCACCTGTAGAGCAACAATAATAGCCTTCTTGTCCTGCTTAAAGGCTTCCCAGAAATACAGGTAGTCCTTGACTTACAACCGTTCATTTAATGGCTGTTCAAATTACAACTGCACTGAAAAGTGACTTGTGAACATTTTCACAGTTACGACCATTGCCGCATCCCCACAATCACGTCATCAAAATGCAGATGCTTGCCAATTGACTCGTATTTATGACGGTGGCAGTGTTGCGGGTCACGTGATCCCCTTTGCGACCTTGACAAGCAAAGTCAATGGGAAGCCAGATTCACTTAGCGCCACGTTGCTAACTTAACCACTGCAGTGATTCACTGAACAACTGTGGGAAGAAGCTTGTATAATGGGGAAAAACTCATTGAGCAATTGTCTTGCTGAGCAACTGAAACGTTGGGCTCCATTGTGGTCATAAGTCAAGGACTACCTGTATTGTTTGACCATTGTTGGAACAGGATACTGCTGGATTTATTCTTAACTCAGGAAAATGGATGTTCTGATCTGAAGGAAAGCCAACTTTTAAGCCAAGAATTTTGATGATAAGGAAGCTGCTGATGAAATCTTACAATGGGACTCCTTCAAGCTTCTTGGATCAGAAGCAAAACGTCTTTAAAGAAAAGTCAGAAAGTCCAGTTACCTCATGAAAAAAGCATCTTGTGACTCCTTCCAATCAGGACCAACCACATATAGTGGCAGAAAACCACATGAGTGTTACAAACTAGGAAGGAGAGGGGATTGTGGCTATAAAGGCTATTTTTAACTCTTAAGATTTTAGCCCAAAATTTCTGTTGCTAAGTGAGATACCGTGTTTCCCCGAAAATAAGGCCCTGTCTTATATATATTTTTGCCACCAAAAAAAGGTGTCAGCTTGAAATTCAGCGCCAACATAATGGGAAGGGGGTTGGAGGAGTTGACAAGTTCAAGGTTATTCTGTATGTTGTACTAAGAAATTCCAGTTGCAGTTAATTGGTTCTGGAATTATGAAGTGTAGAAGTGGGAGGAGAAAAGGTGGATTCTGTGTGGCCGCACGAAAAATTCTTTCACTTTGGGAAATGCCTAGACGTCACCAGATCTGTTCCTAATAAATCAATTGGAGAGAATATGTCTTGGAGTGATTGATATCCTGGATACTTTTGGATGCCTTATGTTTGTTTTCCAAAGTCCACTTTTATTTTTGAAGGGGCTTGGCTGGTCCCTGAAGGTCTTTTCCCAGAGATGGAAAAAGATCAACAATCAGCAGTTGGAGAGCTGCAGGAGGGGTGTGGTGGGGCCCTCCCTCTGGAGCATTTAACTGAATCTGACAGCCCTGGTTTGGAGGAGATGATGGATGCTTTCAGAATGACAGTAGATGAAAGAGATTTGGGAGCTATACCTAAGCGTTTCAACTCAAGAAGTTGTTATAATCCAGATGTAACCCAGCTGTCTGAAGAGAAATCTTTTTCTAGCCCCAGGCATATTGCTATTCTGCCAGATTGGAGGGAAGAGAGACAATTGGGGTCGGAAATCTCTTAAGAAGACAAACCCAAGATTTATCCTGGGAGTCCATCGGAGCAGATTTACATCAACAGTTCCAGAATCTAAAGGTGACAAGCTTGGTCTCACAGTCTGTTTGGATGGGGGAAGCTTGAGACCACCCGTGTTCACTTACCCAAGTATCGTGAGGACGAGGAAAGTATACAGATGCCAGTTGGAGGAGCCAGCAAAGAAGCATCAACTGACAGAGGTATGTTGCAGCCTCCGAGGCAATCTCCTCATTTCCAAAAAGGAATTTTGCCCCTACAGAGTATCCCTCCAGGGTGGGGATTTTATCCAGGCCAGGGGTGGATTCAGTGCCAATGGCAGCCAGCACCAACACAGCCCTGTTCTGAAGCGGGGTTGCCTAGACAACAGACAGCAGCCACGTCCCCTCCACCCGACCAGGGAACCAGGCCACACCCATCTTTCTTCTGGCAACCACAAATGCAACCCCAACCTGCAGCGAGGCCACAGGGACCCCTATTCCAGAGAGGCACCACCCAGCCAGGCTTCAGGGGGCCTACCCAGCCAACGTACGCCACCCGGCTGGTTCTTTTCATTCCAGTTCAACCTGCAGGGGCCTGGCAGGTGCCACCTCCCCAACACGACCCAGGCGGACCAAATACCCTTTAAGGCCATATTCGATGGCCGCCATGAACATTTCAATTACTTCCTCACTTGAATCTGATCCCATATAGAACAATTTGGAGATCAATATGCTACAAGCGCGATTTGGTTACAGCCATAACAGATGGGATGAATGAAGGGATGCTTCAGACTGGGTGGCCCAACTACACAATGAACAAGCCCCGAATTACGATGTAAATGGATTTATTCGATTATTAAGACTCAGATTTGAAAATCCAACAGGGTAGCAGAGAATGAAGAGAAGTTAATGGAAATGAGGCAAGGCAAGCGACCCTTGTCAGAATTTATTTGGGACTTTAGAAGGGTCACAAGCCACTTCATGGATTGGCCTGAAAGAATGACTTTACACTACTTTAAAAATGCCATTGATCCAGAAGTAAAGAAGGCCTGTGAAATTAGGGGAATCCCAGAGACCTTACAATCGTGGTATGCCGCCTCCCTCAGCTTAGATCGCAGCATCAACCCACACAGGAAACCCTCTCCGGCGGCCCCACCTAAGAGAATTGTGGCTAGGAGACCACCAACTGGACCAGCCAAAACTGCTCGTACCTGGCCCACTAGGGGGCTGAAATGTTTTTTTTTAATTACATTTATATGCCGCCCTTCTCCGGAGACTCAGCGGCTTACAATTTGGGATGCAACCCAGTGTGCTCAGCAATAGCCTTCATTCCATTGTATATGCCTGCTTATTACTAAGCGGCATTTTTACAAGGTCAGCTAATTGCCCCCAACAATCTTGGGTCCTCAATTTACCTACCCCAAGAGGATGGAAGGCTGAGTCAACCTTGAGCCTTGAGCCTGGTGGGATTCGAGCCTACAGCAGTTGTAGGCAGCTGGAACTTAAGTGCAGGCAATTAACAGCCTGAGCCACCAAGGCTTGAAATGTTACCACTGTGGCCAAGCCAGTCATAGAGCAGCAGACTGTCTGGCCCCTGCTCCTGTACCACAAAGTACGCAGTCAAAGTCTAATCCAGCTGTTAGAGGTCGGAAGAATCAAGGAAGACCTCGGGCATTGGCGGGTTAGCCAAACACAGCTGGGAAAGCCCTCTGCACAGATGGGAGCAACAGACCACCAGATCGGCACCACGTCCGAGAACCCGACCTGTGAAGCGACCCAATGGTGAGTGATCCCATCATACCTTTTACAGTAAAGGTCAAGTTAGTGGTACCAAACACGGGGAGGCGGGGAGTTAGAAGCTGTCGTTGATACTGGATGTTCTAGATGTCTTATCGGACTCCCTATCGTTGAACAATTGGGCATAAAGACTAACCCGCTAAAACGCCCAATCAGATTTGAGCAAGTGGATGGAACTTTAATTGGGGGGGACCCCAGCCACCCAAATGACAGAGTTGATCAAGATGGAATTAGGGCCCCATCGTGAATTCATACGCTTCATAGTGGCCCCCAAGATGTCAGAATCAATCATACTGGGACTTGCTTGGCTAGACAAATGGGCCCCGACGATCAAATGGGAGGATGGATTCAGAAAAATCCTCATTGCACCGGGCCCATTGCCCCTTCTTCTGCCCACTACAAAACCACCAGTCAGCTTGAACCCAGAGCCTGAGCCAGCATCCATAGCGTCCCACCTTCTCCCAGATAACCCCCAGGTACCCGACCAATACAAAGATTTGGCTGAAGCATTCAGTGAAGAAGAGTGTAATGTTTTACTTCCCCATCGAGCCACTGATTGCGCCATAGAATTAGAGCCCGGGATGGAATTACCAAAACCAAAGATGTAGTCAATGACGCCTGCTGAAATGACTGAATTGACAGCAATTTGGAACGAGGGTTTATTGAGCCTGCCAAATCAAGATTAGCTGCCCCCGTGTTGTTCAAGGAGAAGAAAGATGGCGGGTTGAGATTGTTTGTTGACTTTAGAGGCGTGAACACCGTATGCATCAAAAACACGTATCCTCTCCCCCTTATGAAGGACTTATTGAACCACCTGTTGAAGGGCAGGTGGATCTGGAGCTAGATCTCAGGGGAGCTTACTACCGGGTCTGCATCAAAGAGGGAGATGAGTGGAAAACTTCTTTTAACTGCCCTCTGGGTACCTTCCAATTCAAAGTCATGCCTTTTGGACTTCAGGGGGCTCCTGCAGTGTTTATGCAGCTCATCAGTGAGGTGCTATACCTGCACCTTTACCAGGGGGTCCTCGTATACCTGGTGACATCCTTATCTTCAGCGAAATCATGGAAGAATATATTCAATTGGTCCGACAAGTCCTTGAAAAACTTCTAGCCGCCAAATTATATGTGAAACTATCAAAATACGAATTCCATAAAGAGTCGCTGGACTATTGAGGCTACCAAATATCCAACCGGGGGATTGAAATGGACCCCAGAAAGGTGAAAGCGGTGCTGGACTGGCAACCCCCCAGAACCTGAAAGCAACTTCAAAGTTCCTTGGGGTTTGCCAACTTCTATAGACAATTCATTCCGTCATTTGCTGAAGTTGCCCTCCCATTAACGGAGCTATTAAAAACAGGCCCGTCACCCACCAAACTGAAGGGTCCTCGTGGAGGGGGGAGAGGGGGTTAAGGACAATTTTTAAACCCCTGTATCTGTTTTGTGTTTTGTTTTCTCTTAGGAGGAGGAGTTTTCAAGGGGGATGCCTGTCAGCTTTGAAATTCAGCTGCCAACGTAATGGGAAGGGGGGGGTGGAGGAGGTGACAAGTTCAACGTTATTCTGTATGTCGTACTATGAAATTCCAGTTGCAGTTAATTGGTTCTCATGATTTATGAAGCGTAGAAGTGGGAGGAGAAAAAGGTGGATTCTGTGTAGCGCAGGAAAATTCTTTCACTTTGGGAAATGCCTTAGATGTACCAGATCTGTTTCTAATAAATCAATTGGAGAGAATATGTCTCAGAGTGATTGATATCCTGGATACTTTCTGGATGCCTTACAAAGGCACCAGGTCTTATTTTGGGGGGATGCCATCCACTGACTAACCTCACTTGCGCACATCGCTCCCAGCCACCTTTTCGCTGTCAGAGGCCTTCAGGAACTTCTTCTGCAGCCAGCAAGGCTTTCCTGAAGGCCTCTGCAGGGGATAACAGAGCTCAGGATCGATCCAGAGCTTTGTAATCAGCTACAGAGGCCTTCAGGAAAGATTTGCCAGCCTTGCCGGCTGCAGAAGAAATGGGCCGGCAAGGCAGGTGTCGGAGTGTGCAAGGCCTGGCTACAACTGTCCAAAGGTAAGTAGGAGGGCAGCTCCATCCCCCATCCCCACCCTAGCTTAATTTTTACCCGTCCACTCTGGAGTGGGTGGGATCTTAATTAGGGCTTATTTTGGGGGTGGGGCTTACATTGGGTGTATGTGTAAAAAATCAGGCTAGGACTTACTTTCAGGGTAGGTCATATTTTTGGGGAAACAGGTTAAGTGAGTTTTGCCCTATACCGTGTTTCCCCGAAAATAAGACCTACCCCGAAAATAAGACCTACCCCCAAAATAAGACCCACCGAAAATAAGACCTACCCCGAAAATAAGACCTAGTGTGTTTTGGGAGCCAAAAAAATATAAGACAGTGTCTTATTTTCGGGAAACACGGTATGCGATTTGTTTGTGGTTTCACATGAATAAATGTACATTGTTCTACATGAATATGGTAAGTGTTTTTTTCATTAAAATATATATATATATATATATATAGACCTACCCAAAAATAAGACCTAGTGTGTTTTGGGAGCCAAAAAATATAAGATAGTGTCTTATTTTCGGGGAAACACGGTATTATGACCTTTCTTGCCATAGTTGTTAAGTGAATCACTGCAGTTGTTTTTGCCAATTTTGTCAAAAAGGGAGTTACCACGCTTAATTGTCTAAATCAGTGGTGGCTAACATTTTTGGGCTCCTGTGCCAAAAATTGTGCATGCGTGCGTTTGCGTGCCAGCACCCAGAAGGCAATGTGCGTCCTCCCGCCCCCTGCACATGTGCGTGCAATCCCCCGCCACCCTTACCTGCACTGCACCTCCTAGCTGATTTTTGTTTAGGCCTTTTGGCCTCCCAGATGCTTGATGAAAGCCTTGCAGCCCAAAAATAGACTGTTTCATCACTTCCGGTATTTCGAAATACAGGAAGTGATGAAACGGGCCTATTTTTCGGGCTGCAGAAGCTCCTTAAGCCTCTGGGAGGTCAAAAAAGGCCTCAAACAGGCCAAAAATCAGCTGTGAGGCACGCACATGCGCAGTGAGGTAAGTTTGCCTGTGGCTCGCATGCCAGCACAAATAGCTGTGCATGCCACCTGTGGCACATATGCCATAGGTTCGCCATCGTGGGTCTAAATCCTTAATGTTCTCCTGATCCCATTTTCACTGTCTTTATTAGCTGAATTTTCAAAACTCTTTTCTTGAATACATCTAAAATCTTTGAATGAGCTTAATCGTGTACTCCATAGATCTGGGAAACAGTGGCAAGAAAGGTTTGGAGATTATTTTTTACAATCCAAAGATTTGGAAAGAATAAATAATATTCTAGGTAAAATAGGAAGGAGGCTTCGAAACTCCTGGAAATACAGAATTCTACCTCAACATTCTGACCGGTTTGTTTTTTCTTTCAGCTCCATCAAAAGGCAGGAGTCTGTAAAAACTCCCACTACTCCCAAAATCACTACTTTCCCTCCAGTGCCCATCACGTGTGACACAGTTCGAGGCAAATGCCGAGAAATGTTAACTTCGGCACTCCAGACAGACAGTAAGTCACAGGAGGAATGAGCGTGGCTCCTGATTTTTCCTTCCGTAAACCTTTTTTTTTCATTCTGTCCTAGTACTGAACACAACTACTGGTGTATGTAATGTTCATCTTATTTCCTGTAAGATAAGATAAGATAAGATAACCTCTTTTGTCACTTTTTCTGTGTACATACTGGCATACATTAAAAACGAAATTCTGATGCCCACTCTCAAAAGAATCTATCTATCCATCCATCCATCCATCCATCACCCATAGGCACACACACACACAGACACACACAGACACACACACAGACACACCCACATTGTATATACACATATATACACACTAATATATATACACACACACCTATATCTATATATCTATAGATGTATATCTCTGTGTCTCTGTCTCTATCTCTGTGTGTGTGTCTCTCTCTGTTCATCTTTTCATCCATCCATCCATCCATCCATCCATCCAACCACCCACCCACCCACCAATATACATACCGTGTTTCCCCGAAAATAAGACCTACCCCGAAAATAAGACCTAGTGCAAATCTCCAGTTCCAGGAAGACTTTTCAGGGAGCAACTGCACCAAGTAAAACACCCCCTACACACTCACACCCACTATTTGGCACCATAAATATATAAGACCTACCCCAAAAATAAGACCTAGTGTGTTTTTGGGAGCCAAAAAAAATATAAGACAGTGTCTTATTTTCAGGAAAACACGGTATGCACATATTCATATGTTGTATATATAGTATATATATATACACATATACACACTCACTCATATATATACAAATATACATACCTACATCTATAGATATATTTCTGTCTGTCTGTCTGTCTATCAATCTATCATCTCTATATTTATTAATCACAGACTATTTAGAACACATAGCAGGAAAAAAAAACTTGAGAATTAATAAGGTTGATACTATATGGTATGGCATAAAGCTATTGCAGAATCTAGTTGTTTTGCTTTGGATCCCGAAGAGCCTCCCTCCCAGAAGGTAACAAAACTGCTCATGGAGAGGACGTGTAGCGTCCCTGACAATACTGTGGACCCTACTCAAGGATCGCTTATATGCCATGTCCTGGATAGAAGGGAGTGAATTTCTAATCATTGTTTCTGCCGTCCTCACCACTCTCTGCACTGCCTTCCTGTCTGAGGCAGTAATGCTTCCAAACCACCCAGTAATACAATACAACAGTATGCTTTCAACCATCCCTCTATAAAAGTGGTAAGGACAGGGGAAGGAAGATCTTCTCAGGACAAATTATTAGTTAATTGTTTGCATCCTAAAAGTTTGTATAGAAATATGTTATCAACCACCTGCTTCACCAATAGAATATTTGTAGTTCAGAAGTGTCCTTGGTGCTCTCTGAGTTTGGTTGTTATCTTGCAGAGATTTCATGACCCAACCAGGTATAAAGAGAGCAAGCCCCATTTTCTTCTAATGCTGATGATGTTACCTAGTTGGGTCATGAAACATCTGCAAAAAAAAAAACAGCCAACGCTCACAGAGCACCAAGGACTCCATACCTTGCTTTGCAGTTGGGCATCTCTGAGGAGGATTCACAGTTCCATGACAGGAAATGCCAATTTATTGGTTGTACAAAGTTGAAGGCACAAAACAGAAAATGCTTTCTGTTTGGCTATAACCACTGAAAAGATGCTTGGTAGATGGCCCCATTGGCCAATTTGATACATAGTATTTTACTAGATGACCACAATTGAGCTCAACTATTTCTGTTGCTATGTATGACAGTTGTTAAGGGAATTTTGCCCCATTTCATGACCTTTCTTGTCACAGGTCCGAAGCAAATCATTGTAATTGTTAAGCTAGTAACCCAGTTGTTAAATGAATCTGGCTTCCCCTCTGACTTTGCTTGTCAGAAATTCGCCAAAGGGGATGGCGTGACCGGATGCTTTAACCGCCATAAATATGAGTCGGTTGCCAAGCATCTGAATTTTGATCACGACATTGGCATGCTAAAATGGTCATACGCGGTGATAAGTGGTCATAAGTCACTTTTTTTCAATCCCATTGTAACTTTGAATGGTAAATGAACTGTTGTAAATTGAGGACTCCCTGTAACACCTACTCTTAAATATTCCTATTATGCTCCTTTTCCTTAACAGATGACTATGTGGCCATTGGTGCTGACTGTGAGCAACTTGCTGGCCAGATTGAAGAATATATCCTTTCATTGTTTGTCGTATTAGTAAACAAAACTAAACAGATTAGTAACCTGATATTGTCCAGATGTTTTGGCCTGCAGTCCCCTTGCCCTCATTAGGTGTGTTAAAGGCTTTGAGAATTAAATCCAAAACACCTTGAGGGTATCACCTGAAAAAAAAAATTACAGGATTCTGATCACATTATTTCAAATGGAAATTCTTATTTTTAAGGCCCTTTTCCAGACTCTGTATATATCTTGCCATGATATCCGGGAGATCTTGATTCCAAGGGAGGTCACCGTTCCGCAGATAGGCAGGTGTGAAGCTCTCCTTTTGAGGTTGGGGCCTGGTGGTCGGTTGGGCCTGTTGCTGATATACCTATCCCCCAACTATGTGGCAACGGCCATGCCTGGGTTGCTCGATGCCCCCTCGGGAGTGGCGGTGGAGTTCCCAAGCCTTCTGGTTTTGGGTGACTTCAACCTGCCCTCCCTGGGGGGGACGTCGGGACTGGCCCAGGAGTTCATGGCTTCCATGGCAGCTATGGACCTGACCCAAATAATACAGGCCCCCACACATGAGGGGGGCAACACACTCGACCTTGTTTTTGTCTTGGAACGTTGGTGCAGTGATCTGGGGGTGGGCACCGTGAATGTCCAATCCATAGCATGGTCACATCACTCACCTCCGGCTGGTCTTCCAACAAGCGGCCCCACACCATTGGGATGAGGAGCCACTGAGATGGTTCCGCCCCAGACGTCTGATGGACCCTGAAAGGTTCCAGACGGAACTGGGGTTTCTGCCCGCCTCCTTATCCACAGCTCGCCGAGGTACTGGCGGCCACCTGGCAACAGGCTGCTACTGAGGCCCTCGACCGAAGTTGTCCTCTGCCCCTCACTCACCGAGATCCCAGATGGCTCCTTGGTTCACGGAGGAGCTCAGGGAGATGAAGCGTGAGGAGGGGTTAGAGAGCAGGTGGAGGTCCACCCACCATCTGACCGAGCCCAGCTAAGAGCCTATATTAGGACTTATCTGGTAGCTTTGGGGTGGCTAAGAGGTCATACCTCTCCGCCTCATAGCATCCAGACACCCAGCTGCCCTGTTTAGGTCACCCGCCCCTCTTACATTGGGGGCGGGTTGGACCCTATGCAGGGTAGGGCTGAGGAATTTGGTCAGTATCTGTTGGATACGATTGCTCGAATTTGGGAAGGGCTGGACTCTAAATTGCAGTGGTCTGAGGAGGGAGGTGCAAGAAGTCCGCCGATATCATCTAGGGCTGAGTTTGATCCTGTTTCCGAGGATGAAGTGGACAGGATTATGCGACATTTGAGTTCCACCACGTGTTTGTTGGACCCGTGCCCTTCCTGGATGGTGTATGCCGCCAGGGAGTCACACAGCGCTGGCTCCGGGCAGTAGTCAACGCCGTAAGGGAGGGCTCTTTCCTGCCGCCTTGAAAGAGGCGGTGAGACCCTCCTGAAGAAGCCTGCCCTGGACCCTGCTGTATTGAACAACTTTCGTTGTCTCCAACCTTCGTTTTTTAGCGAAGGTTGTTGAGAGTGTGGTGGCTCAACAGTTTCCGCTTTTCCTGGAAGAAGCGGACTATCTAGATCCCTATCAATCGGGCTTCCGACCCGGGTTCAGTACAGAGACGGCATTGGTCGCACTGGTGGATGATCTCTGGAGGGCGCGGGACAGGTTTTTCCTCTGTCCTGGTCCTATTAGATCTCTGGGCAGCTTTCAATGCTATCGACCATGGTATCTTATTGCGGCGCCTTGAGGGGTTGGGAGTGGGAGGCACTGTTTTGCAGTGGTTCTCCTACCTCTCGGGGCGTTCGCAATCGGTGTTGGAAGGGGGGCAGAGGTCGGCCCCAAGGGCTCTCACGTGTGGGGTCCCATAGGGGTTGGACCTCTCGCCCCTCCTGTTTAACATCTATATGAAGCCGCTGGGTGAGATCATCCGGGTTTTGTGAGGTATCATCAGTATGCTGATGATACACAGTTATACATCTCCACCCCAAACCAAATCAGTGATGCCCTCTCTGTGATGTCCCATTGTCTGGATGTGGTACGGATCTGGATGGGCAGGAACAGACTACAGCTCAATCCGCCAAGATTGAGTGGCTGTGCCTACAGGCATCTCGCTCCAGTGAATATATTCCATCTTTGGCCATGGGGGGAGAGATGTTGCCCGCTGTGGATAGGGCGCGGAACCTGGGGGTTCTCTTGGATTCACGGCTCAGTTTGGAGGAGCAGGTGGGAGCCGTGACCAGGGGGGCCTTTGCCCAGGTTCGGCTGGTTCGCCAGCTGCGCCTTTATCTGGACCGAGATGCCCTTTGCATGGTCACTCACGCACTTGTTACGTCCCAACTCGACTACTGCAATGCTCTCTATGTAGGACTGCCCTTGCATACCATCCGGAGGCTCCAGCTGGTGCAGAATGCAGCTGCGCAGGTTGTGATGGGAGCTTCCCGATACTCCCATGTTACGCCCCTCCTGCGTGAGCTGCATTGGTTGCCGGTTGCCCTCCGGGTGCAATTCAAGGTTCTGACATTAACATTCAAAGTCCTTCATGGCATGGGTCCGGGTACTTGGGGAGCCGCCTCCTGCAATACAGATCACCCTGTGCGAGCACACAGGCTGGGACTCCTCGGGGTGCCGTCCACATGACAATGTCGGCTGGCGATGCCCCGGGGAAGGGCCTATTCTGTATCGGCTCCTGCCTTATGGAACCAACTACCCGTGAGCTCTGGCTGGCTCCCGATCTCTCTTTCCGACGCATCTAAAACCTGGTTGTTTTACAGGCTGGGCTGGACTGATCTTCTGGGGAGAGGGTGGGTTTTAATTGATTTTAATTTGGTTTTATAGTTGTATTTTGGCTTGTCTAGTTTAATTTCTTTTTAAATAATTTATTGTTCTGTGTTTTTATCTGTGAGCCCTGAGTCCTTTTGGAGAGTGGTGGCATACACATCAAAATAAAATAAAATAAAATAAAATTAAAATTAAAAAAAAGATACTGAGACTCTGGAAAGAGAGCAGAGCAGAGCAACAAAGATGATTAGGGGACTGAAGGCTAAAACATACATTGCAAGAATTGGGTATGTCTAGTTGAATGAAAATAAGGGGGAGGGATGATAGCAGTGTTCCAGGGGCTGCCACAGAGAAGAGGGGCTCAAGCTATTCTCCAAAGCATCTGAGGGCAGGACAAGAAGCAGTGGATGAAAACTCATCAAGGAGAGAAACAACCTGGAACTAAGGAGGAATTTCTTGACAGTGAGAATGATTACTCAGTGGAAGTCAGCATTCAGTGAGATCCCCCTTCCATCTTTTTGGCTTTCCAGAAAAGCCTTAAAACCTGCTGGCTGGGAGCCCCAATGGGGGTGCTTTTTGCTGGAGGTTGTTGATGGGGTATTAGAGAAGACCCCACCCCTGTGCCCTCTGGCTCCTTGGTCTCTATTTACAGTAAATCTTGTTAATTTTTAAAACTCTTTTTATATTTGTCTTTTTAATGGTAGGATCCTTGGTGCTATCTGAGCTTGGTTGTTTTCTTGCAGACATCACTAAACTTAGTAACATCATCAGTGTTATCGTATCTTCCTCCAAAATAAGACCTAGCTGGAAAATAAGCCCTAGCATGGTTTTTTAGAATGCTCGTAATATAAGCGCTACCCCCAAAAGAGCCTTGGTGGTGCAGGCTGTTAAATGCCTAGCACTTAAGTTCCAGCTGCCTGCAATTAGTGCAGGCTCGAATCCCACCAGGCTCAAGGTTGACTCAGCCTTCCATCCTCTCGGGGTAGGTAAATTGAGGACCCAAGATTGTTGGGGGCAATTAGCTGACTTTGTAAAAATGCCGCTTAGTAATAATAAGCAGGCATATACAATGGAAGGAAGGCTATTGCTGAGCACACTGGGTTGCGCTCCAAAAATTGTAAGCCGCCCTGAGTCTCTGGAGAAGGGTGGCATATAAATATGAATTTTAAAAAAAAGCCCTAGTTAAGATCATCAGCCAGATGGATGCATTTAGTACTATATTTCCTCAAAGATAAGACCTAGCTGGAAAATAAGCCCTAATGCATCTTTTGGAGCAAAAAATAATATATGACCCAGTTTTATTTTCAGGGAAATATGTAGTAAGGGGAAATGAGAGCAAACTCTACCCACGTAAGGAAACCAAACCTACATAAAATGAGAGCAAACCCCACTTCCTTCTAGCACTGCTGATGTAATGCTGATGCTGATGGGTAATGAAATGTCAGCAGGAAATCAACTAAGCTCAGAGACACCAATACCAGTCATCTCCTCCTCCTCCCCCCCCTTCCTGGTCATACCCCACACTCCCTTCTAGCACTGATGATGTTACCTAGTTGGGTCATAATATGTCTGCAAGAAAATACCCAAGCTCAGAGAGTACCAAGGACCCCACAATTTACTCCTGGCCCATAAATAATTCTCTTCTATTGGTCTTGCTCAGTTTCTCAGGCATATGGATTGTATTTCCTGCTGCCTCTAAAGGCATTATGCATGTGTAAACTCCAGCAAGTGTTAAAGGTCTATGGAGATTCTCAGTCATCCAGGTCATGGTTGCCCCAAAGGTGCTTTTACAGGAGGCAGCTGGACTGTTCTTGTTTTTTTTTTTCTTTGAAGACATTTCACCTCTCATTGGAGATGCAGACAACAGAGACTCATCCCCAACAGCCTCCTGTGCCTGTCTTCAACAGTGAAGGAACACAGGGCAGAAAAACATCCTGCAGTCAAGAGGGTCCGACACCCATTTGCACTACTCAGGTGACCCTGAGGATGCAGATGAACCTCCAAATAGCCTCAACGACTCTCTAAATTAAAAGGATGCAAATGACCAGCTGTCTCCAAGGAGCATAAATCCTTCCATTCCCCACCCTCCAGTCAGAGCTGAAGAAGCTTCTTGGATGAGAAGCGAAAGGTCTTCAAAAGAAAAAAAACAGAAAGTCCAGTTGCCTCCTGAAAAAGCACCTTTGGGACATCCATCAGGTGTTCTGTTCATTTATGGTGACCCTTGATAAAATATCTCAACCCTGATGCTTTGAGGACTCTCTCTTAGTGTGTGGGTATGTAGTGTCACCTCATAAAACATTTCTATGCCTATTTTAGTAGTTGCCATAAAAAAGGGGGGGAGGAAAGAAATCTGGAAGAGCAGTTGAAAGCAAAAGTACATTCCAACTCTTATCTTTAAAAGTTTGTAACTAAAATACCAGAGATTTTGCCAACTTTTAATTGGAGAATGTGATTGATGACACCCAGCCTGTGAAGGTGCTCAATGGGAGAATCAGGTTTAGGAGACACCCAGGGGGGAAACAGGGTCCCAGGGGACTGTAAATGACATAGGCCAGAGTTGGCTTCATACAGGGCAGGGCCAGTATGTCGCCTCTAATGAATCCTTTGAAGTTTTTTGAAGCTTGGCTCAAGAATCATGATTTAATTAGAGCGATTGCTGGAGTCCTGGCAGGTAGACATTCCTGATGTGTTGATAAGATTCTGGCTGGAGCTACAGCAAGCCCACATCTTTCTGTGTTAGTGGTCCTTAATGGCACCTGAACTTATATTCCAAGATGTGAAGAATACAGATTTGAAGTACAAAAATCGGATCAGGAGTCGCCTGTCCAACCTCAAGGACTCGAAGAACCCTGACCTCCGGAAGAACGTCTTGTGTGGAGTGATCACCCCCGAACAAATCGCAGTGATGACCTCAGAGGTGAGACGGGGAGACTAAAATGCCTGGATTGGATCCATTCAGTTCTTTTTAGTCAGTAGCCAAAACAACTTTTACTCTGGAAAAATACTTACACCTAGAAATGCCATCATTGGAGAGAGAACTATTTGCTAAATTTAGATTTGAACTCCTAGATACTACCGTGTTTCCCGAAAATAAGACCTACCTGAAAATAAGACCTACCCCGAAAATAAGACCTACCCTGAAAATAAGACCTACCCCGAAAATAAGACCTACCCCAAAAATAAGACCTAGTGTGTTTTGGGAGCCAAAAAATATAAGACAGTGTCTTATTTTGAAACACGGTATGCATTTATTCGTGGTTTCACATGAATAAATGTACATTGTTCTACATGAATATGGTGTTTTTTTTTCATTAAAATAAATATATATATATGATAGAACATATATATATAATGATAGAACATGTGTATGCGGGGCAAACGCAATAGATTGCATATAATATTTGATTGTAGTTTGTACGGGGAAGTAAGAAAAAAAAATATCTCGCCCCAATTGTGGATAAATTTCCCCACTGGGACGTAAGGCATAAGTTAATATTCTTATTGAAAGCAGACTCTTCTTCTCTGATAAGGGCAATCACTGGTTATCTTAAAAGGCTGACAGTAATACAAGCCAGTTATATTGAAAAGAATTTTATCGATTGTAAGAAAGATGAGCTGAACTAGAAAGGAGCTATGTTAATTAGTATTTCAATCTTCGTAAATACAGTTATTGAACACTTAGATTGTCAATTCAATGTTACATATGTTATATTTTTAGATTGTCATTTCCGTAACCGTAAGGTTTTTTAACCATGTGATCTTTGAAAAGGCCTTCGGGCTATTCAATAAACGAACATAAACAAACAAACAGTTCTTTTGCTGGGCAAGCACAGGTAGTCCTCAACTTACGACCACAGTTGAGCCCAAAATGTCTGTTGTCAGGTGAGACATTTTGTCCTGGTACTTATCATTTTTTGTTTTAATTACATTTATATGCCGCCCTTCTCCAAAGACTCAGGGCTACAATTTTGGAGCACAACCCAATGTACTCAGCAATAGCCTTCATTCCATTGTATATGCCTGCTTATTACTAAGCGGCATTTTTACAAAGTCAGCTTATTGCCCCCAACAATCTTGGGTCCTCAATTTACCTACCCTGAGAGGATGGAAGGCTGAGTCAACCTTGAGCCTGGTGGGATTCGAGCCTACAGTAATTGTAGACAGCTGGATCTTAAGAGCAGGCATTTAACAGCCTGAGCCACCAAGGACTCATTTGTTTGGTACTCAACTCACAAGCTAGAATTGATTGCTGTCAGCTGCCTTGTGACTCACTATGTTATTCCTCATGGATAAAATTTGTTTGGTACTCATCATTTTGGTACTCATCGTGCCTCCCAGAACCAATTAATGATGAGTACCAAAGTACCTTTATAATTGAAGGGCTATCACAGAGAAGAGAGGATTGACTTACTCTCCAAAGTACTTGAGGGCAGGACAAGAAGCAGTGGTTGGAAGCTTGTTAAAGAGAGAGATCCAATCTAGAAGAGAAGCAATTTCCTGAGGCAAAACAATTACTCAGCGGAACGACTTGCCTCCAGAAGTTGTAAATGCTCCATCACTAGATATTTAAGAAGAGTTTGGACAGCCACTTGTCCAGGATGGCATGAGGTCTCCTTCCAGTCCTGTGATTCTATATTGAATTAAACATGCTTAAAATGTTTGTGTTCCAGCTGTGTTTTTTGCCGGCCGTGTAGCGAAGTGACCCTTTGCGTTCTTTCCTGGACAGGAAATGGCCAGCAATGAACTGAAAGAGATCCGCAAAGCCATGACCAAGGAAGCCATCCGGGAGCATCAGATGGCCAAAACTGGAGGGACTCAGACAGACCTTTTCACTTGTGGCAAGTGCAAGAAAAAGAATTGTACCTACACCCAGGTGAGACTTTCGTGGGGCTTATTGTATCATGTTTAAAAGGGTTAAAATCTCCTTTCCCCAGAGGGATCCTGGGCAGCCTACAAATGTTAAAAAACACATAAAAGTTACAATCGTAAAAATAATGGAATTGAAATATCTTAAATAAGGCAGGGAATACGGGCAATCCTCGACTTACAGCCACAAAATTTGGAGCCCAGAATTTCTGTGGCTAAAGATTAGTTAAAGTGAATTGTGCCCCGTTTTATGGCCTTTCTTGCCACTGTTGTTAAGTGAGTCACTGCAGCTGATATGTTGGTGACCTAGTTGTTAGGTGAATCTGGTTTCCCCACTGACTTGGCTTGTCAGAAGGTCATGGAAGTTGATCACATGACCCTGGGACACTGCGATGGTCATAAATATGAACCCATTGCCAAGCATCTGGATTTTGATCACATGACTAAGGGGAGGCTGCCAAGGTTGTCATGGTGAAAATGGCGTAAGTCACTTCTTCCAGTGATGTTGTAACTTTGAACAGTCATTAAATGAACTGTTGTAAGTCAAGAACTACCTGCAGTTGTGATACACGGGAGGGGTAAGGAAAGATGGCGACTTGGCTGTTTTGGAAACCTGCCATGTGGCAGAGGCTTATCCTGTGTTTGATTCCCACAGGTGCAAACCCGGAGTTCGGATGAGCCAATGACAACCTTCGTGGTGTGTAACGAATGTGGAAATCGCTGGAAGGTAAGCATTCTTCATGCCTTGGAGCCAGCCTGCATGTGTCCTGTGACCCTGATACAGGTCGCCCTTGATTTACAGCCACAATTGAACTGAAATTACTTTCATTAAGTGAGACAGTTTTTTCTGACCTAGGCTGCCCCAACAGCACAAAGCCGACCCCTCGTCCCGATAAACCCCTTTTATTTAGTTTACAGTGAATTCCTCTCCAGCAAAGTCCCGGCCGACAGTCTTTCAAGAGATTTCACAACGACAGACCTTTATCAGGCCTGGAGAGTTGCCAGGCCAATATCTTTCAGACGCCACACTGTAGCAGACAATACTTGGCAAGAATGCAGGAACTAGATCTTCACCCAAATGAACTAATTGTCTCCTGCAAAACCCCACTCCCCATTCGCTCCACTTTTATTCCCTATGGGAGGGGCCATTCACCGTCCACCTGTGGCTTTACTCCCAAGTCGACCTTTGTTCCTTAGCTGTTCCCTTCTCCTGGCAGCTCTGTGCATGCGCACACTGGGAACAGGCTCCAGCTGTTCTTCTGCCCCACTGATCTCCAACTCAGAAGGCAGCTGGTAACTGTCGGACGGCCCTGGCCCCATCTCTGCCTCCGTTGCAGAGCCCTCGTCAGAGCCTTCCCCAGACTCCAGGACTGGCCCATGTTCCTCCCCAACCTCCTCACTGTCCGAATCTGCTGCCAGCTCCACTGGCGGGCCACAACATAGTTCTTAAGGGAGTTTTTGCCTATTTTATCCTCCCTTCCCATTCAGCAGAAGAGGTTTTCTTGTGGAATTGTTTCTGTCTCTAAATCCCCTTCCCTCTTCTTACAGTTCTGCTGAGATCATCTCCGGGGGGAGCAGCCATAGCCAATTCAGGGCCCTGAGCTCTGCCACGGACTGCTTGCAAGTACCGCCAGCAGATTTTTGTCCTGTTTTGTCGCCAAGTTTGCTTTGTGCTCTGTACATCATCCAGTTGAGGAGGGCCCGGCTGCCTGCACACCTGTAGGAAGTAGCAGCGGCTGGGAACAGAGGCTGCCGGGATTAGCACCAGATGGAAAGTTTCCCCGGACCAGCCAGCTTATTGTGAGAATGTGGGACAGCCATTATTATTATTATTATTATTATTATTATTATTATTATTATTTTGTTCTTGTTTAATTTCTTTTCTCTTTAAAACGGCCAGGCTTCGAGCCTCAAAGTTTGTACAGAAGCTTCTTGTGACTCTCTCCTTGGCTCCGGGTGCAATTCTCAAAAGTTACAACCAGTATTAACCCAACTTCTTAATCCCGGGTTCCAGGCGCCTTTTGTACATTTTGCTTTCATTGCACAAACCCTGCCTGGTTTGAAAGCCGGTGCAAAGGGGCTGCGTGGAGAGTCTGAGGGTTCTCAATCAAGACCTCCCAGCCTCTCTACCGAATAAGTATTACTCGTCCTGCTTCCATTTTGTTTTGGGGGCTGGAATGAATAGGAAATAAGAGTTAAACGGGTTATTTTCCTTTTTCAAATCAGTTGAAATATATGATAAGAGAACTCCCGTGAAGCAAAACATTTCCAACAAGTTGGCAGCTGTCATTACGAGATGAAAAGTGTGGGCTTCAAAAGAAAACTAGGGGGAAAAAATGTTCAAAATTCGGAAGTGTTTCCAGGAAAACGGCTTTAATTTCAGCAGTTGGGTGGGAGGGATAAAAATAAAAGGCAGATATGAATTTCTTGCAATCTTTCAGCCTCCTCGTAAGTTTGCAGCTTGCAGACTTTGGAGAACTGCCCTGTGTAAAATGGAGACGGTCCGGCTTGCATCCATCTTGACTGTGGTGTCTGAAATCCCTAAACTTCCTGCGTTCTTTGTGTGTATTAGGAATACAGCCGCCACATACTAATTGCATACTAATTACACACCAGTTTCCGTTTTCCACATAGGACGAGTCTCTGCGTTGCGAACCCACGCAGATAACACCCAAGTGTGAAAAGAGAGCCGTTTTTATGCTTGATGGAGAGGGTAATTGGGCCTGCATGCCCAGGCCTATTAGCAGCCTCCAAGTGCAAGTGTTACTAACACAAAAAGTATTTGAGTTTGTGTAAATGAAAAATCCTGGCGGTGTGAGGGAAGGAAAAAGGCGAAGTTTGTGCTTAGGCTGGTGGTATTTAAATACCAGCCAAGTTCTCAGAAAAGAGTTGGAAAACAAAATTTTAGACCCGTGTGTCTCAAATTTGCAGACAGTTGGATTTCAACTCCCAGAATTCCCCAGCCAGCTATGCTGGCTGGGGAATTCTGGGAGTTGAAGTCCATCTGTCTGAACGTTTGCCAACTTTCAGAAATATTTTTTTACATCTTCCCCTCCGGTCATCCAAGGTAGCTAAGCTTCGCAGGCAAATGAAAGCCGAACAATCAATTCACGATTTGGGAAAAACGTGGATTTGTATCTCTGCTGCCACATCTCGTAATCGGGCCCTCTTGTTTTTATTTAATATTAAAATTTATTTTGTGTGTTTCCATGTACAGTCGCAAATGCAAAATAATAAACTTCCTTCACAAAGAACAGAGCCATCTGATTTCGATGTGGTGCATCCTCCGTGCCAGTTGAAACCATCAACGATTTTTAAAAAATAAAAATAAGAAATTGAGGGGAGGGGAAAGCAGAGATCGTTGATGTTCACTTGTCTGTTGCCGAAACTACCACTCATTTCAAACCCTGCGAGGTTGCCCAGCATGCTTTCCCTAACTTTGGATGGTTTTAACCATGGTTGGTCTTGGTGTGTGCGTGCCTCAATCGTACTATTAGTATAGGTAGCCCTTGGTTTATAACAGCTTGTTTAGTGACTGTTTAAAATAAAATTATAAAATTATAATATAAATTATAAAAAAGATGTTGAGACTCTAGAAAAAGTGCAGAGAAGAGCAACCAGGATGATTAGGGGACTGGAGGCTAAAACATATGAAGAACGGTTGCAGGAACTGGGCTTGGCTAGTCTAGTGAAGAGAAGGATCAGGGGAGACAGGATAGCAGTCTTCCAGTATTTGAGGGGCTGTCACAGAGAGGAGGAAGGGGTCCAGCTATTTTCTAAAGTGCTTGTAGGCCAGACAAGGAATAATGGATGGAAACTGAACAAGGAGAGATTCACCCTTGAAATAAGGAAAAATTTCCTGACAGTGAGAACAATCAACCCATGGAACAGAAGTTGCCCTCGGAAGTTGTGGGAGCTTTATCACTGGAGGCTTTCCAGAAGAGACTGGACTGCCATCTGTCTGAAATGGTATAGGGTCTCCTGCTTGGGTGGGGGGGTTGGACTAGATGACCTACAAGGTCCCTTCCAACTCTGTTAATCTGTATCTTGATCTGAAATGATGACGGCACTGAAAAAGGTGACTTATGATCATTTTTTTAAACCCTTGTTCCCATAGCAATATCCCTAGGGTCACGGGATTAAAACTCAAGACGTTCAGCAACTGACTCGTATTTATGACGGTTGTGCAGCATCTTGGAGTCACGTGATCCCTTTTGCAACTTTCTGACAAGCAAAATCAATTGGGGGGGAGCCAGATTCACTTAACAACCATGTCACTAACTGAACAACTGCAGTGATTCCACTGTGGCAAGGAAAGTCATAAAATGGGGCCAAACTCACTTTATCTGCCTCGCTTAGCATCAGAACTAATTGGGCTCCAATTGTGGTCATTAAGTCGAGGACTACCTGTAGTAAGCTTATGGCTCGCTTGCATTATGTATAATACTGATAATAGATTAACCCAATGAGCAGGCTGAACTCCTTGTATGTGACCAAGGTTTGAGAAAATAACACACGATTTGCATTCAGCTGAACATGAGGCCATGCAATCTGCAGTTTGAACATGGTTTGAAATGTCTCCAAAGAGGAAGATCTGAAACCATGAGCGAGGGGGGACATATTGGAGAAGGCCAGGATGGGGCCCTTGTGGGCTGCCTCATTTTAAGCCAATGTTTTTTCAAACTTGGCCACTTTAAGATGGGTGGACTTCAACTCCCAGAATTCCACAGCCAGCAACCAGCCTGAAGCAGGGCCGACATGGCCTAACCGCCGTTTCCACGCGAACCCTCTGAGATCGTTGTGTAGTTTGCGGTGAGAGAGAAACTTTTTTGCCAAGGCTGCTGGAGCTCCTAATAAAGGAATCATTGATTTAAATACAGGGGGTTTGTCGGGTTTAGGGAGCTGGGTCAGAAGAGGTAAGTTTCCAGCAGAGAAGGGAAGGAAATGTGCATCATGGGCCAACTCCAGCCCTTTATGTACTTCCAGTGTGATGTCACAACTCTAATAATTTTGGCATGGAGCGGACCCCAATGGGGAGGATCCATGCTTCTCCAGTGAGTTAGTGTCATGCCCCTGGTGGAGACTGACTCTGAGAGGAGGAACAGCCGACAGGGAGTGGAAGTGTGGCTCTGGAGGTTGTGGAGGAGGCTGGGGAAAGGCAGAGGCCGGCTGGGCAGTCAGAGGAGGACCCAGGCCCATCCCCTATCCATCCTAGGGCACGCAGGGAGGAGAGGATAAGGGAGAGACGTGGTCTACTGGGGAGGAGAGGGCCTTGATCCTCTTTATGGGCTGCAGCTGTGACAACTGAATAAGAGGACGGACATGCTATGGGCAAGTGCTGGAAACAAAGCGTGGAAATCTCTCTAGTTTATTGTTCCTCTCCGAGTTTGGCCTCCTTCCCAGTGTGTATTCCGATACTGTGGGCATTTTCCAGCTCTTATCTTGCCTGGTTTGTGTTGTTTTTTACTCTTTATAATTTAAATGGCATTTCCTTCTTCTCGTAACTGCTTGTGTGGGAGTTTTTTGTCTGCAGTCAAGGATATTTGGAGCTTGGAAGCAAAGTGAAGGAATAAAAGGGGCTTCACCTGATTTTTGTGGCTGTGTTTATTTTGTATCCCACCCTGGGTCATCACAGTTGGTATAATAAAAAGCTGCTTTGAGCATATCTGGACTACTCCATTCTTATTCTGGCAGGTCATTTAAAGAAAAGGTTGCTCAGTCAGACCAAAGGTCCACCTGGACCAGAGTGACCAAAGAGATGCTTCCAAGAATCCCACCAACAGCTTAATGAAGTACAGGTTGTTCTTGACTTAACAACAGTTCATTTAGTGACCATTCAAGATTACAAGGGCACTGAAAACAGTGGCTTAGGACCGTTTTTCATCCTTACGACCGTTGCATCCCCATTGGCCACGGGATCAAAATTCAGAGGTTTGGCAACGGGTTCGTATTTCGATGGTTGCAATGTCCCGGGGTCATGTGATCCCCTTCTGTGACCTTCGGACGAGCCGAGTCAATGCAGGGAAGCCGGATTCGCTTAACAACCGGGTTACTGGCTTCTTAACGACTGCAGTGCTTCATTTAACAAGGGTGGCCAGAAAGGTCGTTAAAATGGGACCACACTCACTTAACGAAATGTCTCAGCGATAGAAATTCCGGGCTCAATTGTGGTCATTGAAGGTTACCTGTAACATCAACATAATGAAGACGACCTCATCCTGGTAAGACTTCTTATTGGACCCCACCTACTGCCCAATAGGGACTGGAGAACCTACAGTCAGTTCACTCCATCAGAACAGAGGTGGAAGGGACCTTGGAGGTCTTCTAGTCCAACCCCCTGCTCAAGCAGCAGAGCCCATACCACTTCAGATACATTGGCTGTCCAGTCTCATCTGAAAAAGCTCCAGCGATGAAGCACTTACAACTTCTGAAGGCAAATCTGTTCCTCTGGTTAATTGTCTTCACTGTTAGATTTCTCCTTCTTAGCAGTGAATCATTCTATTATTGATGCCAGGCTGAGTGAATAGCTATCGTGTTGCAGTAAGAGGGCACCTTGTCTACGCAGTTTTCCTGGGAAGAGCAGCCCAGAGATCAGCTTGCCCAAATCAGGAGACCCATCCACTTCTTGAGATGGAAGTCTAGTCATTTCTCTTGGGTGCTCTTTCCCTGTTCCTCTTGCCTGGAGACAGCATAGCTGCAACCTATGTTCTCTGTTCCAGCAGTGGGTACCTTCCTTAAAGACATCTCTCTTGAGATGTCCTTCAAAGGATTTGGGGTAAAAGGGATACGGTAGTTGCTGCTGAAAGTAAGATACCATCGCTAGTTCAAGGTTCTGGTGTTGACATACAAAGTGTTGTGGCCCCACCTCGTGAGCCTGTGCTGACAGGGGAAGAGGACCTGGATGATGAAGAAGAGGAACGGGCAATGCCTTCCTCACCAGGGCCTTCCTCCCCAGGACCTTCCTCCCTGGCAAGGTCTCCCCCAGGACCTTCCTCCTGGCAAGGCCCCCTCCCCAGGACCTTCCTCCCTGGCAAGGCCTCCCTCCCAGGACCTTCCTCCTGGCAATGCCTCAGGTTTCTCGAAAGCCAAGAGGAACAGCCTGAGAGACGGTATCAGTACGCCACGCAGAGAGGGAGGAGGAGGGTTCCTGGCTTGATCCCAGGCAACGTCGGAGGGAGAAACGTCAGCAGCAACGTAGGGGGCGTGGGAGGGCCCCACCCCACCAGGTATAAAAGTGGGTGTGCCTACGTTGCAAACTCTTGTGCGTGACAAAGTGTGAAATTAAGCCGAGGATTCCGTCTGTGTGCCTGATTTAGTTTCTGGACTTTGAGAATAAATCAGTCCTTCTGTGAGTACTTCAGTTCTTGTTAGTTCTGAATTTGGCAGTGAGAGCCTGGGTGACTGCCAACACTCTTATCGGGAGAGATAACTTGGATTTTGGAGACAGGCCAGCATGACTCTCTGTGCTAGTTGCTGCCAAGTTCCTTACCTTCTGGGGAAGGGAAGGGGAGACAGAACACAAAGTCCTTCAAGGCATGGGTCCGGGATATTTACGGGAGCGTCTCCTGCTGGCATCAAGAACCAACCGCCCTGTGCAGGCCCACAGGCAGGGGCTCCTCGGGGTGCTGTCTGCGACTCAATGTCGCTTGGCGGTCCCCCGGGGAAGGGCCTATTCTGTGGCGGCCCCTGGCCTATGGAACCAACTGCCTCTGGGACTCCATTTGGCCCCTGACCTCCGTACCTTCCGCCATGATCTGAAAACCTGGCTCTTCGAACAGGCTGGGCTGGGCTGACCTCTGGGAGGGGTCTTAAATTTAGTTAGGATTGGTGGGTTTTAGTGCAATTTGGCTTGTAATATTTAATGTTATTTTTAGGTAATTAATTTATTGTTGGTTTTAGTTGTTAGCCACCCCGAGTCCCTTTGGAGAGGGGGCAGCATACAAGTCAAACAAACAAACAAACAAACAAACAAATACCACCATATGGCAGCCAAAACAGCAAACCATTCCAGAGAGCCACAAGTCTTAGGGCACAATACACATACCGTGTTTCCCCGAAAATAAGACCTACCCCGAAAATAAGACCTAGTGTAAATCTCCAGTTCCAGGAAGACTTTTCAGGGAGCAACTGCACCCACAAACAACCCCCTACACACTCACATCCACTATTTGGCACCATAAATATATAAGACCTACCCCGAAAATAAGACCTAGTGTGTTTTTGGGAGCCAAAAAAAATATAAGACAGTGTCTTATTTTCAGGGAAACACGGTAGTCCTCGACTTACAAAAGTTCTGTCAACCCTGATGCTGACCTGATCACAGAGGTGGTATTCAGCCGGTTCTGACCAGTTCTGGAGAACCGGGAGCGGAAATTTTGAATAGTTCGGAGAACTTGCAAAAACCACCTTTGACCAGCCCCGCCAACCCCATCTCTTCTCTGCCTCACGAGTCCCAGCTGATCGGCTGGGGCTTCTTTGATTACCGTGCACAGGAGAACGGAGCTGGAAAGCAGGTTAGTGGGGTGGGGAGGGAATGGGGATTTTGCAGTACCCTTCCCCTGCCACCACGCCCATCAAGCCACACCCACAGAACCGGTTCTCAACTAAAAAGATACTCCTTTGGTCTTTTTAGCTGCCAGAAAAATGGAGGGGGGGGGGCGGAAACAAGGCATTCTTGAAATGCCTAATCAACTCAGCAGCCCAAAGTTCTCAGAGCATAACGTTATTGGAGAGCATGATGGATGATTCTTGAAGACTGATGTGTCCTATTGGAGAAGTCACACCCAAGGGGTGGGGGAAAAGACCAGGGTCAAGGGGGAAATGTATGATGTGATTTAGTACCAGCTGCACCCAGCCACGCGCCAACATGGCAATTTCTAATAAACCAATTTACTTTTTCTGAGATGCGGCTAGAGACTTTTGCTTTGAATGAGGGGCATTTGTTGGAGCCCTGACACTGGTAGTAAATTTTTTTTGAATCCCACCGCTGCCTAACTCAAGCCATTTTGACATTTCAGTGTTGCCCCACTGGAGCTGAGGTATAGGGAGGGGAGAGTAGAGATAGCTGGGGTTGTGTAGCCAAAACAAAATACGTTCTCCTGGGAACCAAGGACGTTCTCACACCTGGTCAGAGAGAGGAGGAGCAACGTTACCAAGCAACCAGATGGCAACCTGATTGGACCATGTGACACTGTTTGGGAAAGGGGGAAAAAACTTTTCATTAAGTGAAAACTGCGGGAACCTTCAGAGTCGGTTTTCACCAGTACTGTGCCAATAGGATATATCCAAAAAAAAACAAAACCCTATCCTTTTGAGGAAACAACTTACCTCAGAGTTTTGCTTGCTATGGGTGTATTACCTGGGACCTTGACAAGTTCATTTAGTGACTGTTCAATGTTACAGTGGCGCTGAAAAAAGGGACTTGGGACCGTGTTTCACAATTACAGCTTCTGCAGCATCTCCCACATGGTCATGTGATCAAAATTCAGATGCTTGGCAGCCATTTCATATTTATGATAGTTGCTGTGTCCCAACCTTTTGCAACCTTCTGACAAGCCAAGTCAACGGGGAAGGCAGATCCACTTAGCAACTGGGTTACTAACTTATCAAATGAGGTGATTCATTTGACAACTGAGGCAAAATAAGGTCATAAAATGGGGCAACCCCCCCTTAATGTCTCACTTAACGACAGAAACCTTGGGCTCAGTTGGGGTTGTAACTCGAGGACTATCTGTAGAGCAGCTGCTCTAGATGGGAGCTGCTTCATCGTGCTTAATGGCAGGGTCATTCATTCATTGTTCTCCGCTGAAGACCCACAATTCCATCTGCAAAAGAGCCCCTTAAGATTTCAAAGCACAGGTCTCCGAACTTGGCAACTTTAAGACTTTGCTGTGGTTTGCCGGCAGCAGGTGTGGACGGCTGAGGTCTTGGAGAGCGAGGACTCAGATGAGGGGTATGTGTGTGATGCAGGGATGGGGCCAGGACCATCAGGGAATGGAGTGCTGCCTCGGTTGTGGAGGCTGGCAGCAGTGATGAAGAGATCCCCGAGGAGCCTGTGCCCAGTGTGTGTGTGTACAGGGCTGCACGAAGGAAAGAGCAGCTGCAGCAGCATGGGCGACTCGGGAGTAAGGCTGCAAGGTAATGGCCCCTCCCTTAAGAGATAAAAGCCAGCTGAGAAACCGGAGTTCTTTGCAGGAAGCAAAGAAGTTTTTGCACTCAAGCCTTGTGGACGTTCGGAACACCTTGATTGGTGTTTGGAGACTCTTTGTGTTTCAAATATTTCTTAGCAACTTTATCTAGAGTTCTTGGCAGCCTTGCACCACCTTGGCAAGGCTCGTTCTTACCAGAGACAATTAGTTTGAAACAGCCTGTTAACTGTGAAGGAACGGAATTCGTAAAGACTCATTAAAAGGTTTTGCTGTTACCTCCGTTTTGTGTTTGCTTCCTTTGAAGAAGGTTTGGGTCAGAACACTTACGGACTTCAGCTTCCAGAATTCTCCAGCCAGCATAGCTGGCTGGAGAATTCTGGGAGTTGAAGACCACAAGTTTTAATGTTGCCAAGTTTGGAGACCCCTCTTTTAAAGAAAGGAAGTAACTGGAATTCAATCTGAAATCCACAGCATGGAGGGCCTCTTGGTCACTTAAGGCCTCTGTAGTCCACACACAGTCATACTCTGGCACCCGACTGCTTTAAAACGTGTCGAATTCGGTATCTGATGCGTTTTGAAGCAGAAATCCTGTCCCAGCACTCGCCTTTCTCCTGGTAGCCAACGTGCGAGAACTTGTTGATATTGGCTATCTCGTGCCTATTTCCTGAAGAGTGGGTCACGTGGTTAGTCATGTGGTTTTCTTGGTACCTGCCCATTTTTATGTCTTTTGGATCAAATTACCAACGAGTACCAGGGTACCACTGTACCTCAGAGATGGGTGGACAAAGTGATCTACAACGATGGGGAGAGCTTTAGGCCTGGTTAGTACCGTGTTTCCATGAAAATAAGACCTACCCCAAAAGTAAGACCTAGCACTATTTTCTAAACCTGCCCTAATATAAGACCTACCCCAAAAATAAGACCTAGTGTAAATCTCCAGTTCCAGGAAGACTTTTCAGGGAGCAACTGTGCACCCGCGAAACACCCCCCTACACACTCACACCCACTATTTGGCACCATAAATATATAAGACCTACCCCGAAAATAAGACCTAGTGTGTTTTGGGGAGCCAAAAAAAATATAAGACAGTGTCTTATTTTCGGGGAAACACGGTAGTTCAAGTTGGTTGTTGTGGCCTGTTGGCCTCCGGCCCCTCCAGCAGCCGAATCAGAGGAGGAGGAGGGGTGGGAGTTAGGGTCAGCATCAGGGCAACCTGGGAGCTCTGAGGGGGGAAGAGGGAATGGAGGTGTCAGAGAGAGAGAGAGAGACAGAGGTGGAGTCTGGGCCATTCGTCAGCCCTCAACAGCCCCCAGGTCTGGAGGTGGCTGATGAGGAACAGGAGGAAAAGCTGGCTCCAGTATCTGATGCGTGGATGCAAGAAGGCAGGGGAGAGGAGAGCATTGGAAATCTATGGGCCGGTCCTCGGGACGGAAGAGCCACCGCTGCTAGCAAAGCCCCACCCTAGCTCTGGGGATAAAAGGCAGGGGGTGGAGATGAATAGATGCAGCAAACTATTCATCTCCCAGTTGGATAGACTTGTTAGCCTGCGTTGAGGGAGAAACTTTTTGCCGGGGCTGCTGGCGGCCCATCTGAGGGCTGCCGGACGGCCCAGGCTCCATGTCTGTCCCTCTCTCTGCCAGCTCCCTCCTTAAATCAAGGAATCATTGATTTAAATACAGAGGGCTTGTCGTGTTTGTGGAGCTGGGTCAGAACCTTGCCTTTCTCCCAGAGCTTCCACATCAGAGCCAAGAGGTCCCTGCTTCTTCTCAAACTGAGATGAGGGAACCCTACCCAGAATAAACTGTGAACGGAAAGCATTCGAGATGCGGAAAACCTGAACGTACTTTTATAACATCTGAGCGTCTCTTAATTCCATTAACATTGGCCTAACCGCCAATTTCCACGCGAACCCTCTGAGATCGTTGTGTCTACAAGAACACCATGGAAATTATTGTTAATAAACATGGAAGGAATTTAAAAAAACAAACGAACACAAATCCGAGAGAGATCAAAACATTCAGGAGAGGTGGGCTTTGGCCTCGTTTCTTCTGCCATGTGGCCCCAGAGGAGAACCTCCCAATCCGTTGCTGGTCGCTTGCTCTGTTCAGTGTTCTCCATCTCTAAGCTGGGGGCCGACCCAGATTCTGTAATGGAAGTAGAAGCCTGAGTTTGGAGTTCTTGGTGGCGGCTGGCACGGACCCTTTTCTGAAGGAAGAAAAAACTGGCAGGAAGTTGTGGAGTGACCTTTCCAACGACTGGACTAATGTCTGTGGTCAGAACCGAGCTGGGTTATGTCTTCAGTCTATTTTGTTCTGTAAGCTCATTTGGGAGTTATATATATATATGTATATTTAAAAAGAAGAAGATGGGGGAAGGAATCCAATAACACCTGCTGTAGGAAAGGAAATCCTTCACTTGGTGTCTATCAATGGTACAGAAGGGCTTAAGACTCCGAAGATGACCGAGAGACATTCTGGAGCAGAGCTTTGTATATGGCCGAGTTCAGAAAACGGGGGTAGGAGTCTCTGTGCATAAGCGTGTAAATCTGTAGCATGCATCGTCGAAGGTGTGTGGAGGGCTCCTGCATCTTGCGGTTGATGCCTTCACGGACACGGAGTCCAAGCTGACCTGAGGAAAGGAGGGTGGGCAAAACACAAGAAGAGAGATGATTTTGGGGGACTGTCAATCAAGGGAGAGTCAGCTGGGTCTGGGGGTTAAGGTTAAGAAGCCAGGAGACTGGGAATTCTAGTTCTGCCTTAGATGTGAAAGTCAGCTGGGTCTGGGGGTTAAGGTTAAGAAGCCAGGAGACTGGGAATTCTAGTTCTGCCTTAGATGTGAAAGTCAGTTGGGTCTGGTGGTTAAGGTTAAAGCCAGGAGACTGGGAATTCTAGTTCTGCCTTAGATGTGAAAGTCAGTTGGGTCTGGTGGTTAAGGTTAAGAAGCCAGGAGACTGGGAATTCTAGTTCTACCTTAGATGTGAAAGTCAGCTGGGTCTGGGGGTTAAGGTTAAGAAGCCAGGAGACTGGGAATTCTAGTTCTGCCTTAGATGTGAAAGTCAGTTGGGTCTGGTGGTTAAGGTTAAGAAGCCAGGAGGCTGGGAATTCTAGTTCTGCCTTAGATGTGAAAGTCAGCTGGGTCTGGTGGTTAAGGTTAAGAAGCCAGGAGACTGGGAATTTAGTTCTGCCTTAGATGTGAAAGTCAGTTGGGTCTGGTGGTTAAGGTTAAGAAGCCAGAGACTGGGAATTCTAGTTCTGCTTTAGATGTGAAAGTCAGTTGGGTCTGGTGGTTAAGGTTAAGAAGCCAGGAGACTGGGAATTCTAGTTCTGCCTTAGATGTGAAAGTCAGCTGGGTGACTTTTGGGCCAATTACCAGGGGACTGAATATTCTAGTCCCACCATAGGCATGAAAGCTGCTTGGGTTATTGGACTAATCACTAGGAGATTGGGAATTCTAGTCCCACCTTAGGCATGAAAGCCAGCTGGGTGACTTTGGATTAATCCCCAGGAGATGGTGAGTTCTAGTTCTGCCTTAAACATGAAAGCCAGCTGGTGACTTTGGACTAATCCCCAGGAGATGGTGAGTTCTAGTTCTGCCTTAAACAGGAAAACTGGCTGGGTGACTTTGGACCAATCACCAGGAGACCGGGAGTTCTAGTCCTGCTTTGGGCGTGAAAGCTGGCTGGGTGACTTTGAGCTATTCTTTTCTTTTTCAGCCCAACACCCTTCCCAGTGTAGTTGTGGGGAGCAAATAGAGGAAGAAATTTATCAAGAATTTTCTTCTTGGTTCTAGGTTGGATCTATATTTAATGATCTTACACTTGTTAATTCTTGTTCTGTACCTCAGATGCTTTGAAGAATTAAGTCTATCCCCTCTTCATTGTGATAGCCACTCAAATATTGTATGGCAGCTATCATGTGAACCCTAATCCTCTCCTAGGCATATCCATTTCCCTCAGTTGTTCATCATACAATTTAGTTTCCCGATCCTTTATCGTTCTTGCTTCTCTTCCCTGCACTCTTTCTAGTCTCAACATCTTTTCTCGATTATGGAGACCAGATCTGGATGCAGTATTCCAAGTGTGGCCTCATCACTGCAGCATAAATATATGGTGGTCACCTTTAAAGCCCTTCACGGCTTGGGTCCGGGTTATCTGAGGAAACACCTCTTGCGGTCACATCTACCCAACCTATCAGAGCAGAGAGGCAGGGAATGTTGTGGGTCCCACCCCTGAGGGAAATACACCTGGTAGGACCCAGAAGAAGGGCCTTCTCCGTGGTGGCTCCCTCTCTCTCTGAAACATCATTCCCCCAGAGATTAGAATGGACTCCTCTCTTAATATTCTTCCAGAAGGTGCTGAAGACCTGGTTCTGCCAGTGGGCCTGGGGAACCCAGAGCGGGATGGAGCCCATCAAATGGTTCATGTGATCTGCTGTTGTTGGGGCGGGTGTTTTGGGTTTTTTTTTTTTGCTTTTCCCAAATTTTGTTCTATTGTACTTTACTAATTTATTTGATTCTTGTTGTTAGTTTTTATTGTTTTTTTATTTTTATTTTTTATTTTAAATATGGTTTTACATTGTGTAAGCCGCCTCGAGTTGCCACGGGCGAATAGGCAGCAATATAAATCAAATAGATAAATAAATTAAATAAATAAAGCAGGATTATCACTGCTTGTGATAGCAATGTTATTAATCCTCTGTTGATGCAACCTAGGACTGCATTGGCTTTTTGAGATTTAAACAGATTTAGCCCTACTATGAGTGACGATGTGTATATCAACTCATAAAACGTTTTTGAAGCTTGGCTTGAGGCTCATGATTTAATTAGGACAATTGCGGAATCTTGACAGCCTACCCATTAAAATTAATAAGTATCATGTGATCAAACATGAAGGAATTTATACCATGTGCACAATTATCAGGCAAGTTGTATTTCTGAGCATTAATTTTATTAGTGAAACAACTACAGCTCGGTCAATCCAAAACGTTAATAAACCCCAAACCTGAATATTTAAAGAAAGTTAAGAGTGAGGTTTTGGCTTTCTTAGGAAAATATCTACGTGTGCACAATTCTTGGGCAACCATTAGTGTGCAGAATTATTATGCAACTAAATGAAAAATGAAAAAAAAATCCCATCTCACTCATTTATTTTCTTCTGTGAAAGTGAGAGTAATAAACAATTCAAAATTCACCAGTAAACATTTCTGACATTTCAAAAAACAAAACGAAACACAACAACCCTGCTGACTATTTGCAACAAAACAAAATGGTTCTGGGATCACACCCCAATATTTGAGCAATTTCAAGGGTGCTGCATCCCTCTGAAAGACTTTTTGCAATGTTTGACTTTAAGAGTCAGTTAAATCTCCTTTTTTGGCCTGTTTTGCCTGAGGGAAAAAAGCTGCCTGATAATTGTGCACACTTTGACAAAGGGTGTTGATCTCCTTAGGCCACCCCCTCCCTCGTTACACAAACACACAACTCCTGATATGCTTATATACATTAAGCCAGAGGTCTTCACACTTGGCAACTTTAAGACTTGTGGACTTCAACTCCCAGAATTTGGGGACCCCTGCACTAAGCATTCCAGTTTATACTGCTTGGAGGTGGAAAATATACATAAAAATGATGATATGGTCAAAATACTCACTTGCCTAATAATTACATAGAGCTGTTGTTGTGGTGTGCCGAAAGCACGCATGTGTGTGCCAGCAATGTGACCCCCCGCACAAGCACGTGCAACACCTCTGTCCCACCCACTTACCTACACTGCGCATGTGCGCACCTCCCAGATGATTTTTGGCCTCAAATGGGCCGAAAATCAGTTGGGAGGCGTGCGCATACACAGTGCAGGTAAGTTTGGCTGGAGCTTGCATGCCTGCACAAATGGCTCTGCGTGCCACCTGTGGCATGCATGCCATAGGTTCGCCATCACGGGCACAGAGTGTAGTCTTTAGATGGAGTGAGAAAACCTTGGAAAAGTTTCTGGACTGCAAAGAGGAGAAGGGCCCAGGGACTACCAATTGCCAATTGAATTAAAACTGGTATCTGCATTTGGTATCTGAAACATTTTGGGGTGCTGGAATAAAATAGGAAAGGAAATACCTCCTTGGGAGAAAGGATGGAGATATAATCTTCATAGATCACCCGCGCTTTCTCGTCGATGGCATGCTTGTTGCATTCGCTTTTGAGTTCCTCGCACGCTAACCAAAAGAGCATATTTTCCTCGCTGTATTCAGTCCGTAAGAATTCCCGAAACACGTTCCTGCCAGCTGGGTTTTTCATCAACTTGTCAAACGACTGAGACCAGCCCTTGACTTCTTCGGTGGTGGGTTTGGTGCTGAAGTCACAGGAGCCGCGATCCAGCAGAAACAAAGCATGGTAGAGTGAGTCATAGTGGGAAGAAGAGGAAGAGGAGGAGAAGGAAATGTGTTATTGGAGTGAGATTTTGGTAATTCTTACATAATTTCTACAGCAGTGTTTCTCAACCTTGGCTACTTTTAAGACCTGTGGACTTCAACCCAAACAGTTGAAATCAACTTCAACAGTTGAAAGTCCACATATCATCTCATCCCGCCTCACCTCAACAAGTTCAACTCAACAGTTTAACAATTTAAGACCACCCAACTCAATTCAGTTCAACTCAACCAGTTTAACTCACCTCACCTCAATCAATTCATCTCAACTTCAACAACTGAAGGCCACATAACTCAATTCAACTCAACCAGTTCAATTCAATAACACGATTCAACCAGTTCAAGTCAACAACTGAAGTCAACTTCAACAACTCAAAACCATACAACTCAATTCAACTCAACCAGTTCAAGTCAACAGCTGAAATCAACTTTAATAATTGAAGCTCACACAACCCAACTCAACCAATTCAAGTCAACAACACAACTCAACTCAACCAGTTCATCTCAACAGTTGAAGTCAACTAACCCACAACTCAATTCACCTCAACTTCCAAGTAATAAGTCTCCAGAATGAATAATCCAAGGCAGTCATATTCAATCAAAGTTTGTTTATTAGGAACATATCAACAGTTCGACAACACCCCACCTTAACCAGTTGATCTCAACAGTTGAAGTCAACTTTCATAGTTGAAGCCCACATGTCTTAAAGTTGGCAGGGTTGCGAAGTAGTGCTCTAAAGCTTTCATGCTCCTTTACTGGAGGCTTTCAAAAACACCCTACAGGTAGCCCTCAATTTACAGCTGTTCGTTTAGCGACCACTCAAAGCACTGTAAAAAGTAGCTTAAGATTGGTCCTCACCCAATCATCACAGTATCTGGAATTAGCACGGACTTTGCCAATTGATGCTTTCCTAAATAAAAGAAATTGTTTTGGAAGATGGACTCTGCTCTTTTCTTTTTAAATGGATTTTATCACTTGAAAACCTGACATCCTCCCCGCCCATTTTTCGGGCAGTTTTCAAAACACAGCCCGGAAAATGGCCGAAGGTGGGGCCAACCAGTGGTGGAATTAGTCCAAACCGGTCAGAAATGCTGAAGCCCACCTCTGCCTTTGAGGCGAGGGGTTGGGAGGTGGGGCTGGGTGTGATGAGTGATGCTGAGTTGGCCACTCCCACCCAGTCACATGACCACCTGGCCACACCTACCCAGCCAGAGAACCGGTTGTTAAATTATTTAAATCCCACCACTGATGAAGGGGTCCAAAAACACGTTCCTTAAACAGTATGGCTAAGTTCAGCCTAATTGTTCTGGGTTTGTACAACACATTTCAACCAACCAAACAAGCTGACTTCACACAGCACAAGAGGCCACCATAAACCTAACCCTGATTTCAAACCAAGCTTTTTTTTTTAATTACATTTAATTACATTTATATGCGCTTCTCCAAGACTCAGGGCGGCTTACAATTTCTGGGATACAACCCAGTGTGCTCAGCAATAGCCTGTGCTCAGCAATAGCCTCTGAAGTGTTTTTTTCCAGTTAGACTGGTCTATAAGGGCAACCTAGTCTACCCAATTATGGGATGGACATACTGCTTCCGCTTTCTTAATCTCTCCTCTGGTATAGCTGACAAAGTGAGGAAAGCCCATGGCTTAGAGGTTAATACATCTAACTAATATGTAAGTAGCCCGGGTTCGAATCCCAGAAGGGTGTGGCTAGCTGATGACACCTAAATAGATTTATACTAGTCTCCCTTTATTTCTTTGTCGGTAAAACAGAAATTCAAACACAAACAAGCTTCTTGTTTAATTGTACAATGCCCAACAGGCAACAACTCTGGGCAACTCACAAAAGCAAACTCCAGTAAAGGTCAGCAAACCCATCTGACCAGATCTCCAACCGGCCTGGTTAGGATAGCAGTGTGAATGCAACCTGATCTGCAGCCAGATTCAAGCAGGTTGTGGGAATGCCACCAGCCAGGCAGAAAAAAAGTGTTTCAAGTGTTGCAAACAAACAAACAAACAAACACACAATAAAACTCACCAGGATTCACAGTTTGGAATGGTCTCCAATTTCGTTTCGCGAGATGCTCTCCACGCCCTTTCCCGGTCTTCATTCCTAAACGATGCAAAAAGAGAAAGAGAGAGAAAATAAGAATTCTCTGAAGATGATCTGTGGCTTTATCAATTACAGGTAGTCCTTAACTTACAACCTTTCACTTCGTGACCATTCAAAAGTTACGACAGCACTGAAACAAGCAACTCTGCATTGGTTTGCCCACTTAAAAATCACTGCAGCATCCTCAGGGTCAGATGATCAAAATCCCAAGACACTTGGCCACTGATTTGTATTTATGACAATTGCATTGTCCGTCAGGGTTCCGGCAGTTGCCCCCATTTAAATCATGAGTCTTGAGCCAAACTTCCAAAACTTCAAAAGGATTTATTGGGAGTTAAACTGTCCAGCACTGCCTGGGTGTAGCCGACTCTGAGACACATCATTCATTGTCACCCTTGGCCCTGGTTCTTCCCCTACCCCTGGGTGTATCGTAATTCATATTCTCCAATGGGACACCTCCATAGCCAAGAGTCATCAATCATGCTCTCCAGTTAAGATATTTGCTGCAGAAACTTGGTCACCTAATCACTATCTTTCAAAAACTATTTATGGAATGCACTTTTGGTTTCCAAGCTGCCTTTCTCCCCTCCCTTTCTGTTGGCAACTCTAAAAAGATCATAGAAATATTTTATGAGTTGATAGTCCCGAGTCACATATATTGCCACCTTCGTGACAAGCCATGTCAAGGGGGAAGCCGGATTCACTTAACAACCATGTTACTAACTTTATAACTGTAGCGATTCACTTATCAATGGTGGAAAGAAAGGTCATAAAATTGGATGAAACTTGCTGAAAGACTGTCTTGCTTAGCAACTGAGGTTGTGGGCTCCATTGTGGTTGTTTAAGTCGAGGACTAACTGTATGGCTGCATTTTAAAGCATTCCAGCGAGGCAGTTTGGCAGTGATTAAGGGCCCCAGCTGGAAACCAGGAGACTATGAGTTCCAGTCCTGTTTTAGGCTGGTCACTGGCAGGGGAGTTGAAGTCCCAAACATCTTAAAAGTTGCCAAGTTTGAAAAATACTGGCCTAAGCAAAGGATTTCTCAAGCAATTGCAGATCTCAAAAAAGAAGACGATGTTGTCACTGGCACTTCAAATTTTCTTGGGTTGATTAGAGATTTACAGATTGTTAATCTGGAAGGGACCTTGTAGGTCATCTAGTCCAACCCCCCGTTCAAGCAGGAGACCCTACACCATTTCTGACAAATGGCAGACCAGTCTCTAGTGATGAAGTTCCCACAACTTCTGAGGGCAACTTCTGTTCCATTGGTTGATTGTTCTCACTGTCAGAAAGTTTCTCCTTATTTCCAGGTTGAATCTCTCCTTGTTCAGTTTCCATCCATTATTTCTTGTCTGGCCTTTGGGTGCTTTAGAAAATAGCTTGACCCCTTCCTCTCTGGGGCAGCCCCTCAAATATTGGAAGACTGCTATCATGTCTCCCCTGGTCCTTCTCTTTCCTAGACTAGCCATGCCCAGTTCCTGCAACCACTCAGCGTATATTTTAGCCTCCAGTCCCCTATCATCCTGGTTGCTCTTCTCTGCACTTTTTCTAGAGTCTCAACATCTTTTTATAGTGTGGTGACCAAAACTGGATGCAGTACTCTAGGTGTGGTCTTACTAAGGCTTTATATGGAGGTATTAGTACCTCCCTTGATCTTGATTGTATCCCACTGTTAATGCAATTTAGGATTGCATTGGCCTTTCTGGCTGCGGTGCACACACAATTAATACCGTGTTTCCCGAAAATAAGACACTGTCTTATATTTTTTGGCTCCCAAAACACACTAGGTCTTATTTTGGGTAGGTCTTATATATTTATGGTGCCAAATAGTGGGTGTGAGTGTGTAGAGGGGGTGTTTCTGGGTGCGGTTGCTCCCTGAAAAGTCTTCCTGGAACTGGAGATTTACACTAGGTCTTATTTTGGGGTAGGTCTTATATTAGGGCAGGTTTAAAAAATAGTGCTAGGTCTTACTTTGGGGTAGTCTTATTTTGGGAAACACGGTAGTTGAGATCAACCACAAAGCAATCCAGGAAGTTGCAAACAAACAAAAAACAGTAGAAAATGAGCATCAAATTCAACGGAGAACACAGGAGGTGGCTGAATTAGGCAAGAAAAATCAAACGTGCAGTCATTGCACTGATTATAACCAAATCCCCAGACTGCTAACTGCACCAGTGGAAAAGAACTGAGAATAATTAATTGTCTGCGAGCGGCATCTGAATTAATAGGGCGATGATGTGGCTTCCAGGTTATTTTTTCCCTGCCTCAATTTTTGAGCGTTGTCTGCGTTGATTTGGCCAGTAGATGTCAGGGTACCCTCAAATGTTTAGTCAGCTGGAAGAGGAAGCAGAAGTTGGAAGTCTATAAAGACAGGAAAACATTTCTACTTACGTTGTCAAGTATAGGTAGTCCTCAATTTACAATCATTGTTTAGCGACTGTTGCTAGTTACTAGTACCGCTTTATAAAGACTTAGTGAGACGTTTCCTGGAATACTGCATCCGGTTTTGGTCACACTATAAAAAAGATGTTGAGACTCTACCCTGTTTCCCCAAAAATACAACCTACCCTGAAAGTAAGTCCTAACTTGATATTTACATGTGCGCCCTACCCCAAAAATAAGCCCTGATTAAGTTCCCACCCGCTCCAGAGTAGATGAGTAAAAATTAACCGTGTGTGTGTGTATGTGTGTGTGCGTAGCTGCCCTCCTACCGTGTTTCCCTGAAAATAAGACACTGTCTTATATATTTTTTGGCTCCCAAAAACACACTAGGTCTTATTTTCAGGGTAGGTCTTATATATTTATGGTGCCAAATAGTGGGTGTGAGTGTGTAGGGGGTGTTTCATGGTGCAGTTGCTCCCTGAAAAGTCTTCCTGGAACTGGAGATTTACACCAGGTCTTATTTTCGGGGTAGGTCTTATATTAGGGTAGGTTTAGAAAATAGTGCTAGGTCTTACTTTCGGGGTAGGTCTTATTTTCGGGGAAACACGGTACTTACCTTTGGACAGTTGTAGCCAGGCCTTGCACACCTTGACCTGCCTTGTCGGCCCATTTCTTCTGCAGCCGGCAAGGCTTTCCTGAAGGCCTCTGTAGCTGGTAACAAAGCTCTGGATCGATCCAGAGGTCTGTTATCAGCTGCAGAGGCCTTCAGGAAAGCCTTGCCGGCCCCAGAAGAAGTAGTTCCTAAAGGCCTCTGATAGTGAAAAGGAGGCCAGGGGCGCCGCATGAGGTTAGTCAGTGGAGGACATCCCCCGAAAATAAGACCCAGTGCCTTTTTTGGTGGCCAAAATAAATAAATAAAGATGGGTCTTATTTTCAGGGAAACACGGTAGAAAGAGTGCAGAGAAAAACAACAAAGATGATCAAGGGACTGGAGCAAAAAAAACCTATGGAGAATATTTGTAGCTCAGGGTTGAAATGAGGGGTCCTTGGGGCTCTCTGAGCTTGGTTGTTTCCCTGCAGACGTTTCATGACCCAACTAGGTAACATCATCAGTGCTAGTAAGGAGTGTTGTTTGCTGTCAGTTTATACTCTGGTGGCTTGCCTGTCGGTGTGGGTGGGAGCGGTCTTAGAATTTCTGCTATTTGCTGAAACTGCTTTGGCAGTTTCTAGATTGGGGTATGGTTTACTTGAGTGTTGTTCTGACGTTAACCTTGATGATGCTACCTAATTGGGTAATGAAACGTCTGCAAGAAAACAAGGAAGCTCAGAGAGCACCAAGGACCCCTCAGGTTGGATGTGTTTCCTTTACACCAGAGTAAGACCTTCTCTGGCCCCCTCTATTTTGGCCAGTTAAGAGCTCCTGCCATTCCTGGCTGCTGGGGACTCCATCCTAGCATTCCTGCGCTACGGAAAAATCCTCGCTATTTATGAGTATCGAGACATAAAAAGCCAGGGACGGGTGACGGGATTAAATGCACATTGAACTAGGAAATGAGGGTGTTTGTTAGAAAAGCCCAGGAGCAAATTAAATCAGTAGGGAATAACTCTAAATTTAAAGCACTTAGACCCAGGCACATGCAGAGAACAGGATGCGTTTTGCAAAGTGCAAACAGGAGACACCATCTGTTCAAATGACAATGTTCAGAGTCACTTTGTGAAATGCTCCAGGAAGCCACCATGAATAAACACCACTTAAGCCCAGGGTACAGAGGTGGTATTCAGCAGGTTCTGACCAGTTCTGGAGAACTGGTAGCGGAAATTTTGAATAGTTCGGAGAACTGGCAAATCCACCTCTGACTGGCCCGCCCCCATCTATTCTCTGCCTCCCGAGTCCCAGCTGATTGGCTGGGTCTTCTTTGTTGCCCTGCACAGGAGAGCGGAGCTGGAAAGCAGGTTAGTGGGTGAGGGGAATGGGATTTTTCAGTATCCTTGCCCCAGGAGTGGGGAGGGAATGGAGATTTTATAGTATCCCTCCCTGCCACGGCCACCAAGCCACACCCACAGAACCGGTAGTAAATTTTTGAATTCCACCACTGGTGCTAGGCATTCAAACCGTCAGACTGCCCACCTTTCTGATCAGCAAGCTCAGAGTCTTAGCCACTGAGCCACCGAGTCCCCTATACTGGCTTCATTATTTATTAAGAGATTTTAAAAATAAAGCTAAAACATGTAGCAATTCATAATTTTGTAATTTGTGCAAATCCACAAAGAAGAATTTAGGACAGTGTTTCTTAACCTTAGCAACCTTATGATAGGCGGACTTCATGCTGGCTGGGGAATTCTGGGAATTGAAGTCCACCTATCTTAAAGTTGCTAAGGTTGAGAAACACTGATTTGGAGAGTTGTTTTCTCATGCCTTAACCCTAACCCTAACATCTGGTCAAGTTTAGAAGCTGAGCATAGCTGGATCTGGTTAGTACTGAGAAGCAACACCTCCCATCCTCAGGCTGCAGGTGAGACTGAAAAAATATCCTGGAAGGAAGCAAGGCAAAGCATTTCTGAAACATTGCTGGGAAACTTCATAGATGTATCCTAACATCTTTAGTAGTTGAATTCCACTTGTGCACACCTTTGTTTTTCCTGTAGGCTATCTTCTACTGCCATCTGCAGGTTGATAAAAACATTGCAACAAAATACCATTCTGCTGCAGCCACACCCACAATACTGTGTACAGTATATCGCATATTTTTTCGCTCCTTGGTGGGGAGAGGTGATTGTCATCAGAGAATAACAAAACCCACCAGGTCAGGATGTGGGACCATGTGGTTATCCCATCCCAAAACAAATGCATGATCAACCAGTCATCTTTGCAAAATAAACAATGCATTTCAACAGAATGTTTTTCAGGTCATAGAAAAAGCATTCTCCCTCATAATGTTCCTGAATTTCTGTGGAATTCAGCTTGCCAGCTGTGGCTACCTGAAGGCCACAGGCGATGTGAGAGTTTCAGACATTCTTGCAGGTATTTATATATTTCTCCTCTTAGCAGGGATCACTGAACACTCAATTCTGTGTAGAAGTATTTGTACGTCAAAGTAGATGCAGACCTTTGATCATACAACCACTGTCATCTCTGTAACTTTTCTGAACCATCCCCTGCCTAGATCTTGGGCTGGCTTAGATTTTCACATCTCTCCTCCCACCCGTAATAAATAACTGCTCTGCAGTAAATGCTTTGGTATTTTTCTTAATTGCTTTATTTGTATCCTATAACACCATAAATTATTCCTCCTTGTAATTTTTCTGTTCTGCTTTGTGTAAAAATGGCTTCAAAAAACAGCACTCTTCCCCTCCCCCTGCCATTGTAAAAATAGGAGCATATTTAAGTGAGATGAAAATTATTTTAGAATATCAATGACCTTCAAATAAATGGCTCTGCTTAATGGATTTTTATAAACGGTGTAATGCCAACCCTCTTTCAGAAGAAAGAAAGGAAAGTTGCAAGTGTTCAGTCAGGAAAATAGCAAGGGACAGAAGACTGCAATCCTTTCTTGGTGTCACTAATTGTTAGTTTACCTTTTATTTATTTTTATTTTTTAGCAGAGGCCAACCCAAGCCAAAAAGATGTCAGGCTTTCATTATACAGTCATAACTATCATCTTGATTTTTAAAAAAAAACCCTTTGTGGATGTCCCTGAATATAATAACAAATCTTTGAATTTAAACTTTTGCAAAAACTCTCTTGAATTAGAATGTGTTTGGCAGTGCTTCCAATTTTGCTTACAGAGAACAATCTCAGAACTCAGATGACTATAGCGTAGCTTAACATTTTTTTAAAAAAAATCCAGCACAAGAATACAAAACAGGATGTGTCTATTTCTAGACAATGTATTTCATATTTTACGTTTTCCATCAGGAGATCCAATTTTGCAAGTAGAGGGGATTTTTAGATATTTTCTGCCATCTAGAGCATCATTCAGATAATGCACATAAGATAATTTATATAGATGGACAGATTTTTCCTAAAGACATCTATATTTGAGGCTTCAATCCAGTGTTTCTCAACCTTGGTGTCTTTAAGAAGCATGTTGGCTTGGGAACTCTGGAATCCACATTTAAGTTGTCCAGGTTCAGAAACACTGGTTAGGTCATTAAAATTCCAATCAGATATGTGTGTGACAAAGTTTAAATGCCAATGAAGCTTAAAACTAGATATCCCAAGAATCAAAGGAATGAGATCTATGGAAATTATATTGAAAATCAATTGACAGTTTTAGAATAAAGCCTTTCTTATTCACTTTTGGTTAGAAATCAACCATGGCCATTGTTCTCTGGATTATATCCAAGAGTTCTAAATGAGCTGGCAGATGTGATCTCGGAACCATTGAACCATATCTTTCAAAGATCCTGGAGAACCGAGGAACTACCAGAGGACTGGAAAACAGCGGATGTGATTTCCATCTTCAAAAATAGGAAAAACAGATCCAGGAAACTACAGACAAATCAGCCTGACATCAATACCTGGGATGATCCTGGAAAAGATAATCAAGCACAGATCTACTAACATCTAGAGCAAGCAAGGTTATAACCAGAAGCCTACATGGGTTTATCAAAACAGATCATGCAAAACAAATCTTATTTCATTGTTTGACAAAGTGACTAAATTAGCGGACCAGCGAAATGCGGTGGATTGTGTTAACTTTGCATGAAGAGTCAGAACCGAAGAGCTTCAGTGAAGAGTTTATTTAGTGACTACAGCTCGAATGGACCCAGCTTAGCTGGGCTACGGCTGCTACTTATAGCCAGCAGCACAGCTGCCAGCCAATCAGAGTACAGGGTTTCCCGCGACTTTTTAAACCAATCATATTTGACATTTTACAAGAACAATTCAAACTAAACCAATAACATTCAAACCTACATATATAACAGATTGGACATAGTATATTGGATTTCAGTAAGGCATTTGAAAAAGTAGACTACAGCCTACTTCTTGGTCAGTTAGAAAAAATGTGGCATAGACAGAATCACCACCAAATGGATTTGTAACTGGCTGACAAACAGAAGTCAACATGTAGTCCTTAATGTACAATACATGAAGGGAAGTAAGCAGTGGGGTACCACAAAGTTCTGTCTTAGGCCCAGTACTCTTCAATATCTTCATAAAAGATTTAGATGGGGAATGAAGGAGAACTCATCAAATTTGCAAACAACACTAAATAGCCAACACCCAAAAGATAGGCTCAAGATTCAAATGGATCTTGACAGACATGAACACTGCCTCTGTAACAAAACAGATAGAATTCTTTATTGGCCAAGTGTGATTGGACACAAAGGAATTTTTCTTTGGTGCATATGCTTTCAGTGTACATAAAGAAAAAATGAAATACATTCATCAAGAATCATAAGATACAACACTTAGTGATAGTCATAGGTTACTAATAAGCAATCAAATCATACTAGGAAACAAATAAAACTAAATTGTAAAGATACAAGCAGCACGGTTATAGTCATAAGTGGGAAGAGATGGGTAATAGGA
>CM019150.1:8067634-8089455 GCA_009733165.1 Naja naja
CCACATAACACACACACACGCAGTTGCATGATCACATGTCAGGCACCAGTCATCCAAACCATGTTTATATCCTTGCAGTCCTGTGACAACATTTTCTAACCATTTTGTCGAAAACCAGCATTTAGTTCCGTTTTTCTGCCCAGCCGGCTCATGGCAAACCATGAGGTTGCTTTAACAGCTGCAGTATTTGTGTAATAATCATTGCAAAAAGAGGTGGTAAAATCCAGTCGGTCAAGTGGATTTTACAGCTTACAACTGGTGACCCTGAAACTCAAAGTTCCATGACAGTCATATGTCAAGGGCTACCTGAACTAATGATCCAGAAATAACCTCTGATCCTATTAAACACAGCTGGATCTTCTGCAGTTGCACAGTTGAGGTTGTAAAAAAAAAAAGAGGATGCTGTAATCCTCGCTTAACGACCGGTCGCTTAGCAACTGCTCAGTTATTACAGAACACTCCCCCTCCACAAAAAAAGCTGCTTATGACCAGGTTCTGGAGTTCCAAAGGCACACACACACACACACACACACGTTGTCATGCCCCTGTCAGAATCTGATTCCGAGGGGGAGGCTGAGCAGCTGACAGGGAGTGGGCGTGTGGCTCCGTTGGCTGTGGGGGAAACTGGGGAAGGGCAAAGTCCAGCTGGGCAGAGCAGGGGAGAGGTAGAACAAGGGAAAGGGAGTTCAGAGGATGACCCAGGCCCACCCCATCTTCATCCTAGGGCATGCAGGGAGGAACGGAGAAGGGAGCAGCGTGAGTTGCATGGCTTACAGGGGAGGAAAGGGCCCTGATTCCCTTCATTAGCTGCAGCTGGGAATACAGTGTTTAAAAAGGGAAATTGCGCACAGCAACTTGTGGGAAGCAAATCGTGATTTATCTTTTATTGTCGAGGCTTATCTGGGTTCCTGGCGTTTTCCCAACTGTGTGTGTTTTGTTGGCCTTTGAAGTCTGCAATTCCTTCTCCTGCCCTGTCAAGTTAATTACTGCAGCATGGTTTGTGTGGATTTTTATTTACAGTTTGTATATACTTCATTTTCGGACTGAATTTCCCCCACTTAAAGACTATTCTTGGGAGAGTTTTTTCTCCAGCCGAAGGTAACCTGGACATTGGGGGCAAAGTTGGAGGTATTAAAGGGACTCTTCCTACTTATAGGACTGCGTTGCCTTTGTGCCACACCCCGGGTCATCACACATAATGGTGATATGAACATATTTTGGAGGCTTGTCAACTGCCTCACTTTTAAGGCCAGTTGCAGTGTTTCACAGTCATGTGACTACAATTTACAAAGTGTTTTGCCTGTTTCCAGCCTTCTGGGGGGTGGGGAAACCCTTGTAGGAGTAATTTGACTCACTTAATGATCATGGTATTCACTTAACAACCACTGCAAAAAACGAGTCATAAAAATCAGGTCCGATCACATGGGTGCCTTAACTGATGACCATAACTTACAATAGAAATTCCAGGCTCCACTACGGTCGTAAGTCGAGGTCTGACCTGCATATTTTTCTCAACTCTCCCCAGCTCCCGAGCAAGGAAAAGGGGTCAGGAAGTGCCTAAAAGTACAGACAGACAGTGCCCCCCCACCCCAGATGATTTGTCAGAAATGGTGTAGGGCCGTGATGGCGAACCTATGGCACGTGTGCCACAGGTGGCACGCAGAACCATTTGTGCGGGAACGCGAGCCCCAGCCAAACTTACCTCACTGTCGCATGTGCATGCCTCCCAGCTGATTTTTGGCCGGTTTGAGGCCTTTTCAAGCCTCCCAGTGGCTTGAGGGAAGCTCTGCAGCCTTTGTAGGCCGAAAACCAGGCCCGTTTCATCACTTCCTGTATTTTCGGAAATACCGGAAATGACAAAACGGGCCCATTTTTTGGCCTACAAAGGCTGCAGAGGCTTCCGTCGAGCCTCTGGGAGGCCGAAAAAGGCCTCAAACATGCCGAAAATCTGCTGAGAGTCACAGTGCAGGTAACGGGGCGGCAGGGAGGGGAAATCGCAGGCATTGGGGGCCACGTTCATTGCCTTCTGGGTGCTGGCATGCAAGCATGCATGCAATTTTTGGCACAGGAGCCGAAAAAGGTTAGCCACCACTGGTGTAGGGTCTCCCACTTGGGCAGGGGGTTGGACTAGATGACCAATAAGGTCCCTTCCAACTCTGATTATCTGTTAAAAAAAAGAAAAGATCCAAACCCTTCACTGCTTTCATTAGTAAATCAGAAGACCACACTTGCTGGGTGAGACCCAGAGGTGGTATTCAGCCGGTTCGGACCGGTTCTGACATACCGGTTGCAGAAATTACGGTAGTTTAGAGAACCGGCAAATACCACCTCTGGCTGCCCTCCCCCCCCAACCCAGCCGTTACCTCTCCTATATTCCCTTGTTTTTTTAGCTCAGCTGATTCGCGTGGCAGAGCGGATTGCCGCGCCTCAGCTGAGGTAAAAAAGACACCTCAGCTCACCAGCGTCAACACAGAGGGAAGCCTTTGAGCCCTCGCGCACGCTAAGTGTACTCTCAGAACCGGTAGGAAAAAATTTGGAAACCCACCACTGGTGAGACCACAACGGTCATTTTGCACAGCGCAAAACACAAGCTGCAAGGAATGGCTCTTAGTTTAGCCACTGCCCAGGGCTGGCCATAAATAGAAATCCTGTTCTGTTCTTTTATTATAACTACTCCCTTTATCCTCCTGTGCCATCTACCGTGGCAGTAGTGGGATTCAGCAATTTTTATTACCGGTTCTGTGGGCGTGGATTGGTGGGCATGGTGTGGCTGGTGTGTGTGGCAGGGGAAGGATACAGCAAAATCTCCACTCCCTCCCCACTCCTGGGGGAAGGATACTGCAAAATCCCCATTCCCTCCCCACCCCACTAACCTGCTTTCCAGCTCCCTTCTCCTGTGCAGGGCAACCAAAGAAGACCCAGCCGATCAGCTGGGACTCGGGAGGCAGAGAATAGATGGGGACAGGGCCAGTCAGAGGTGGGATTTGCCAGTTCTCCGAACTACTCAAAATTTCCGCTACCAGTTCTCCAGAACTGGTCAGAACCTGCTGAATGCCACCTCTGTACCCTGGGCTTAAGTGGTGTTTATTCATGGTGGCTTCCTGGAGCATTTCACAAAGTGACTCTGAACATTGTCATTCGAACAGATGGTGTCTCCTGTTTGCACTTTGCAAAACGCATCCTGTTCTCTGCATGTGCCCGGGTCTAAGTGCTTTAAATTTAGAGTTATTCCCTACTGATTTAATTTGTTCCTGGGCTTTTCTAACAAACACCCTCATTTCCTAGCTCAATGTGCATTTAATCCCGTCACCCGTCCCTGGCTTTTTATGTCTCGATACTCATAAATAGCGAGGATTTTTCCGTAGCACAGGAATGCTAGGATGGAGTCCCCAGCAACCAGGAATGGCAGGAGCTCTTAACTGGCCAAAATAGAGGGGGCCAGAGAAGGTCTTACTCTGGTGTAAAGGAAACACATCCAACCTGAGGGGTCCTTGGTGCTCTCTGAGCTTCCTTGTTTTCTTGCAGACGTTTCATTACCCAATTAGGTAGCATCATCAAGGTTAACGTCAGAACAACAATCAAGTAAACCATACCCCAATCTAGAAACTGCCAAAGCAGTTTCAGCAAATAGCAGAAATTCTAAGACCGCCCCACCCACACCGACAGGCAAGCCACCAGAGTATAAACTGACAGCAAACAACACTTTACTAGCACTGATGATGTTACCTAGTTGGGTCATGAAACGCCTGCAGGAAACAACCAAGCTCAGAGAGCCCCAAGGACCCCTCATTTCAACCCTGAGCTACAAATATTCTCCATAGGTTTTTTTTGCTCCAGTCCCTTGATCATCTTTGTTGTTTTTCTCTGCACTCTTTCTACCGTGTTTCCCTGAAAATAAGACCCCATCTTTATTTATTTATTTTGGCCACCAAAAAAGGCACTAGGTCTTATTTTCGGGGGATGTCCTCCACTAACCTCACTTGTGCGCGTCGCCCCTGGCCTCCTTTTCACTATCAGAGGCCTTTAGGAACTACTTTGGGGCGGCTTTCTGAAGGCCTCTGCAGCTGATAACAGACCTCTGGATCGATCCAGAGCTTTGTTACCAGCTACAGAGGCCTTCAGGAAAGCCTTGCCGGCTGCAGAAGAAATGGGCCGACAAGGCAGGTCAAGGTGTGCAAGGCCTGGCTACAACTGTCCAAAGGTAAGCACCGTGTTTCCTAAAATAAGACCTACCCCGAAAGTAAGACCTAGCACTATTTTCTAAACCTACCCTAATATAAGACCTCCACTCAAAATAAGACCTGGTGTAAATCTCCAGTTCCAGGAAGACTTTTCAGGGAGCAACCTGCACCCCAAACACCCCCTACACACTCACACCCACTATTTGGCACCATAAATATATAAGACCTACCCCAAAAATAAGACCTAGTGTGTTTTGGGAGCAAAAATATATAAGACAGTGTCTTATTTTCAGGGAAACACGGTAGGAGGGCAGCTACGCACACACACATACACACACACACGGTTAATTTTTACTCATCTACTCTGGAGCGGGTGGGAACTTAATCAGGGCTTATTTTTGGGGTAGGGCTTATATTGGGCGCACATGTAAATATCAAGTTAGGACTTACTTTCAGGGTAGGTTGTATTTTTGGGGAAACAGGGTAGAGTCTCAACATCTTTTTTATAGTGTGACCAAAACTGGATGCAGTATTCCAGGAAACGTCTCACTAAGGCTTTATAAAGCGGTATACCGTTTCCCAAAAATAAGACCTACCCCAAAGTAAGACCTAGCACTATTTTCTAAACCTGCCCTAATATAAGACCTACCCCGAGAATAAGACCTAGTGTAAATCTCCAGTTCCAGGAAGACTTTTCAGGGAGCAACCGCACCCCAAACACCCCCACACACTCACACCCACTATTTGGCACCATAAATATATAAGACCTACCCCAAAAATAAGACCTAGTGTGTTTTTGGGAGCCAAAAAAAATATAAGACAGTGTCTTATTTTCGGGGAAACACGGTAGTAACTAGCAACAGTCGCTAAACAATGATTGTAAATTGAGGACTACCTATACTTGACAACGTAAGTAGAAATGTTTTCCTGTCTTTATAGACTTCCAACTTCTGCTTCCTCTTCCAGCTGACTAAACATTTGAGGGTACCCTGACATCTACTGGCCAAATCAACGCAGACAACACTCAAAAATTGAGGCAGGGAAAAAATAACCTGGAAGCCACATCATCGCCCTATTAATTCAGATTCCGCTCGCAGACAATTAATTATTCTCAGTTCTTTTCCACTGGTGCAGTTAGCAGTCTGGGGATTTGGTTATAATCAGTGCAATGACTGCACGTTTGGTTTTTCTTGCCTAATTCAGCCACCTCCTGTGTTCTCCGTTGAATTTGATGCTCTCATTTTCTACTGTTTTTTTGTTTGTTTGCAACTTCCCTGGATTGCTTTGTGGTTGATCTCAACTACCGTGTTTCCCCGAAAATAAGACTACCCCGAAAGTAAGACCTAGCACTATTTTTTAAACCTGCCCTAATATAAGACCTACCCCGAAAATAAGACCTAGTGTAAATCTCCAGTTCCAGGAAGACTTTTCAGGGAGCAACTGCACCCAAAACACCCCCTACACACTCACACCCACTATTTGGCACCATAAATATATAAGACCTACCCCGAAAATAAGACCTAGTGTGTTTTTGGGAGCCAAAAAAAATATAAGACAGTGTCTTATTTTCGGGGAAACACGGTATTAATTGTGTGTGCACCGGCAGCCAGAAAGGCCAATGCAATCCTAAATTGCATTAACAGTGGGATACAATCAAGATCAAGGGAGGTACTAATACCTCCATATAAAGCCTTAGTAAGACCACACCTACAGTACTGCATCCAGTTTTGGTCACCACACTATAAAAAAGATGTTGAGACTCTAGAAAAAGTGCAGAGAAGAGCAACCAGGATGATTAGGGGACTGGAGGCTAAAATATACGCTGAGTGGTTGCAGGAACTGGGCATGGCTAGTCTAGGAAAGAGAAGGACCAGGGGAGACATGATAGCAGTCTTCCAATATTTGAGGGGCTGCCCCAGAGAGGAAGGGGTCAAGCTATTTTCTAAAGCACCCAAAGGCCAGACAAGAAATAATGGATGGAAACTGAACAAGGAGAGATTCAACCTGGAAATAAGGAGAAACTTTCTGACAGTGAGAACAATCAACCAATGGAACAGAAGTTGCCCTCAGAAGTTGTGGGAACTTCATCACTAGAGACTGGTCTGCCATTTGTCAGAAATGGTGTAGGGTCTCCTGCTTGAACGGGGGGTTGGACTAGATGACCTACAAGGTCCCTTCCAGATTAACAATCTGTAAATCTCTAATCAACCCAAGAAAATTTGAAGTGCCAGTGACAACATCGTCTTCTCTTTTTTGAGATCTGCAATTGCTTGAGAAATCCTTTGCTTAGGCCAGTATTTTTCAAACTTGGCAACTTTTAAGATGTTTGGGACTTCAACTCCCCAGCCAGAGACCAGCCTAAAACAGGACTGGAACTCATAGTCTCCTGGTTTCCAGCTGGGGCCCTTAATCACTGCGCCAAACTGCCTCGCTGGAATGCTTTAAAATGCAGCCATACAGTTAGTCCTCGACTTAAACAACCACAATGGAGCCCACAACCTCAGTTGCTAAGCAAGACAGTCTTTCAGCAAGTTTCATCCAATTTTATGACCTTTCTTTCCACCATTGATAAGTGAATCGCTACAGTTATAAAGTTAGTAACATGGTTGTTAAGTGAATCCGGCTTCCCCCTTGACATGGCTTGTCACGAAGGTCGCAATATATGTGACTCCGGGACTATCAACTCATAAAATATTTCTATGATCTTTTTAGAGTTGCCAACAGAAAGGGAGGGGGGAGCAGTGCGGCAGCTTGGAAACCAAAAGTGCATTCCATAAATAGTTTTTGAAAGATAGTGACTAGGTGACCGAAGTTTCTGCAGCGCAAATATCTTAACTGGAGAGCATGATTGATGACTCTTGGCTATGGAGGTGTCCCATTGGAGAATATGAATTACGATACACCCAGGGGGTAGGGGGAAGAACCAGGGCCAAGGGTGACAATGAATGATGTGTCTCAGAGTCGGCTACACCCAGGCAGTGCTGGACAGTTTAACTCCCAATAAATCCTTTTGAAGTTTTGGAAGTTTGGCTCAAGACTCATGATTTAAATGGGGGCAACTGCCGGAACCCTGACGGACAATGCAATTGTCATAAATACAAATCAGTGGCCAAGTGTCTTGGGATTTTGATCATCTGACCCTGAGGATGCTGCAGTGATTTTTAAGTGGGCAAACCAATGCAGAGTTGCTTGTTTCAGTGCTGTCGTAACTTTTGAATGGTCACGAAGTGAAAGGTTGTAAGTTAAGGACTACCTGTAATTGATAAAGCCACAGATCTTCTTCAGAGAATTCTTATTTTCTCTCTCTTTCTCTTTTTGCATCGTTTAGGAATGAAGACCGGAAAGGGCGTGGAGAGCATCTCAAACGAAATTGGAGACCATTCCAAACTGTGAATCCTGGTGAGTTTTATTGTGTGTTTGTTTGTTTGTTTGTTTGTTTGCAACACTTGAAACACTTTTTTTCTGCCTGGCTGGTGGCATTCCCACAACCTGCTTGAATCTGGCTGCAGATCAGGTTGCATTCACACTGCTATCCTAACCAGGCCGGTTGGAGATCTGGTCAGATGGGTTTGCGCGACCTTTTACTGGAGTTTGCTTTTGTGAGTTGCCCAGAGTTGTTGCCTGTTGGGCATTGTACAATTAAACAAGAAGCTTGTTTGTGTTTGAATTTCTGTTTTACCGACAAAGAAATAAAGGGAGACTAGTATAAATCTATTTAGGTGTCATCAGCTAGCCACACCTTCTGGGATTGAACCGGGCTACTTACATATTAGTTAGATGTATTAACCTCTAAGCCATGGGCTTCCCTCACTTTGTCGGCTATACCAGAGGAGAGATTAAGAAAGCGGAAGCAGTATGTCCATCCCATAATTGGGTAGACTAGGTTGCCCTTATAGACCAGTCTAACTGGAAAAAAACACTTAAGAAGCTTGCTTGGTTTGAAATCAGGGTTAGGTTTATGGTGGCCTCTTGTGCTGTGTGAAGTCAGCTTGTTTGGTTGGTTGAAATGTGTTGTACAAACCCAGAACAATTAGGCTGAACTTAGCCATATTGTTTAAGGAACGTGTTTTTGGACCCCTTCATCAGTGGTGGGTTTTAAATAATTTAACAACCGGTTCTCTGGCTGGGTAGGTGTGGCCAGGTGGTCATGTGACTGGGTGGGAGTGGCCAACTCAGCATCACTCATCACACCCAGCCCCACCTCCCAACCACTCGCCTCAAAGGCAGAGGTGGGATTCAGCATTTCTGACCGGTTTGGACTAATTCCACCACTGGTTGGCCCCACCTTCGGCCATTTTCTGGGCTGTGTTTTGAAAACTGCTCAAAAAATGGGCGGGGAGGATGTCAGGTTTTCAAGTGATAAAATCCATTTAAAAAGAAAAGAGCAGAGTCCATCTTCCAAAACAATTTCTTTTATTTAGGAAAGCATCAATTGGCAAAGTCCGTGCTAATTCCAGATACTGTGATGATTGGGTGAGGACCAATCTTAAGCTACTTTTTACAGTGCTTTGAGTGGTCGCTAAAAACAGCTGTAAATTGAGGGCTACCTGTAGGGTGTTTTTGAAAGCCTCCAGTAAAGGAGCGTGAAAGCTTTAGAGCACTACTTCACAACCCTGTCAACTTTAAGACATGTGGGCTTCAACTATGAAAGTTGACTTCAACTGTTGAGATCAACTGGTTAAGGTGGGGTGTTGTCGAACTGTTGATATGTTCCTAATAAACAAACTTTGATTGAATATGACTGCCTTGGATTATTCATTCTGGAGACTTATTACTTGGAAGTTGAGGTGAATTGAGTTGTGGGTTAGTTGACTTCAACTGTTGAGATGAACTGGTTGAGTTGAGTTGTGTTGTTGACTTGAATTGGTTGAGTTGGGTTGTGTGAGCTTCAATTATTAAAGTTGATTTCAGCTGTTGACTTGAACTGGTTGAGTTGAATTGAGTTGTATGGTTTTGAGTTGTTGAAGTTGACTTCAGTTGTTGACTTGAACTGGTTGAATCGTGTTATTGAATTGAACTGGTTGAGTTGAATTGAGTTATGTGGCCTTCAGTTGTTGAAGTTGAGATGAATTGATTGAGGTGAGGTGAGTTAAACTGGTTGAGTTGAACTGAATTGAGTTGGGTGGTCTTAAATTGTTAAACTGTTGAGTTGAACTTGTTGAGGTGAGGCAGGATGAGATGATATGTGGACTTTCAACTGTTGAAGTTGATTTCAACTGTTTGGGTTGAAGTCCACAGGTCTTAAAAGTAGCCAAGGTTGAGAAACACTGCTCTAGAAATTATGTAAGAATTACCAAAATCTCCTCCAATAACACATTTCCTTCTCCTCCTCTTCCTCTTCTTCCCACTATGACTCACTCTACCATGCTTTGTTTCTGCTGGATCGGCTCCTGTGACTTCAGCACCAAACCCACCACCGAAGAAGTCAAGGGCTGGTCTCAGTCGTTTGACAAGTTGATGAAAAACCCAGCTGGCAGGAGCGTGTTTGGGAATTCTTACGGACTGAATACAGCGAGGAAAATATGCTCTTTTGGTTAGCGTGAGGAACTCAAAAGCGAATGCAACAAGCATGCCATCGACGGCGGCGGGTGATCTATGAAGATTATATCTCCATCCTTTCTCCCAAGGAGGTATTTCCTTTCCTATTTTATTCCAGCACCCCAAAATGTTTCAGATACCAAATGCAGATACCAGTTTTAATTCAATTGGCAATTGGTAGTCCCTGGGCCCTTCTCCTCTTTGCAGTCCAGAAACTTTTCCAAGGTTTTCTCACTCCATCTAAAGACTACACTCTGTGCCCGTGATGGCGAACCTATGGCATGCATGCCACAGGTGGCACGCAGAGCCATTTGTGCAGGCATGCAAGCCCCAGCCAAACTTACCTGCACTGTGTATGTGCACGCCTCCCAACTGATTTTCGGCCCATTTGAGGCCAAAAATCATCTGGGAGGTGCGCACATGCGCAGTGTAGGTAAGTGGGTGGGACAGAGGTGTTGCACGTGCTTGTGCGGGGGGGTCACATTGCTGGCACACACATGCGTGCTTTCAGCACACCACAACAACAGCTCTATGTAATTATTAGGCAAGTGAGTATTTTGACCATATCATCATTTTTATGTATATTTTCCACCTCCAAGCAGTATAAACTGGAATGCTTAGTGCAGGGGTCCACTAGTCTTAAAGTTGCCAAGTGTGAAGACCTCTGGCTTAATGTATATAAGCATATCAGGAGATGTGTGTTTGTGTAACGAGGGAGGGGGTGGCCTAAGGAGATCAACACCCTTTGTCAAGGTGTGCACAATTATCAGGCAGCTTTTTTCCCTCAGGCAAAACAGGCCAAAAAAGGAGATTTAACTGACTCTTTAAAAAAGTCAAACATTGCAAAAAGTCTTTCGGAGGGATGCAGCACCCTTGAAATTGCTCAAATATTGGGGCGTGATCCCAGAACCATTTTGTTTTGTTGCAAATAGTCAGCAGGGTTGTTGTGTTTCGTTTTGTTTTTTGAAATGTCAGAAATGTTTACTGGTGAATTTTGAATTGTTTATTACTCTCACTTTCACAGAAGAAAATAAATGAGTGAGATGGGATTTTTTTTTCATTTTTCATTTAGTTGCATAATAATTCTGCACACTAATGGTTGCCCAAGAATTGTGCACACGTAGATATTTTCCTAAGAAAGCCAAAACCTCACTCTTAACTTTCTTTAAATATTCAGGTTTGGGGTTTATTAACGTTTTGGATTGACCGAGAGCGCTGTAGTTGTTTCACTAATAAAATTAATGCTCAGAAATACAACTTGCCTAATAATTGTGCACATGGTGTAAATTCCTTCATGTTTGATCACATGATACTTATTAATTTTAATGGGTAGGCTGTCAAGATTCCGGCAATTGTCCTAATTAAATCATGAGCCTCAAGCCAAGCTTCAAAAACGTTTTATGAGTTGATATACACATCGTCACTCATAGTAGGGCTAAATCTGTTTAAATCTCAAAAAGCCAATGCAGTCCTAGGTTGCATCAACAGAGGATTAATAACATTGCTATCACAAGCAGTGATAATCCTGCTTTATTTATTTAATTTATTTATCTATTTGATTTATATTGCTGCCTATTAGCCCGTGGCAACTTCGAGGCTTACACAATGTAAAACCATATTTAAAATAAAAAAATAAAAATAAAAAAAAACAATAAAACTAACAACAAGAATCAAATAAATTAGTAAAGTACAATAGAACAAAATTTGGGAAAAGCAAAAAAAAAAAAAAAACCCAAAACACCCCCGCCCCAACAACAGCAGATCACATGAACCATTTGATGGGCTCCATCCCGCTCTGGGTTCCCCAGGCCCACTGGCAGAACCAGGTCTTCAGCACCTTCTGGAAGAATATTAAGAGAGGAGTCCATTCTAATCTCTGGGGGAATGATGTTTCAGAGAGAGAGGGAGCCACCACGGAGAAGGCCCTTCTTCTGGGTCCTACCAGGTGTATCTCCCTCAGGGGTGGGACCCACAACATTCCCTGCCTCTCTGCTCTGATAGGTTGGGTAGATGTGACCGGCAAGAGGTGTTTCCTCAGATAACCCGGACCCAAGCCGTGAAGGGCTTTAAAGGTGACCACCATATATTTATGCTGCAGTGATGAGGCCACACTTGGAATACTGCATCCAGATCTGGTCTCCATAATCGAGAAAAGATGTTGAGACTAGAAAGAGTGCAGAGAAGAGAAGCAAGAACGATAAAGGATCGGGAAACTAAATTGTATGATGAACAATTGAGGGAAATGGATATGCCTAGGAGAGGATTAGGGTTCACATGATAGCTGCCATACAATATTTGAGTGGCTATCACAATGAAGAGGGGATAGACTTAATTCTCCAAAGCATCTGAGGTACAGAACAAGAACTAACAAGTGTAAGATCATTAAATATAGATCCAACCTAGAACCAAGAAGAAAATTCTTGATAAATTTCTTTCTCTATTTGCTCCCCACAACTACACTGGGAAGGGTGTTGGGCTGAAAAAGAAAGAATAGCTCAAAGTCACCCAGCCAGCTTTCACGCCCAAAGCAGGACTAGAACTCCCGGTCTCCTGGTGATTGGTCCAAAGTCACCCAGCCAGTTTTCCTGTTTAAGGCAGAACTAGAACTCACCATCTCCTGGGGATTAGTCCAAAGTCACCAGCTGGCTTTCATGTTTAAGGCAGAACTAGAACTCACCATCTCCTGGGGATTAATCCAAAGTCACCCAGCTGGCTTTCATGCCTAAGGTGGGACTAGAATTCCCAATCTCCTAGTGATTAGTCCAATAACCCAAGCAGCTTTCATGCCTATGGTGGGACTAGAATATTCAGTCCCCTGGTAATTGGCCCAAAAGTCACCCAGCTGACTTTCACATCTAAGGCAGAACTAGAATTCCCAGTCTCCTGGCTTCTTAACCTTAACCACCAGACCCAACTGACTTTCACATCTAAAGCAGAACTAGAATTCCCAGTCTCCTGGCTTCTTAACCTTAACCACCAGACCCAACTGACTTTCACATCTAAGGCAGAACTAAATTCCCAGTCTCCTGGCTTCTAACCTTAACCACCAGACCCAGCTGACTTTCACATCTAAGGCAGAACTAGAATTCCCAGCCTCCTGGCTTCTTAACCTTAACCACCAGACCCAACTGACTTTCACATCTAAGGCAGAACTAGAATTCCCAGTCTCCTGGCTTCTTAACCTTAACCCCCAGACCCAGCTGACTTTCACATCTAAGGTAGAACTAGAATTCCCAGTCTCTGGCTTCTTAACCTTAACCACCAGACCCAACTGACTTTCACATCTAAGGCAGAACTAGAATTCCCAGTCTCCTGGCTTCTTAACCTTAACCACCAGACCCAACTGACTTTCACATCTAAGGCAGAACTAGAATTCCCAGTCTCCTGGCTTAACCTTAACCCCAGACCCAGCTGACTTTCACATCTAAGGCAGAACTAGAATTCCCAGTCTCCTGGCTTCTTAACCTTAACCCCCAGACCCAGCTGACTCTCCCTTGATTGACAGTCCCCCAAAATCATCTCTCTTCTTGTGTTTTGCCCACCCTCCTTTTCCTCAGGTCAGCTTGGACTCCCGTGTCCGTGAAGGCATCAACCGCAAGATGCAGGAGCCCTCCACGCACACCTTCGACGATGCGCAGCTACAGATTTACACGCTTATGCACAGAGACTCCTACCCCCGTTTTCTGAACTCGGCCATATACAAAGCTCTGCTCCAGAATGTCTCTCGGTCATCTTCGGAGTCTTAAGCCCTTCTGTACCATTGATAGACACCAAGTGAAGGATTTCCTTTCCTACAGCAGGTGTTATTGGATTCCTTCCCCCCATCTTCTTCTTTTAAATATACATATATATATATATAACTCCCAAATGAGCTTACAGAACAAAATAGACTGAAGACATAACCCAGCTCGGTTCTGACCACAGACATTAGTCCAGTCGTTGGAAAGGTCACTCCACAACTTCCTGCCAGTTTTTTCTTCCTTCAGAAAAGGGTCCGTGCCAGCCGCCACCAAGAACTCCAAACTCAGGCTTCTACTTCCATTACAGAATCTGGGTCGGCCCCCAGCTTAGAGATGGAGAACACTGAACAGAGCAAGCGACCAGCAGCGGATTGGGAGGTTCTCCTCTGGGGCCACATGGCAGAAGAAAGCGAGGCCAAAGCCCACCTCTCCTGAATGTTTTGATCTCTCTCGGTTGTGTTCGTTTGTTTTTAAATTCCTTCCATGTTTATTAACAATAATTTCCATGGTGTTCTTGTAGACACAACGATCTCAGAGGGTTGGCGTGGAAATGGCGGTTAGGCCAATGTTAATGGAATTAAGAGCGCTCAGATGTTATAAAAAGTGCGTTCAGGTTTTCCGCATCTCGAATGCTTTCCGTTCACAGTTTATTCTGGGTAGGGTTCCCTCATCTCAGTTTGAGAAGAAGCAGGGACCTCTTGGCTCTGATGTGGAAGCTCTGGGAGAAAGGCAAGGTTCTGACCCAGCTCCACAAACACGACAAGCCCTCTGTATTTAAATCAATGATTCCTTGATTTAAGGAGGGAGCTGGCAGAGAGAGGGACAGACATGGAGCCTGGGCCGTCCGGCAGCCCTCAGATGGGCCGCCAGCAGCCCCGGCAAAAAGTTTCTCCCTCAACGCAGGCTAACAAGTCTATCCAACTGGGAGATGAATAGTTGCTGCATCTATTCATCTCCACCCCCTGCCTTTTATCCCCAGAGCTAGGGTGGGGCTTTGCTAGCAGCGGTGGCTCTTCCGTCCCGAGGACCGGCCCATAGATTTCCAATGCTCTCCTCTCCCCTGCCTTCTTGCATCCACGCATCAGATACTGGAGCCAGCTTTTCCTCCTGTTCCTCATCAGCCACCTCCAGACCTGGGGGCTGTTGAGGGCTGACGAATGGCCCAGACTCCACCTCTCTCTCTCTCTCTCTGACACCTCCATTCCCTCTTCCCCCTCAGAGCTCCCAGGTTGCCCCTGATGCTGACCCTAACTCCCACCCTCCTCCTCCTCTGATTCATTGCTGGAGGGCGGAACCAATGGCCACAACAACCAACTTGAACTACCGTGTTTCCCGAAAATAAGACACTGTCTTATATTTTTTTTAGCTCCCCAAACACACTAGGTCTTATTTTGGTGAGTCTTATATATTTATGGTGCCAAATAGTGGGTGTGAGTGTGTGGGGGTGTTTGGCAGAGTACAGTTGCTCCCTGAAAAGTCTTCCTGGAACTGGAGATTTACACTAGGTCTTATTTTTGGGGTAGGTCTTATATTAGGGCAGGTTTAGAAAATAGTGCTAGGTCTTACTTTTGGGGTAGGTCTTATTTTCATGGAAACACGGTACTAACCAGGCCTAAAGCTCTCCCCATCGTTGTAGATCACTTTGTCCACCCATCTCTGAGGTACAGTGGTACCCTGGTACTTTCGTTAGTAATGATCCAAAGACATAAAATGGGCAGGTACCAAGAAACCACGACTAACCGCGTGACCCACTCTTCAGGAAATAGGCACGAGATAGCCAATATCAACAAGTTCTGCTTGTTGGCTACCAGGAGAAAGGAGTGCTGGGACAGGATTTCTGCTTCAAAAGCATCAGATACAAGACCGACACGTTTTAAAGCAGTCGGGTGCCAGAGTATGACTGTGTGTGGACTACAGAGGCCTTAAGTGACCAAGAGGCCCTCCATGCTGTGGATTTCAGATTGAATTCCAGTTACTTCCTTTCTTTAAAAGGGGTCTCCAAACTTGGCAACATTAAAACTTGTGGTCTTCAACTCCCAGAATTCTCAGCCAGCTATGCTGGCTGGAGAATTCTGGCTGAATCCATAAGTGTTCTGACCCAAACCTTCTTCAAAGGAAGCAAACACAAACGGAGGTAACAGCAAAACCTTTTAATGAGTCTTCCAATTCCGTTCCTTCACAGTTAACAGGCTGTTTCAAACTAATTGTCTCTGGTAAGAACGAGCCTTGCCAAGGTGGTGCAAGGCTGCCAAGAACTCTAGATAAAGTTGCTAAGAAATATTTGAAACACAAAGAGTCTCCAAACACCAATCAAGGTGTTCAGTCCCACAGGCTTGAGTGCAAAAACTTCTTTGCTTCCTGCAAAGAACTCCGGTTTCTCAGCTGGCTTTTATCTCTTAAGGGAGGGGCCATTACCTTGCAGCCTTACTCCCGAGTCGCCTGTGCTGCTGCAGCTGCTCTTTCCTTCACGCAGCCCTGTACACACGCACTGGGCACAGGCTCCTCGGGGACCTCTTCATCACTGCTGCCAGCATCCACAATCTCCGAAGGCAGCACTCCCCTCCCTGATGGTCCTGGCCCCATCCCTGCATCACACACATACCCCTCATCTGAGTCCTCGCTCTCCAAGACCTCAGCCGTCCACACCTGCTGCCGGCAAACCACAGCAAAGTCTTAAAGTTGCCAAGTTCGGAGACCTGTGCTTTGAAATCTTAAGGGGCTCTTTTGCAGATGGAATTGTGGGTCTTCAGCGGAGAACAATGAATGAATGACCCTGCCATTAAACGCGATGAAGCAGCTCCCATCTAGAGCAGCTGCTCTACAGATAGTCCTCGAGTTACAACCCCAACTGAGCCCAAGGTTTCTGTCGTTAAGTGAGACATTAAGGGGGGGTTGCCCCATTTTATGACCTTATTTTGCCTCAGTTGTCAAATGAATCACCTCATTTGATAAGTTAGTAACAGTTGCTAAGTGGATCTGCCTTCCCGTTGACTTGGCTTGTCAGAAGGTTGCAAAAGGTTGGGACACAGCAACTATCATAAATATGAAATGGCTGCCAAGCATCTGAATTTTGATCACATGACCATGTGGGAGATGCTGCAGAAGCTGTGTAATTGTGGCTCTGGTCCCAAGTCCCTTTTTTTCCAGCCCTGTAACATTGAACAGTCACTAAATGAACTTGTCAAGGTCCCAGGTAATACACCCATAGCAAGCAAAACTCTGAGGCAAGTTGTTTCCTCAAAGGATAGGGGTTTTTTTTTTTATATATCCTATTGGCACAGTTCTGGTGAAAACCGACTCTGAAGGTTCCCACAGTTTTCACTTAATGAAAAGTTTTTTCCCCCTTTCCCAAACAATGTCACATGGTCCAATCAGGTTGCCATCTGGTTGTTTAGTAGCGTTGCTCCTCCTCTCTCTGACCAGGTGTGAGAACGTCCTGGTTCCCAGGAGAACGTATTTTGTTTTGGCTACACAACCCCAGCTATCTCTACTCTCCCCTCCCTATACCTCAGCTCCAGTGGGGCAACACTGAAATGTCAAAATGGTTAGTTAGGCAGCGGTGGGATTCAAAAAAAATTTACTACCAGTGTCAGGGCTCCAACAAATGCCCCTCATTCAAAGCAAAAGTCTCTAGCCGCATCTCAGAAAAAGTAAATTGGTTTATTAGAAATTGCCATGTTGGCGCGTGGCTGGAGTGCAGCTGGTACTAAATCACATCATACATTTCCCTTGACCTGGTCTTTTCCCCACCCCTGGTGTGACTTCTCCAATAGGACACATCAGTCTTCAAGAATCATCCATCATGCTCCAATAACGTTATGCTCTGAGAACTTTGGGCTGCTGAGTTGATTATCTAGGCATTTCAAGAATGCCTTGTTTCCGCCCCCCCCCCTCCATTTTTCTGGCAGCTAAAAGACCAAGGAGTATCTTTTTAGTTGAGAACGATTCTGTGGGTGTGGCTTGATGGGCGTGGTGGCAGGGGAAGGATACTGCCCGGAGGGTGGTGTCCCTCTGGTTGAATTATGCCTCAGGTTTTTGGGTTGTGCACCGGCCGCGGGACAGGGAAGAAGTGGTGGGGTGGCTGTGGTTATTGGGAGACCTTGTTTCCAAGGGAGGTCACTATCCCAGAGATAGGCAGAAGTGAGACCCTTCTCCTGAAGTGGGGGCCTAGCGGTCAGGTGGGCTTGCTGCTCACATATCTTTCTCCCAGCTGTGTGACAGCGGCCTTACGGAGACTTCTTGGCGTCCTCTCGGGGGTGGCGGTGGAGCTCCCAGGCCTTATAGTCCTGGGGGACTTTAACCTGCCGTCCCTGGGGATCCGTCGGGATTGGCAGGAATTCATGTCTTCTATGAAGCCATGGGCCTGACCCAGTAATTCATGGCCCCACTCACGAGGGGAACACTCTAGACCTAGTTTTGTCTCTGAGTGGTGGCGTAGTGACAGAGGCATCCTGTTTGCTCGGCTCTGCCCGTTCCATGGTCTGATCACTATCTCCTGCTGGTTTTTCCAAAGGCCACCCCACTGCTGGGACAAGGAGCCTCTTGGATGGTTCGCCCCAGGCGCCTTATGGACCCTGGCGGTTCCAGGGGAGCTGGGGCCTTCCCTCTTCCCTTACTCACAGCTCTGTTGAGGATCTGGCGGCAGCTTGGCAGCGGGCAGCAGAGGCCCTTGACAGGGTTGTCCCATCATCGTCCCCTCACGCCAGCGGATCTCGGATGGCTCCTGGTATACAGAGGAGCTCGGGAGATGAAGCGCCGTCGGGAGCTTGAGAGCAGGTGGAGGCCACCGGCTCTCAATTCGACCGAACAGTTAAGAGCCCATATTAGGACTTACCTGGGAGCTATGAGGATGGCGAGAAGGTCTTATCTCTCGCCCTCATAGCGTCCATGAATAACGCCCAACCGCCCTGTTCGGGTTCTGGCGCTCTCTCCTTTGTCCTGGGGAGGGCGGATCCGTTCGAGAAGGGGCTGAGAATTTGGACAATATCTGGGGATAAGATCACTGAATGAGTGGGTTGTCCACTGATTTGCAGTGGTCTGAGGCGGAGATACAGGTAGTCTGGCAAGTGTGTTCTGGGATGAGTTGATCCTGTTTCCGAGGATGAAGTGGGCGGGATTATGCGGCGCCTGAGTTCCACCACATGTTTGTTGGACCCGTGCCCTTCCTGGCTGTCTTATGCCGCCAGGGAGGTCACCTCTTGATTGAATCGGGCAGTGGTCAGCGGCTTACTAAGGGAGGTGTTTTCCCTCCGCCCTGAAAAGCGGTGGTGAGGCCCCTCCTGAAGAAGCCTGCCCTGGATCCGACTGTGTTAGATAACTTCGTCCAGTCTCCAACCTTAGCTTTTTGGCGAAGTTGTTGAAATGTGGTGGCCGAACAATTTCGCTTTCCTGGATGAAGCGGACTACCTAGATCCGTGCCAATCGGGCTTCGGTCTGGTTTCAGCAGGCGAGCGGCATTGATTAGCACTGATGGATGATCTCTGGAGGCGGGACAGGGGTTTCCTCTGTCCTGGTCCTGTTAGAACCTCTCAGCGGCTTCGATACCATCGACCATGGTATCCTTTTGGCGCCTCATGAGTTGGGGTGGGGGGGGCACTGTTTTGGGTGGCTCTCCCACCTGTAGTGATGCCATGTCGGTGTTAGCAGGGCAGAGATGCGGCCCGAGCACTCACTTGTGGGGTCCCTCAGGGGGTGATCCTCTCCCCTTTTATTTAATATCTACATGAAACAGCTGGGTGAGATCATTACATTGGTTTTGGGGTGAGGTATCATCAATATGCTGATGATACACAGTTATATATCTCCACCCTGGCCAGATCAGTGATGCCCTCTCCGTGATGACTCGCTGTCTGGATGCGTGCGGATCTGGATGGGCGGAAATATGCTTCGACTCAACCGGCCAAGACTGAGTGGCTGTACATACCGCATGCATCGGTCCAGTTTGGAATGTCCATGCGTTGACCATAGGGGAGTGGTGCTGCCCCTGTGGATAGGGCTAGAAATCTGGGGGTCCTCCTGGATGCGGCTCCGGTTGGAGGAGCAGGTGGGAGCCGTCACCAGGGGGCTTTAGATCCGGCTGGTTCGCCAGCTTAGCCCGTTCTGGACGCGATGCCCTGCGTGCGGTCACTCATGCCCTTGTTACCTCGCGACTTCGACTACTGCAAGCGCTCTCTATTTAGGACTGCCCTTGCACACCATCCGGAGATAACTGGTGCAGAATGCAGCGGCGGCCTGGTGGTGATGGGAGTTCGGTTCTCCCATGTTGCCCCCCTCCTCGTGGCTTGCATTGGTTGCGGTTGCGCTCGGGTGAGGTTCAAGGTTCTATCCTTAACATACAAAGTCCTTCACGACATGGGTCCCTATTATTTAAGGGGCGACTGCTGCCGACATCGAACACCAACACCTATGCGATCCCACAGACAGGGGCTCCTTGGGGTCCGTCAGCGGACAGTGCCGGCTGGCGGTCCCCGACGACCAGGCCTACTCTGTTGCGGCCCCTGACCTGTGGAATCAACTTCCCTGGAGCTTAGCCTGGCCCCTGACCTCCGCTTTTCCGTCGCGACCTGAAGACCTGGTTGTTTAACCAATCCGGGCTGTGACCCTGGGGTGGGGTGGTCTTTTTAGAGTTTTATCTCTGCAATTTTAGTGTTAATTCGGCGATTGTTTAATCTGGTTTTAACTAATTTATTGTTGTGTGTTTTTATTTTGTAAGCAGCGAGTCCTTTTGGAGAGAGGCGGCATATAAAATCGAAATAAATAAATAAATAAATAAATAAAATCCCCATTCCTCCCCACCCACCCAAACACCTGCTTTCCAGCTCCGTTCTCCATGCGATAATCAAAGGCCAGCGATCAGCTGGGACTTTCGTGAGCAGAGAAGATGGGGTTGGCGGGGCTGAGTCAAGAGTGGTTTTGCAAGTTCTCGAACTATTCAAAATTTCGCTCCGGTTCTCAGAACTGGTCAGAAGCCGGCTGAATACCACCTCTGTGATCAGGTCAGCATCAGGGGTTGACAGAACTTTTGTAAATTCGAGACTAGTATTTCCCTGAAAATAAGACACTGTCTTATATTTTTTTTAGCTCCCAAAAACACACTAGGTCTTATTTTGAGGGTAGGTCTTATATATTTATGGTGCCAAATAGTGGATGTGAGTGTAGTGGGGGGGTTGTTTGTGGGTGCAGGACTCCCTAGAAAGTCTTCCTGAACTGGAGATTTACACTAGGTCTTATTTTTGAGTGAGTCTCTTATTTTGAGGAAATACAGTATGTGTGTGCCCTAAGACTTGTGGCTCTCTGGAATGGTTTGCTGTTTGGCTGCCATATGGTGGTATTTGTTTGTTTGTTTGTTTGTTTGTTTATTTTATTTGACTTGTATGCTGCCCCTCTCCAAAGGGACTGGGGTGGCTAACAACTAAAACCAACAATAAATTAATTACCTAAAATAACATTAAATATTACAAGCCAATTGCATAAAACCCACCAATCCTAACTAAATTTAAGGCCCTCCCAGAGGTCAGCCCAGCCAGCCTGTTAGAAGAGCCAGGTTTTCAGATCATGGCGGAAGATGCAGGTCAGGGGCCAAATGGAGTCCCAGAGGCAGTTGGTTCCATAGGCCAGGGGGCACACAACAGAATAGGCCCTTCCCGAGGACACATGGCGACATTGAGTGCATGACAGCACCCGAGCCCCTGCCTGTGGGCCTGCACAGGCGGTTGGTTCTTGATGCCAGCAGGAGGCGGCTCCAGTAAATATCCGGACCCATGCCTTGAAGGACTTTGTGTTCTGTCTCCTTCCCTTCCCAGAAGGTAAGAACTTGCAGCAATGCTAGCACAGAGAGTCATGCTGGCCTGTCTCCAAAATCCAAGTTATCTCTCCCGATAAGAGTGTTGGCAGTCACCCAGGCTCTCACTGCCAAATTCAGAATAACAAGAACTGAAGTACTCACAGAAGGACTGATTTATTCTCAAAGTCCAGAAACTAAATCAGGCACACAAATGGAATCCTCGGCAATTTCACACTTTGTCATGCAGAGTTTGCAGCGTGGGCACACCCACCTTTATACCTGGTGGGGTGTGGTCCAGCTCAATCTCTGGCCTCCCGCCCCTACGTTGCTGCTGACATTTCTCCCTCCGGCGTTGCCTGGGATCAAGCCAGCCCTCCTCCTCCCTCTCTCGCCGTGGCGTGCTGATACCGTCTCTCAGGCTGTTCCTCTTGGCTTTCCGAAGAAACCTGAGGCATTGCCAGGGAGGAGGTCCTGGGGAGGAGGCCTTGCCAGGGAGGAAGGTCCTGGGGAGGAGGCCTTGCCAGGAGGAAGGTCCTGGGGAGGAAGGCCCTGGTGAGGAAGGCATTGCCCGTTCTCTTC
>CM019150.1:8090455-8101527 GCA_009733165.1 Naja naja
GGATGTAGAGGTGAAGGTATTAGACTGGAAATGTGTAGACTGGGATTTTCTAGTCCCGCCTAGGCATGAAAGCCAGCTGGGTGACTTTGGGTCAGTCAACAGGACATGGTGAGTTATAGTCCGCCTTGGGCATGCAAACTAGCTGGGTATCTTTTGAGCAATCACTGGGAGACAGTGAGTTCTAGCCCTGCCTTAAGCAGGAATGCATCTTGAGTGGCTCTGGGTCTGTAACCTGGTGATGTGAGTTCTAGTCCCACCTTAGGCCTGAAAGCCAGTTGGGTGACTTTGGGCCAATAAAGACTCATTTCTACGCCTGCCTTAGGCATGAAAGCTGTCTGTGGGTGACATTGGGCCATTCACCCAGAGACTGAGTTCTAATCCCTTCTCAAACATGAATCCAGCCACCTTTTCTCAGCCCTAGGAAAGAGCTAATGTTTCAGTTTGGTGTCACCAAACTATAAAAAAAGATATGGAGACTCTAGTCTAGAAAAGAGTACAGAGAAGGGCAACAGAGATAATTAAGGGACTGGAGGCTAAAACAGTTGCAGGCATTTTGGGGTATGTTTGTGTCGTCTACTGAAAAGGAAGGTCTCCTGCTTGGGCAGGGGGTTGGACTAGATGACCTCCAAGGTCCCTTCCAACTCTGTTATTTCGCTGTTGAAAGCCTCCTCTCTGTGGAAGATAAATCACAAACAAGCTAGGTACTCCTGCCAAGAAAGTAGTTGGAGACTTTGGAGGATAAATTCATGGAGACAGCCCAACAGCTTATCCAGTTGTGATGTGTTCAGTGATATCCAACACATGAAGACGTGGCCAGATGTGCAGTTATTCTCTTTTCAGTGATGTTGTAGAAATCCAGATCCAGTTTAGAGATTCTGGAGTGAACAAACAGCCATCCAAAAGGGAATCATTGGCAGCTTATTCAAAGTCCTTCTGCTTTGGCGATTTGCACCACCTCTCACAACTGTGATTTTGTTCGGTTGAATAGGCCTCCGCGACTTTTTTGCAATCAGGCCAACAAAAGCCAACTAAATGAGGAAGCAGCCAGTCGGGTTTGATAGCCTCCCCAGATAATCAAATCGACAACCGGTGCCCCATTCAAAACAGGAGGCTGTTCAAAGGAATGGTGGGTAGCGAGCTCAGGATTATGGGTCCCGAGGTTTTTCAAAGTCTGGGCCACAGAGAATGACTCTCCAGCAAAGCTCCCCAGAGAAGAGAAAAAAAACGGAAGTTCATTTTGGGTAGCGACATGCCATCTGAAACACCCTCTCAAAGAGGAAGAAGAAAGAATGTGCTAACCCGAAGAGGAACAAACGATGAAGAGGCGGATATTTCCCAAGAAGAGAAAATGGATCTTGCTTTTAAAAATGGTTTAAAGTGTTTTGTTCTGGAAGTTAGCAGTTGCATGCAGCAGAGACTAGCCCTCAGCGTTATTACCAAATAGATCAGGGTTTCTCAACTTTGGCTGCCTTGAAGACGGTGGACTTCAAACTCCCAATTTGACAGCCAGCCATGCTGGCTCTGGAATTTGGGAGTTGAAGTCTATATGTCTCCAAGCGGTCATTCCACAGCCAGCCACGCTGACTCTGGAATTCTGGGAGCTGAAGTCCACGTTTCTCCAAGCAGCATTCCATAGCCAGCCATGCTGGCTCTGGAATTCTGGGGTTGAAGTCTGCATGTCTCCAGCGCCATTCCACAGCCAGCCACGCTGGCCTGGAATTCTGGGAGCTGAAGTCCACGTGTCTCCAGCGGCCATTCCACAGCCAGCCACGCTGACTCTGGAATTCTGGGACTGAAGTCCATGTTTCTCCAAGCGCCATTCCACAGCCAGCCATGCTGGCTCTGGAATTCTGGGAGTTGAAGTCTGCATGTCTCCAAGCGGCCATTCCACAGCCAGCCACGCTGGCTCTGCAGCTGGGAGCTGAAGTCCACGTGTCTCCAAGCAGCCATTCCACAGCCAGCCATGCTGGCTCTGGAATTCTGGGAGTTGAAGTCTGTATGTCTCCAAGCGGCCATTCCACAGCCAGCCACGCTGGCTCTGGAATTCTGGGAGCTGAAGTTTATGTCTCCAAGCAGCCAAGGGTGAGAAACACAAAATAGAAAGTTGGGCCTTGAGCAGTGAGGTAGCTTGTTGTAGATGAGGAAAGAGTAATCTGTAGTTCAGCCTGGTTTGCTTGCCCGATGAAAGAACCGGATGAGTCCAAAGCAACCTTACTCGTCAACAGAAGCTAAGTAGGATTGACTCTAGTTAATCCTTAGATAGGGTGGGATCTCTTGCTTAAGCCGGGGGTTGGACTGAAGACCTCCAGGTCCCTTCCAGCTGTGTATTCTGTTTTTACTCCATTAAGTTTTAAGCATGATATCCCAAGCCTTAGGGCAAACTGAAAGTCTAAATCCTGGAAGAATAAGAACCGAACAGCATTAGAGCTGGTCTGACACTAAACTACAGCAGCTAGTCCTCAACCACAATTGTAGACCAGAATTTCTGTTGCTAAGCAAGGCAGTTGTTGAGTTTTGCCTTATTTTAACGGCCCTTCTTGCCACAGTTGTTAAGTGAATCCCTGCAGTTGTTAAATTAGTAACAGGGATTGTTGAATGAATCTGGCTTCCCCATTGAGTTTCTTCCTCCTCATAAACCATACTCCTTCTAGCACTGATGATGTTACCTAGGTGGGTATGAAATGTCTGCAAGAAAACAAACCAGTTTAGAGAATACCAAGGATCCCACAGTCCTCCTCCTTCCTGCCCTCCTCCTTATATACCCACTCCCTTCTAGCAGTGATGATGTTACCTAGTTGGGTAATAAAATATCTGCAGGAAAAAAATCAACCTCAGTGTCCTGGATTCTGACCAAGTATCCCACAGTCCTCCCCTGCTTGCCCATAAACCCCACTCCCTTTAAGCACTGATGACATTAACTAGTTTGAAATATCTGCAAGAAAACAACCCAGCTCAGAGGGCACCAAGGACCCCACAGTTCAACCCTGAGTAGAAATAATTCTCTTCTATCAAATCCACATTGTCGTGAAGAAAAGGTGTTGGTAAACACCTTTGGGCTGGAAGTAAGAGCCAATTCTGATCATCTTCAGTGTGAAATCAATACACACACACACACACGCACACTGCAATGGAGTGATGCATTTAACTGGGGATTGCAGAAGTTAAAAATCAGCATTATCTGGCTGGAAAATTAAAGGAGGAAGGAGAGGATGAAAGAGGGGAGAGAGAGGTTATTAGTATTTTAGGGGTTTAGATAAGGTCAGGACACACACCATTTGTTTTGTTTTTTTTCCCCAAGAGGAGATAAGAAGAGATGGCCGTGACTTAGCAACGTTGTGTTACTCAAAAAGTTTTTCCTTTCATTTTGCCTGCCTTGCATAACAAGCCTTGTTTTTCTAAAGCCGTCTCTGCATGGGTGGAAACGTAGAGCTCAGAAACTTGGACAGCAAAACAGCTGCGGACCCTCTTCACGCTATGGTCAATACAAGCGGCAATAGCAGTTGGACTTAAATGTAGGTCATCCTCAACTTGTGACCACAATCGAGCCCAAAATTTCTGTTGCTAAGTGAGACACACGTTCGGTGATTGAACTTTGCCTTTTATGACCTTTGGTCACAAATCGTTAAAGTGAATCACTGTAGTCGTTAAAAATACCGTGTTTCCCTGAAAATAAGACCTACCCCGAAAGTAAGACCTAGCACTATTTTCTAAACCTGCCTTAATATAAGACCTACCCGAAAATAAGACCTAGTGTAAATCTCCAGTTCCAGGAAGACTTTTCAGAACAACCGTGCACCAGCACCCCTACACACTCATACCCATTATTTGGCACCATAAATATATAAGACCTACCCGAAAATAAGACCTAGTGTGTTTTGGGAGCCAAAAAAAATATAAGACAGTGTCTTATTTTGAGGAAACACGGTAGCACTATTTTCTAAACTGCCTAATATAAGACCTACCCGAAAATAAGACCTAGTGTAAATCTCAGTTCAGGAAGACTTTCACACACTCACACCCACTATTTGGCACCATAAAATATAAGACCTCAAAATAAGACCTAGTGTGTTTTGGGGAGCTAAAAAATATATAAGACAGTGTCTTATTTTCGGGAAACACAGTAGTGACATGGTTGTTAAGTGAATCTGGCTTCTGCTGTTACTGACCTTGCTTGTCAGAAGGTCACAAAGGGGAATCATATTATCCCGGGACACGGCCCCTGCCATAAAGCGGCTGGATTTTGATCATGTGGCTAGAATGGTCGTAAGTGTGGAAACGGTCGGTCAAGTCACTTCTGCTCAGTGCCATTATAGCTTGGAACGGTCACTAAATGAACTGGAAGTTGAGAACTACTTTTACTGCTTTACAGGCCTCTCTAAGCCAGGGGTCCCCAACCTTGGCCACTTTAAGCCTGGCGGACTTCAACTCCCAGGCTGGGGAATTCTGGGAGTTGAAGTCCGCCAGGCTTAAAGTGGCCAAGGTTGGAGACCCCTGCTCTACGTGGTTTACAGAGTCAGCATGTTGGCCCCCAACAATCTGGATCCTCATTTTACCGACCTCGGAAGGACAGAAGGCTGAGTCATCCTTGTCAGAAGTTGACAAGTCCTGATCAACTGGTCAGAAGATGTAAGCATGGTCATCTGAAGAGACAGAGGTCAAGGGACTTGACCCAAGCCAGGACACCATTATGCAAAGAACATATAATTACATACAGGTCATCCTTGACCCAAAGGCACTTCTTTTTCGAAGAGGCAATTGGACTTTCTTGTTTGTCTTTAAAGACATTTCGCTTCTCGTCCAAGAAGCTTATTCAGCTCTGACAGGATAGTGAGGAATGGAAGGATTTATATTCCTTGCAGAGAGCTGGTCATTTGCATCCTTTAGAAGGTCGTTGAGGCCACTTGGAGGTTTATCTGTGTCCTCAGGGTCACCTGAGTAGTTAACAAACCCATCAGGACAAGATTCAGCAGTCCATCTGCATTTAAAAGACAAAGGCCACTCTTGAAGACAGCAAAATTCACATTTTGCAAGGAAAGGATTGCTGGTTTGAAAGAGGGATCCAAGAGGCCCGTCTGTGTCAAAATTGAACAGCCCTCCATCAACAGAGGGGGGGGGGATACGACATCATCTATCTCCTGTCTACAACACAGTCCTTTCTTGCAGTTCCAAGAAGACTCCACATCCATTAGCACCACTCAGTTGTACCTGAGGACACAGATAAACCTCCAAGTGGCCTCAACAACCCTCTAAAAGGATGCAAATGACCAGCTGTCTGCAAGGAGTATAAATCCTTCCATTCCTCTCCATCCAGTCAGAACTGAAGAAGCTTCTTGGATGAGAAGCGAAACGTCTTCAAAGAAAAATAACAGAAAGTCCAATTGCCTCTTTAAAAAAAAACCACCTTTGGGACAACCATGACCTGGATGACTGATAGACAAGGTAGTCCTTGACTTTATGACCGCAATTTGAGCTCAAAATTTCTGTTGCTAAGTGAGACAGTTGTTAAGCGAGTTTTGGCCCTTTTTTACAGCCTTTCTTGCCACATTCGTTAAGTGAATCACTGCAAGTGGTTAAGTTGCCGTAGTAACACGGCTGTTAAGGCGGCCATCTTTGAAAGTTGACAAGATGTCACCCAGGGCATCTGATGCAGAATGGAGGTCATCTGTTCTACGTTGTCCGGTTGTTTTAGGGATTATGAGCCGTGGTGGTGCAGTGGTTAGAGTGCAGTACTGCAGGCTATACTTCTGCAGACTGCCGGCTGCCTGAAATTTGGCAGTTCGAATCTCACCAGGCTCAAGATCGACTCAGCCTTTCGTCCTTCCGAGGTCGGTAAAATGAGGAGCCGGATTGTTGGGGGCCATAGGCTGACTCTGTAAACCACTTAGAGAAGGCTGTGAAACACTGTGAAGCTGTTATATCAGTCTAAATCAGGGGCCTCCAGGAACTGAAGTCCACAAGTCTTAAAGTTGGCAAGGTTGGAGGCCCCTGGTCTAAATGCTATTGCTATTGCTGCTATTATCATTGCAGATTTTCATCACAGACTGTTCCATGCAGTTTCTTCATTGCTGTCATCTGCTTCTTCCTGGGTGGGCTGTGAGACTTTTCCCATTTCACACATTCTTGACCCCTGTCTGTGGAGGGTCCACTCTGTGAAACCATCATCTGATCGAAACAAGGATCTGGCTGTAATATTAAGACCAGCCCCTGGAGGAAATCAGCAGGGCCTTGGCAGACCCTAGCTGGTTTTGGAAAAAATTGATTCCGAGCAATTTTTATTCAATTTATTTTTTTATTCAGAAGTTAAAATACAAAAATATAAGCGAAGGAGGGTTTTTGTTTTTTGCCCAACCATCTGGAGAAATGGAAGATTTGTTCTCCCCTTTGCAAATTTTTCCATCCCGCCACTTCTCCAAAACGTTGTAGATACCAGCACAGGACGCAAATACAGGTAGTCCTCAACATACCGACTACAGAGGAGTCCAAAATTTCTGTTGTTAAGCGAGACATTAATTTGTTAAGTGAGTTATGCCCGATTTTACGACCTGCCTCACCAACTATTGTTAAGTGAATCGCAGTTGATAAATGAGTAACCCAGTGGTTAAATGAATCTGACTCCCCCCCCCATTGTTTTGCTTGTGTCTGAAGGTCTTTAAAGGGGGATCACATAACCTTGGGACACAGCAACAGTCATAAGAATGAGCCAGTTGCCAAGCAGCTGAATTTTGGTCCCGTGATCAGGGAGATGCTCCAAATTTTTTTCTCCCAAGTCTTTTTCCTTTAAAAACCCAAAGAAAAGTTTCTGGTTTCATCTTCGTCTTCGCTTTAAGAATTTTGGGCATTAAAATATGAATTTCACTCCAAAATTTCGTACTTTTAACTTCATACTTTCAGACTGGCAAGATTTTGTTATTGACAATAAAGTAGAATTCGCTCATCTGGCCGTGTTTCCTGTCTGGAGCACCTGGTTAGAATGACAGCTATTGGAGCTTGAAAGACTCAACAGAAATGGACCCAATTATATATACCGTGTTTCCCCGAAAATAAGACACTGTCTTATTTTTTTTTGGCTCCCAAAAACACACTAGGTCTTATTTTTGGGGTAGGTCTTATATATTTATGGTGCCAAATAGTGGGTGTGAGTGTGTGTGGGGGGTGTTTCACGGGTGCACGGTTGCTCCCTGAAAAGTCTTCCTGGAACTGGAGATTTACACTAGGTCTTATTTTCGGGGTAGGTCTTATATTAGGGCAGGTTTAGAAAATAGTGCTAGGTCTTACTTTCGGGGTAGGTCTTATTTTCGGGGAAACACGGTATTTGCATGAGAGACTATTAGGAAACCTCAGAGAGTGGGAATCTGCTCTGGGATGTTAAAGAAACTTTCCTATTGTTAAAAGTCAGTAGATTCTCAGTCGTCCAGGTCATGGTTGTCCCAAAGGTGCTTTTTCAGGGGGCCACTGGACTTCATTGTTTATTCTTTTGAAGATGCCTTGCTTCTCATCCAAGAAGCTTTGTCAGCCCTGAAAGGATGGTGGGGAAGGGAAGGATTTATTTTCCTTGCAGGCAGCTGGTCATTTGCATCCTTTTTAGAGGCCACTTGGAGGTTGATCTGTGTCCTCAGGGTCACCTGAGTGGTGCTCTTGGTTCCTGTAGTCTGCAATTTTTTTCCTCTGAAAATCCATTCCTACTCCCACACTATTCCAAGGGGGTTCATCCCAAATTGTATAGCTAAAGTTTGTAGAGATTCTCAGTCATTCAGTTCATGGTTGTCCCAAAGGTGCTTTTTCAGCAGGCAACTGGACTTTCACCTTATAAAAAATTGTTGAGACCCTAGAAAGAGTGCAGAGAAGACCAACCAGGATGATGAGGGGACTGGAGACTAAAACATATGAAGAATGGTTACAGGAACTGGGCATGGCTAGTCTAGTGAAGAGAAAGACCAGGGGAGACAGGATAGCAGTCTTCCAATATTTGAGGGGCTGCCACAGAGAGGAAGAAGGGGTCAAGCTATTTTCCAAAACACCTGAAGGCCAGACAAGGAATAATGGATGGAAACTGAACAAGGAGAGATTCATCCTGGAAATAAGGAGAAATTTTCTGACAGTGAGAACAATCAACCCATGGAACAGAAGTTGCCCTCAGAAGTTGTGGGAGCATCATCACTTGAGACTTTCAAGAAGAGATTGGACTGCCATTTGTCAGAAACGGTGTAGGGTCTCCCGCTTGGGTGGGTTGGACTAGATGACCTACAAGGTCCCTCCCAATTCTGATTATCTGTTAAATATCTGTTTGCTTGGGTTTTTTCATTCTTCTTGTTCTTACCCTCATATTAGCAATAGCACTTAGACTTATATACCACTTCATAGTGCTTTTACAGTCTTCTCTAAGTGGTTGACAGAGTCAGCTTATTGCCCCCCAAAATCTGGGTTCTCGTTTTACCCACCTCAGAAGGATGGAAGGCTGAGCCAATCTTGAGCCTGGTGAGATTTGAACTACCAAATTGCAGGCAGCCGGCAGTCAGCAGAGTAGCCTGCAATACTGCACTCTTAACCACTGCTCCACCATGGCTCATACATCATTTTGAAAAGCCAAAAAGATTCCAAGCAACCTGTGTGAGTGAAGAACTGCACTGACCTCTTCCTTGGCTAGCTGTGCTACCTCAAGATCTGGGAACCGTTCCCAAAATGGCTGAATGGACCCCATTGAATAAAGTTGAGCAGCAAAATAAGAAAAGCTGCTGCAGAATCCATCTGTTTTTCTTCCTGTCTGCGGTGGAATTATATTTTATTAAACATCATGTTTTAAACAGGCCAAAAAAAATACCGCTAGCCCTTGATTTATGACCACAGTTGAGCCCAGATTTTTACTAAATAAGACAGTGGTTCAGTGAGTCTTGCTCAATGGGACGACCTTTTTGCCACTGTTGCTAAGCCAAAAGCTGCAGTTGTTAAGTGAGTCATGCGGTCACTAAGTGAATCTGGCTTCCTCCATTGCCTTTGCTTGTTAGAAGTTGGCTGGGGAGGTCTCAAATGGAGATCATGTGACTGCAGGATGCTGCAACCCTGATAAATACATGCGGTTGGTATCTGCCCAGTTTTGATCATGTGACCATGGTGATGCTGCCGTGGTCGTAAATGTGAGGACCAACAGTTGTAAGTGACTTTTTCGGCGGTAGTGTAACTTGCAACAGATGCCAAACAAATGATTGTGAGTCAAGGACTACCTATTGAACTATCTAGATCAATGGTGGCTAACCTTTTTGGGCTCCTGTGCCAAAAATTGTGTGCCTGCTGTCACATGCGCTTGCTGCCAGCACCCAGAAGGCAATGCACGCTCCCCCACACCCCTTTTGCATGCGTGCGCATTCCTCCCCTAGCTGCCCCCTTACCTGCACTGTGCCTCACAGCTGATTTTCGGCCTCCCAGAGGTTTGAAAAAACCCTCCGCAGGCTTTGCAGGCCGAATAATAGGCCCGTTTCGTCACTACAGGAAGTGATGAAACGGGCCTATTATTTGGCCTGCAAAGCCTGCAGAGGGTTTTTTCAAGCCTCTGGAAGGCTGAAAAAGGCCTCAAACCAGCTGAAAATCAGCTGTGAGGTACGCGCATGTGCAATGAGGTAAGTTTGCCTACGGTTTGCATGCCGCCACAAATGGCTCTGCGTGCCACCTGTGCCATCACGGGTCTAGATCAATGTTTCTCAACCTTGGCAGTTTTAAGATAGGTAGTCTTCAACTCCCAGAATTCCTCTGTTGGGAGGATTCTGGGAATTGAAGTCCATGCATCTTAAAGTTGCCATAGTTGGGAAACAACCTTGGCAACTTTAATCTGAAGATATTCTTCTACTCCAGAGTCCACACATGTTAAAGTTGCCATAGTTGAGAAACACTGATCTAGACCAGGGGTCTCCAACCTTAGCAACTTTAAGACTTGTGGACTTCAACTCCCAGAAATCCTCAGAGTTCAACTCCCAGAATTCTGAGAGTGGAAGTCCACACGTCTTAAAGTTGCTAAGATCAGTGCTTAAAGTTGCTAAGATCAGTGTTTCTCAACCATGGGGACTAAGATGTGCAGACTTCAGCTCCTAGACTGCATGGCTGACTGAGGAATTCTGGGAGTTGAAGTCCGCACATCTTAAAGTTGCCAAGGTTGAGAAACTCTGAAATTCTGAAGATTTTCTACTCCAGAGTCAATCATCTTTTGCCTAAAAAGGCCAAAGATCTGCCATTCCAGTTTAACAGAATAACAAGAGTTGGAAGGAACCTTGGAGGTCTTCTAGTCCAGCCCCCTGCTTAGGCAGGAAACCCTATACCATTTTAGACAAATGGTTGTCCAATCTATTCTTAAAACCCTCCAGTCTTGGAGCATTCACAACCTCTGAAGGCAAGTCTTCCAGTATTTGAGGGGCTGCCACAAAGAAGAGGGGAGTCAAGCCATTCTCCAAAGCACCAGAACGGAAGACAAGAAGCAACAGATGGAAACTTATCAAGGAGAGAAACAACTTGGAATTAAGGAGAAACTTCCAACCAGTGAGGACAATTAACCAGTTATGGATTTCAGCAGTTAGGGGTGCTTATTAAAATAACAGAGTTGGAAGGGACCTTAGAGGTCTTCTAGTCCAACCCCTTGCTTAGGCAGGAAACCCTACACCACTTCAGACAAATCTTTATCCAATCTCTTCTTAAAGTCTTCCAGCGTTGGAGCATTCACAACTTCTGGAGGCAAGTTGTTCCACTGATTAATTGTTCTCACAGTCAGGAAATTTCTCCTTAATTCTAAGTTGCTTCTGTGCTTGAAATGAACATGAGAATCGGGAAGTTTCCATAACTTCCTCTTACCTTGACAAAGGCCGAAAGGAAGGATAGCAGCCTGAGGATTCTTCAGTGTCACCTGTGCAATGCGTCATTTCTTGCCGCTGTGTTTGTATACTTCTTTATGTTGCATTGTATGTACACAGCGTACATACAATGCAACATAAAGAAGTATTAGGACTTAACAATTAGATATTCAAAGCTGCATTTGGTGGCTGAATATATCTCCTTTGACAAAATTAGGCAGACAGTGGACTGATGTTCCAATT
>CM019150.1:8102527-8143484 GCA_009733165.1 Naja naja
CTGCTGACTGCCGGCTGCCTGCAATTTGGTAGTTCAAATCACCAGGCTCAAGATTGGCTCAGCCTTCCATCCTTCTGAGGTGGGTAAAACGAGAACCCAGATTTTGGGGGGCAATAAGCTGACTCTGTCAACCACTTAGAGAAGACTGTAAAAGCACTATGAAGTGGTATATAAGTCTAAGTGCTATTGCTAATGCGAGGGTAAGAACAAGAAGAATGACTTCAAAAAAAAACCCAAGCAAACAGATATTTAACAGATAATCAGAATTGGGAGGGACCTTGTAGGTCATCTAGTCCAACCCCACCCACCCAAGCGGAGACCCTACGTTTCTGACAAATGGCAGTCCAATCTCTTCTTGAAAGTCTCAAGTGATGATGCTCCCACAACTTCTGAGGGCAACTTCTGTTCCATGGGTTGATTGTTCTCACTGTCAGAAAATTTCTCCTTATTTCCAGGATGAATCTCTCCTTGTTCAGTTTCCATCCATTATTCCTTGTCTGGCCTTCAGGTGTTTTGGAAAATAGCTTGACCCCTTCTTCCTCTGTGGCAGCCTCAAATATTGGAAGACTGCTATCCTGTCTCCCTGGTCTTTCTCTTCACTAGACTAGCCATGGCCAGTTCCTGCAACCATTCATCGTATGTTTTAGTCTCCAGTCCCCTCATCATCCTGGTTGGTCTTCTCTATCTTTTTCTAGAGTCTCAACAATTTTTATAAGGTGAAAGTCCAGTTGCCTGCTGAAAAAGCACCTTTGGGACAACCATGAACTGAATGACTGAGAATCTCTACAAACTTTAGCTATACAATTTGGGATGAACCCCCTTGGAATAGTGTGGGAGTAGGAATGGATTTTCAGAGGAAAAAAATTGCAGACTACAGGAACCAGGAGCACCACTCAGGTGACCCTGAGGACACAGATCAACCTCCAAGTGGCCTCTAAAAAGGATGCAAATGACCAGCTGCCTGCAAGGAAAATAAATCCTTCCCTTCCCCACCATCTTTTCAGGGCTGACGAAGCTTCTTGGATGAGAAGCAAGACGTCTTCAAAAGAATAAACAATGAAGTCTAGTGGCCCCCTGAAAAAGCACCTTTGGGACAACCATGACCTGGACGACTGAGAATCTACTGACTTTTAACAATAGGAAAGTTTCTTTAACATCCCAGAGCAGATTCCCACTCTCTGAGGTTTCCTAATAGTCTCTCATGCAAATACCGTGTTTCCCGAAAATAAGACCTACCCTAAAGTAAGACCTAGCACTATTTTCTAAACCTGCCCTAATATAAGACCTACCCGAAAATAAGACCTAGTGTAAATCTCCAGTTCCAGGAAGACTTTGGGAGCAACCGTGCACCAGTGAAACACCCCCACACACTCACACCCACTATTTGGCACCATAAATATATAAGACCTACCCCAAAAAATAAGACCTAGTGTGTTTTTGGGAGCCAAAAAAAAATAAGACAGTGTCTTATTTTCGGGAAACACGGTATATATAATGGGTCCATTTCTGTTGAGTCTTTCAAGCTCCAATAGCTGTCATTCTAACCAGGTGCTCCAGACAGGAAACACGGCCAGATGGTAATTCTACTTTATTGTCAATAACAAAATCTTGCCAGTCTGAAAGTATGAAGTTAAAAGTACGAAATTTTGGAGTGAAATTCATATTTTAATGCCCAAAATTCTTAAAGAAAGACGAAGATGAAACCAGAAACTTTTCTTTGGGTTTTAAAGGAAAAAGACTTGGGAGAAAAAATTTGGAGCATCTCCTGATCACGGACCAAAATTCAGCTGCTTGGCAACTGGCTCATTCTTATGACTGTTGCTGTGTCCCAAGGTTATGTGATCCCCTTTAAAGACCTTCAGACACAAGCAAAACAATGGGGAGTCAGATTCATTTAACCACTGGGTTACTCATTTATCAACTGCGATTCACTTAACAATAGTTGGTGAGGCAGGTCGTAAAATCGGGCATAACTCACTTAACAAATTAATATCTCGCTTAACAACAGAAATTTTGGACTCCTCTGTAGTCGGTATGTTGAGGACTACCTGTATTTGCGTCCTGTGCTGGTATCTACAACGTTTTGGAGAAGTGGCGGGATGGAAAAATTTGCAAAGGGAGAACAAATCTTCCATTTCTCCAGATGGTTGGGCAAAAACAAAACCCTCCTTCTTATATTTTTGTATTTTAACTTCTGAATAAAAAAATAAATTGAATAAAAATTGCTCGGAATCAATTTTTTCCAAAACCAGCTAGGGTCTGCCAAGGCCCTGCTGATTTCCTCAGGGGCTGGTCTTAATATTACAGCCAGATCCTTGTTTCGATCAGATGATGGTTTCACAGAGTGGACCCTCCACAGACAGGGGTCAAGAATGTGTGAAATGGGAAAAGTCTCACAGCCCACCCAGGAAGAAGCAGATGACAGCAATGAAGAAACTGCATGGAACAGTCTGTGATGAAAATCTGCAATGATAATAGCAGCAATAGCAACAGCATTTAGACCAGGGGCCTCCAACCTTGGCAACTTTAAGACTTGTGGACTTCAGTTCCTGGAGGCCCCTGATTTAGACTGATATAACAGCTTCACAGTGTTTCACAGCCTTCTCTAAGTGGTTTACAGAGTCAGCCTATGGCCCCCAACAATCTGGCTCCTCATTTTACCGACCTCGGAAGGACGAAAGGCTGAGTCGATCTTGAGCCTGGTGAGATTCGAACTGCCAAATTTCAGGCAGCCGGCAGTCTGAAAATGTATAGCCTGCAGTACTGCACTCTAACCACTGCACCACCACGGCTCATAATCCCTAAAACAACCGGACAACGCAGAACAGATGACCTCTATTCTGCATCAGATGCCCTGGGTGACATCTTGTCAACTTTCAAAGATGGCCGCCTTAACAGCTGTGTTACTACGGCAACTTAACCACTTGCAGTGATTCACTTAACGAATGTGGCAAGAAAGGCGTAAAAACGGGCCAAAACTCGCTTAACAACTGTCTCACTTAGCAACAGAAATTTTGAGCTCAAATTCTGAGCTCATAAAGTCAAGGACTACCTTGTCTATGGAGAGTCTCAGTCATCCAGGTCATGGTTGTTTCTTCTCAAGAGGCTTCTTCAGAAGCTTCTTCAGTTCTTGGATGGTGGAAGGATTTATACTCCTTGCAGAGTCATTGCATCCTTGGAGGCCACTTGGAGGTTTATCTGTGTCCTCAGGTACAACTGAGTGGTGCTAATGGATGTGGAGTCTTCTTGGACCCCCCCCCCTCTGTTGATGGAGGGCTGTTCAATTTTGACACAGACGGGCCTCTTGGATCCCTCTTTCAAACCAGCAATCCTTTCCTTGCAAAATGTGAATTTTGCTGTCTTCAAGAGTGGCCTTTGTCTTTTAAATGCAGATGGACTGCTGAATCTTGTCCTGATGGGTTTGTTAACTACTCAGGTGACCCTGAGGACACAGATAAACCTCCAAGTGGCCTCAACGACCTTCTAAAAGGATGCAAATGACCAGCTCTCTGCAAGGAATATAAATCCTTCCATTCCTCACTATCCTGTCAGAGCTGAAGAAGCTTCTTGGACGAGAAGCGAAATGTCTTTAAAGACAAACAAGAAAGTCCAATTGCCTCTTCGAAAAAGAAGTGCCTTTGGGTCAAGGATGACCTGTATGTAATTATATGTTCTTTGCATAATGGTGTCCTGGCTTGGGTCAAGTCCCTTGACCTCTGTCTCTTCAGATGACCATGCTTACATCTTCTGTTGATCAGGACTTGTCAACTTCTGACAAGGTTGACTCAGCCTTCTGTCCTTCCGAGGTCGGTAAAATGAGGATCCAGATTGTTGGGGCCAAATGCTGACTCTGTAAACCACGTAGAGCAGGGTCTCAACCTTGGCCACTTTAAGCCTGGCGGACTTCAACTCCCAGAATTCCCCAGCCTGGGAGTTGAGTCCGCCCTTAAATGGCCAGTTGGGACCTTAGAGGCCTGTAAAGCAAAGTAGTTCTCAACTTCCAGTTCATTTAGTGACCGTTCCAAGCTATAATGGCACTGAGCAGAAGTGACTTATGACCGTTTTCCACACTTACGACCATTGTAGCCACATGATCAAAATCCAGCCGCTTTATGGCAGGGGCCGTGTCCCGGGATAATATGATTCCCCTTTGTGACCTTCTGACAAGCAAGGTCAGTAACAGCAGAAGCCAGATTCACTTAACAACCATGTCACTACTGTGTTTCCCCGAAAATAAGACACTGTCTTATATATTTTTTGGCTCCCCAAAACACACTAGGTCTTATTTTCGGGGTCTTATATATTTATGGTGCCAAATAGTGGGTGTGAGTGTGTAGGGGGGGCGTGTTTCGCGGGTGCACGGTTGCTCCCTGAAAAGTCTTCCTGGAACTGGAGATTTACACTAGGTCTTATTTTCGGGGTAGGTCTTATATTAGGGCAGGTTTAGAAAATAGTGCTACCGTGTTTCCCCGAAAATAAGACACTGTCTTATATTTTTTTTGGCTCCCAAAAACACACTAGGTCTTATTTTCGGGGTAGGTCTTATATATTTATGGTGCCAAATAATGGGTATGAGTGTGTAGGGGGGGTGTTTCGCGGGTGCACGGTTGCTCCCTGAAAAATCTTCCTGGAACTGGAGATTTACACTAGGTCTTATTTTCGGGGTAGGTCTTATATTAAGGCAGGTTTAGAAAATAGTGCTAGGTCTTACTTTCGGGGTAGGTCTTATTTTCAGGGAAACACGGTAATTTTTAACGACTACAGTGATTCACTTTAACGATTTGTGACCAAAGGTCATAAAAATGGGGCAAAGTTCACCGAACAAGTGTGTCTCACTTAGCAACAGAAATTTTGGGCTCGATTGTGGTCACAAGTTGAGGATGACCTACATTTAAGTCCAACTGCTATTGCCGTTGCTATTGACCATAGCGTGAAGAGGCTCCGCAGCTGTTTTGCTGTCCAAGTTTCTGAGCTCTACGTTTCCACCCATGCAGAGACGGCTTTAGAAAAAACAAGGCTTGTTATGCAAGGCAGGCAAAATGAAAGGAAAAACTCTTTTTGAGTAACACAACGTTGCTAAGTCACGGCCATCTCTTCTTATCTCCCTCTTGGGGGAAAAAAAAAACAAAACAAATGGGTGTGTTGTCCTGACCTTATCTAAACCCCTAAAATACTAATAACCTCTCCCCTCTTTCGTCCGCTCCTTCCACCTTTAATTTTCCAGCCAGCTAATGCTCATTTTTAACTTCTGCAATCCCCAGTTAAATGCATCACTCCATTGCAGTGTGCGTGTGTGTATTGATTTCACACTGAAGATGATCAGAATTGGCTCTTACTTCCAGCCCAAAGGTGTTTACCAACACCTTTTCTTCACGACAACGTGGATTTGATAGAAGAGAATTATTTCTACTCAGGGTTGAACTGTGGGGTCCTTGGTGCCCTCTGAGCTGGGTTGTTTTCTTGCAGATATTTCTAAACTAGTTAATGTCATCAGTGCTTCAAGGGAGTGGGGTTTATGGGCAAGCAGGGGAGGACTGTGGGATACTTGGTAGAATCCAGGACACTGAGGTTGATTTTTTTTTCCTGCAGATATTTTATTACCCAACTAGGTAACATCATCACTGCTAGAAGGGAGTGGGGTATATAAGGAGGAGGGCAGGAAGGAGGAGGACTGTGGGATCCTTGGTATTCTCTAAACTGGTTTGTTTTCTTGCAGACATTTCATTACCCAACTAGGTAACATCATCAGTGCTAGAAGGGAGTATGGTTTATGAGGAGGAAGAAACTCAATGGGGAAGCCAGATTCATTCAACAATCCCTGTTACTAATTTAACAACTGCAGGGATTCACTTAACAACTGTGGCAAGAAGGGTCGTAAAATAAGGCAAAACTCAACAACTGCCTTGCTTAGCAACAGAAATTCTGGTCTCAATTGTGGTTGAGGACTAGCTGCTGTAGTTTAGTGTCAGACCAGCTCTAATGCTGTTCGGTTCTTATTCTTCCAGGATTTAGACTTTTCAGTTTGCCCTAAGGCTTGGGATATCATGCTTAAAACTTAATGGAGTAAAAACAGAATAACACAGCTGGAAGGGACCTTGGAGGTCTTCTAGTCCAACCCCCGGCTTAAGCAAGAGATCCCACCCTATCTAAGGATTAACTAGAGTCAATCCTACTTAGCTTCTGTTGACGAGTAAGGTTGCTTTGGACTCATCCGGTTCTTTCATCGGGGCAAGCAAACCCAGGCTGAACTACAGATTACTCTTTCCTCATCTACAACAAGCTACCTCACTGCTCAAGGCCCAACTTTCTATTTTGTGTTTCTCACCCTTGGCTGCTTGGAGACATACAAACTTCAGCTCCCAGAATTCCAGAGCCAGCGTGGCTGGCTGTGGAATGGCCGCTTGGAGACATACAGACTTCAACTCCCAGAATTCCAGAGCCAGCATGGCTGGCTGTGGAATGGCTGCTTGGAGACACGTGGACTTCAGCTCCCAGAATTCCAGAGCCAGCGTGGCTGGCTGTGGAATGGCCGCTTGGAGACATGCAGACTTCAACTCCCAGAATTCCAGAGCCAGCATGGCTGGCTGTGGAATGGCTGCTTGGAGAAACATGGACTTCAGCTCCCAGAATTCCAGAGTCAGCGTGGCTGGCTGTGGAATGGCCGCTTGGAGACACGTGGACTTCAGCTCCCAGAATTCCAGAGCCAGCGTGGCTGGCTGTGGAATGGCCGCTTGGAGACATGCAGACTTCAACTCCCAGAATTCCAGAGCCAGCATGGCTGGCTATGGAATGGCTGCTTGGAGAAACGTGGACTTCAGCTCCCAGAATTCCAGAGTCAGCGTGGCTGGCTGTGGAATGACCGCTTGGAGACGTATAGACTTCAACTCCCAGAATTCCAGAGCCAGCATGGCTGGCTGTCAAATTCTGGGAGTTGAAGTCCACCCGTCTTCAAGGCAGCCAAAGTTGAGAAACCCTGATCTATTTGGTAATAACGCTGAGGGCTAGTCTCCTGCTGCATGCAACTGCTAACTTCCCAGAACAAAACACTTTAAACCATTTTTAAAAGCAAGATCCTATTTTCTCTTCTTGGGAAATATCCGCCTCTTCATCGTTTTGTTCCTCTTCGGGGTTAGCACATTCTTTCTTCTTCCTCTTTTGAGAGGGTGTTTCAGATGGCATGTCGCTACCCAAAATGAACTTCCGTTTTTTTTCTTCTTCTCTGGGGAGCTTTTGCTGGAGAGTCATTCTCTGTGGCCCAGACTTTGAAAAACCTCGGGACCCATAATCCTGAGCTCGCTACCCACCATTCCTTTGAACAGCCTCCTGTTTTGAATGGGGCACCGGGTTGTCGATTTGATTATCTGGGGAGGCTATCAAACCCGACTGGCTGCTTCCTCATTTAGTTGGCTTTTGTTGGCCTGATTGCAAAAGTCGCGTAGGCCTATTCAACCGAACAAAATCACAGTTGTGAGAGGTGGTGCAAATCGCCAAAGCAGAAGGACTTTGAATAAGCTGCCAATGATTCCCTTTTGGATGGCTGTTTGTTCACTCCAGAATCTCTAAACTGGATCTGGATTTCTACAACATCACTGAAAAGAGAATAACTGCACATCTGGCCATGTCTTCATGCGTTGGATATCACTGAACACATCACAACTGGATAAGCTGTTGGGCTGTCTCCATGAATTTATCCTTCCAAAGTCTCCAACTACTTTCTTGGCAGGAGTACCTAGCTTGTTTGTGATTTATCTTCCACAGAGAGGAGGCTTTCAACGAAATAACAGAGTTGGAAGGGACCTTGGAGGTCATCTAGTCCAACCCCCCCTGCCCAAGCAGGAGACCTTCCTTTTCAGTAGACCAAACATACCCCAAAATGCCTGCAACTGTTTTAGCCTCCAGTCCCTTAATTATCTCTGTTGCCCTTCTCTGTACTCTTTCTAGACTAGAGTCTCAATATCTTTTTTTATAGTTTGGTGACCAAAACTGAAACATTAGCTCTTTCCTAGGGCTGAGAAAAGGTGGCTGGATTCATGTTTGAGACGGGATTAGAACTCAGTCTCTGGGTGAATGGCCCAATGTCACCCAGACAGCTTTCATGCCTAAGGCAGGCGTAGAAATGAGTCTTTATTGGCCCAAAGTCACCCAACTGGCTTTCAGGCCTAAGGTGGGACTAGAACTCACATCACCAGGTTACAGACCCAGAGCCACTCAAGATGCATTCCTGCTTAAGGCAGGGCTAGAACTCACTGTCTCCCAGTGATTGCTCAAAAGATACCCAGCTAGTTTGCATGCCCAAGGCGGACCTATAACTCACCATGTCCTGTTGACTGACCCAAAGTCACCCAGCTGGCTTTCATGCCTAAGGCGGGACTAGAACTCCCAGTCTCCACATTTCCAGTCTAATACCTTCACCTCTACATCCCATGCTCTCTATCTGTCACTGACTGGCGGAGAAATTCTTATTTCTATTTGCCATTGGAAACTCCTTGTCTGTCTTGCCACTTTGCAAATCATTTTCAGAATTTAAGGATGTGCATGTATTTTTAGGTAGCTTCCCCTTCCTTTTTTCTTCAAGCTTTTCACCGAGTTTACCGTTCATTATAACTTTTCCTGACATAGCACAGTTTGACAGAGAATTTTCCATTACCAAATACACTTAAAGAGTCTTTCCTCTCCAATATAGGTAGTCCTTGACTTACGACCACTGCTGAGCCCAAAATTTGTTGCTAAATGAGATATTTGTTAAGTGGGGTTGTTTGCCACATTTTACGACCTTTCTTGGCACAGTTGTTAAATGGATCACTGCAGGTGTTAAGTTAGTAACACGGTCGTTAAGTGAATTTGGCTTCCCCATTGGCTTTGTCAGAAGGTCACAAAAGGGGATCACGTTACTCTGAGACACGGCCACCGTCATAAATATGAACCAGTTGGCGAGCGCCAACTGAATTTTGATTACGTGACCACGAACAGCTGTAAGTGTGAAAGCTGGTCATAAGTTTTTTCAATGCCGTTATAACTTCAAACAGTCACTAAACAAATTATTGTAAGTTGAGGACCCTCTGTATATATATTTTTTGTACCTATAAATGAAAGTCTCAGGAAACAACAAAATCCATAAGTCAAAGTAGAGCTAAAAGACAGCTTGGAAAGTCTGAAAAACCTAAATTTGACAGAATAGCGCTAAAATATTAAATTGTTTTCTCTCCTATCTCAGTGCATTCAATATATTCATATTCTTGTGTTTCTCAACATTAGCAGTTTTAAGATGGCTGGACTTCAATTCCCAGAATTCCCCTGCCAGCATATCTGGTTGGGGAATTCTGGGAGTTGAAGTCCAGCCATCTTAAAAATGCCAAGGTAAAGAAAAACTGTGCCAAAATATATACTGAAGCAGTTTGCTATAGAAACAGTGCTTAAAACACACAACAAATTATGTTAAAATCATTTAAATTTTGAAGATCACTGCCCACATTCCTAATGGCATTTGAATAAAACCAATGAGTTTTCAATAATCCCCACAGATTGTCACTCCTTCCCGAATTCCAAGATGGCTACCTGGTTAACTGAATTAACTCTATGTTTGCATTTGATACTGAACCCTTAGATAACTAAAGCAGTCGACTGCTTGTGCGACAGGCTCAGCTCCAGAAAACTAAAATGCAGGTGAATTAAATTTAGGCAAGAGTTTCTACACCCGGATTGCAAGCTTTCAGAGGAACACAAGGGGATAGCAACGGGTTAGAAGTCCGTTTCTCTTTCTTGCCCTCTTGTGGTTAGTTGGGAGTTTTGCAGCCACGCCATTTTACAACTGCAGCCACTAAGCCTTGATTTAAGGCTGGTATATCTTGTTTGAACGCAGCCCCAGGGATGGGATTCAAAAATCCCAGCAACCGCTTCTCTGCCCGGTTGCTGGGTGGGTATGGCCATGGTGGGCGTGGCCTACCAAAACTTCCATTTTTCGCCTTCCCCAGAGTCCAGAGGCTTCCCTCAGGCCTCGGGGGGGGGGGCAAAAACAACCTCCCTTGGGCTCCAGAGACCCTCTGGAAGCCAGAAACCCGTTTCCAAACTTCCGGGAGGGCCATTTTTCACCCTACCAGAGCCTCCGCGCGGTCCCTTGCACTTACCTGCATCCAAAACAGGGCGCGTGGAGACTCCTGGGAGGGGTAGGCGTGGCCAGCCGGTCGATTCAACTGCCAGTTCAGTGAACCAAATGTAAATTTAACTTCTGGTTCGCCTGAACCAGCCTAACTGGTTGATTCCCACCCCTGTGCAGCCCCCACAAAACTACTACTACTACTACTACTACTACTAATTTATTAGACTTGTATGCCGCCCTCTCTCCCTAAGGACTCAGGGCGGCTCACAATATAAAACACAATACAATAATTTACTTAAAAAAATTAATTAAACATTACAAGCCCAATAATAGTAAAACAATTAAAATTAATTAAAACTACTTTAAAAAATAGAATCTCCCCCCCCCTTGGTTCAGTCCAGACTGGCCTGCTGAAAGAGCCAGGTCTTCAGGTCCCGGCGGAAGGAGCGGAGATCAGGGGCCAATAGGAGCCCCAAGGGGAGCTGATTCCACAGGGTGGGAGCTCCCACAGAGAAGGCCCTACCCCTGGGCACCGCCAGCCGACAATGTCTGGCCGACGGTACCCCAAGGAGGCCCTGCCTGTGGGAGCGTACAGGGCGATCGGAACGTGATGCCGGCAGGAGACGTTCCCGCAAGTACCCCAGACCCAAGCCATGCAGGACTTTATATGTTGTCACTAATACCTTGAATCTCACCCAGATGGGGGTCAAAACAGGATTCAAGAGAGGAGGAGAATCACTCTGCCTCCTACATAACCATGCTCACAATGTGCCCTGCGGAGATCCCAAAATTAACTCTGAACATGGAAAAGACTGAATGCAGGAGTTGTGTGTAGATTGCCCCAACCATATCTGGAATTATCCTAGCCATATCTGAAGTGAATGAAATGAGACGCATGTGGAAAGGATTAATTGAGCTGTAGGCCTCGATCACATCTGCTTTCTGGACCCCAGGCACTCAAAAGCAAGATGAGTTTTAAAGCCATCTGTACCTCTGGCTCTCGGCATGGAAAACATGCATAGTATGAACCCAAGGGGTATCCAAAAAACTATGAAAATGGCAGTCACAACAGGGGATCAGATTTCTACTTAAAACAGAGAGGGTATCTCAGATCCATCAATCTAGCTACCATCTTGATATTTTTAGATCAGCGTTCCCCTATCCTTTGGGCTCCAGGGACCGGTTCTGTGGAGAGAAGTTTTTCCATGGACCGGAGGTAGGTACAGTTTCACGTACTGCCTGCATCCCATATATAAAAAAGATGTTGAGACTGTAGAAAGAGTGCAGAAGAGCATCAAGTATTATTAGGGGATTGGAGGATAAAACATAAGATGAACGGTTGCAGGAACTGGGCCTGGCTAGTCTAGGGAAGAGAAGGACCAGGGGAGACAGGATAGCCGTCTTCCAATACTTGAGGGGCTGCCAGAAGGGAGAAGGGGTCAAGCTGTTTTCCAAAACACCTGAAGGTCAGACAAGGAATAATGGATGGAAACTGATCAAGGAGAGATTCAACCTGGAAATAAGGAGAAATTTTCTGACAGTGAGAACAATCAACCAATGGAACAGACGTTGCCTTCAGAAGTTGTGGGAGCTTCATCACTGGAGGCTTTCAAGAAGAGACTGGACTGCCATCTGTCAGAAATGGTGTAGGGTCTCCTGCTTGGGTGGGTGGGGTTGAACTAGATGACCTCCAAGGTCCCTTCCAACTCTGTTAATTCTGTTCCGTTCTTTGCACGGCCCTGTTTCTGACATGCCACAGCCCGATGTGAACGCACGGCCCAGGAGTTGGGGATTCCTGTTTTAGATTGTAAACCAAGGACACTCCTGCATAAACCCAAATACAGGAAGTCCTCAACTTACAAGCATTCATTTACTGACCGTTTGGAGTTACAAGGACACTGAAAAAAAAACTGACATGATCATTGCAGCATCTCCATGGTCAGGTGATCAGAATTCAGGTGCTTGGCAACTGGTTCACATTTATGATGGTTGCACTGTCCTGGGGTCATGTGACCACCACCTTCCCAGCCGGCTCCCGACAAGCGAAGTCAAGTGGGGGGGAGCCAGATTCACTTAACGACTGCAGTTATTCGCTAACAATTGTGTGTGGGGGAAGGCCATAAAATGGGGCGAAACTCCACTTCACAACTGCCTGAAGATTTTGGGCTGAATTGTGGTCGTAAATCAAGGACTATCTTAGGAACATTACTCAAGAACCAGTCACATGGGGGCGTCTAATCTGGGGGGCGAGAAAGGTATACAGGTAGTCCTCCACTTACAACAGTTCATTTAGAGACCGTTCAAAGTTACAACGGCACTGGAAAAAGTGACTTTATGACCGTGTTTCACACTTACAACCGCTGCAGCATATCCCCTGTGGTCACGTGAACAAAATTCAGATGCTTGGCAATCAGTTCGTATTTATGTCCGTTGCAGTGTCCCGGGGGTCACATGAATGAAGGCTATTGCTGAGCACATTGGGTTGTATCCCAAAAATTGTAAGCCGCCCTGAGTCTTTGGAGAAGGGCAGCAGATAAATGTAATTTAAAAAAAAAAAAATGATCCCCCTTTGCGACATTCTGACAAGCAAAGCTAGTGGGGGAAAGCCAGATTCACTTAATGACCGTGTCCCTAATTGGAACGACTGCAGTGATTCACTTCGCAACTGTGACCAGGAAGGTCGTAAAACAGAGCAAAACTCAGTTAGCAAACGAATAGAATTCTTTATTGGCCAAGTGGGACTGGACACACAAGGAATGTCTCACTTAACAAGAGAAATGCTGGACTCAACTGGGGTCGTTAAGTCGAGGACTGCCTCTACCGAACGAATTGGCTTGAAGGTCTACCTTGCTATTTTCCCAGCTGCTCTGCAAGTCCACAGCCAGGTGGATTTGTGTATGTGGGAACCGCACAAAATGCAAGGATTTGAGGACTGAGCAGCCTCTATATCCCTGTGAGCAAAGCAGTTAGCCCAGCCTTCTACAACTGGATGCCAGATGTTTTACGTCATGGAGACTGAAGATAATGCTGGTTGATAATGATCAGAGCTAAAGTGCAGCTTATCTGCAGCGTTTGGGGGAAACTGTCCTAATGTATCTTGAAAGACGTAACTTTCTCGGATGTCTATAGAGGTTCTCAGCCATCCAGGCCAGTGGTCGCCAACCAGTGGGCCAGGGACCACTGGTAGTCTGCAAGAAAGTTTTGGTGGGCCGCAGAGAAATGTCAACCTCAAAGCAGCCCCCCCAAAGCAATTAATCCAGGCTGTGCGGGAACACAAGGCTGCGCCGCCCACATGGCCCACGGGAACACAAGGCTTGCATCACTTGCGTTGTGAACAACATGAGGTAGTGACGGGAGGGGGGAAGGGCGGAGGGGGAAATCTGCCCCACTCGCCGCACGGGCCTCGCTTGGCCACCAGGCTGCTTCTTTCCACTTCTTTCTTCTTCTGCTTTTGGCTGCACGCAAGGAAAGCAGCAAAAGTCTTTCTTTCTCTCCCCCAAACTCCACCAGAAACAAGTCTTTGGGACCCTGCAAGGCCTCCTGCTCCAAGAGGCTGCGCCTGCGCGACAAGTCTCACAAAGACTCATTTCTGGCGGAGTTTGGGGGAGGGAAAGAAAGACTTCTGCTGCTTCTGCTGCTTTCCTTGCATGAAGCCAAAAGTCTCTCTCTCTCCTCCTCTCCCCCTGAGAACAGAGCTGGAGACAGTATCCTGCGATCCCAAATAAACAATGATCGATCGTCAGGAAAACGGGGATTTTCCTGAAGACTTTTTTGGGGATTTCCCCAGGGTCTCTGGTCCGGGGGATTTAAAATTGTGAGTTTGGTGGTTCCTGAGGTCCAAAAGGTTGGTGACCCCTGATCCAGGTGACAGTTATCCCAAAGATGCTTTTTCAAAAGGCAAATGGACTTTTGTTTTTCCTTGAAGACTCTCATCCAAGGAAAACCAAAGTCCAGCTGCCTTTTAAAAAAGCACTTTTGGGACTAACTTGCTTCCTGCAGAAGGGAAGATCAAATTTTGCCAACGTGGAGAAATGGATTCACATCTGAAAGCTGGGGATTTGCAGGGCACTAAATGGACTTTCCCCACTGAGATATGTTGGGTTTGATAGAGTGGTACCGTGGCCTAGAGGCAGAGGCCTCGCCTCACAATCAGGAAGCTGTGAGTTTGATCCTAGGTAGCGGCAGATATTTCTTTCTCTGCACACACTGAGAATATTATCTGCTGAACAAAACTCTGCATCCGGCCAGTAAACACTCTGCTACCTCCATTCAGTTGCCCAGACTCCACCCCGCAGGGGATTATGGGGTTGTTAAATGGTGATGATATGTTGGGTTTGATCTCAGAGGTGCAGGAAAACCTGTGTGCAACACTACAAAGTTGTTGTGCATGGTTGAAAATGCACCTCTGCTGGCTCCAAGCTGGGTGAGGAACCTAACAATGGTGTCTACCTCAAACCTTGGACAGCAGGCTGCTGGCTAAAAAGGGGGAAATCCTCAGCCCCTCCCCATCTCACAATTGCCAAGAAGGAAGACGGCTGCACATCTTTCTTTCTAGTGTACCCCAAGGACTGAATGCACACAACATGCTCTCCTAACCTGAACTGCATTCACGCAGCAAGCTAACCTAACCAGAATTAAAACTCTCTTTTGCCTTTGCAGGACTTCCCACGCCAAGGCGCCGGAAGGGCTTCATCCACACACACCTCAAAAAACAAACCAAGGTCAATGCAAGTTTTGTGAATCAGGGTTTTAAACTGGTCCTGTTAAAGGCGTTGTGTGAACACACGCAAGGAAGAGGAACAGCAGGCTCCAATTCCTTACTGAATGGACAGCTTTATTCAATTTGAGATCTTCTAAACACTTCGTAAGGGTTTCCTAGCTCACCAAAGCCAAGTTGGTCAGGGAATTTTGCTAAAAAATGCAAAAGAAGAAAAGAAATCAAAATAGATGATGCCCCTACTTTGCAAGAGACAAGAGAAGTGCATGAACCATCTCAAATCAAAGCATCTGGATATTTCTTTAACTTGGAGGGAATGCAGAAACTGATTTTAATGACTTTCTGAAAAATTTAATGGCATTTAAAAATCTCACCCTATTTTACTCTCCTGGTTGCATGGAACAGGACTGAGTTGATTAGTGTTATCGAAAAGCTTCCGGCAGTGGAAAAAAAACCTTTGCTGAAAAAGCAATAATTGAACCCAGATTCAAAAGATAAAAAACTTTCAAAGAAATTGATGTTTTATAATCTCAAGCCTTTAGGTGCCGCTTAGCTATATATGCCACGAGAGGATTCAAATCTGCAAAGACCGCCTCAGCTAGCGAAAGCATCACAAGCCAGGATATCTAATATGGAGATTATAGTTTAAAATGAGTTCTCAGCCATGCCTATCAAGTTCCCCAGAATAAAAAAAATGAGATTTGCTGATATCTTGACGGCTGACGTACATTGCACTTCAAAGCAATTTCCCCATTCTCTGTTCTGCAATCCAGCCACGCAATGCAATGACTTTAAAATCTGATTTTTATCTCCTGGACAAATCCGAGATAAGCCATCTCAATCATGGCGGTGACCCCCACAGGGCAGGGTGGGGAAGAGAGGAACCAAATTCAGGGTGTCAGTTGCAATTAAGATTATGACATGTCTACTGAATCATAATATACACTGCAGCCTTGAAGACCTGCTGATATCCGAATCCCAAACACAGGGAGTTCTCGACTTACAACCACAATTGAGCACGAAATTTCTGTCTCAAAGCGAGACAGTTGTTAAATAAATTTTTGCCCCCTTGCCACAGTTGCTATGTGAATCACTGCAGTTGTTAAACGCATTGTTAAACAATCATTAAGTCACTTTGTGCAGTGCCTTTGGAACTTCGAGTGGTCACTAAATGAGCTATTGTAACTCAAGGACTACCTATACATACGGTATAAAAAAAATCCAACATGCATACAGAGATATTGTCAAACGAGGCTAAGCTGACAAACCAAGTGCCTGAATTTGCACAACTAAAATGAAATCTAATTGCAATATATGTGGAAACCTTTTTCAAACGAGGACAGTTCACAAAAACAGCAAAACGAAACAAGAGTTTGTGACCTCCTAAAAACTCCCTTTTATCACATATCTGTTATTTTCCTTTTTCAACCTCTGATGGGCCACCAAGAAAGACACGGAAATATGAACACGAGACAATACACCCGGCCTGTTGGTGCACTATTATGGTAACATTTGGTTTATGCGCAAAGCGATATTAATTTTCACTCACCCTCTGGCCTAAAATCATAAATATAAATAAGTATACCCATGACAAGGAACAAGTAGTCCATTCTGCAAAGCTACAGTCGATTTCACCCAACCTGTTCTCCAACAGCGATTACAGAGATAATTACACTGAGAGTTGAAAGGGACCTTGGAGGTCTTCTAGCCCAACCCCCTGCCGAAGCAGGAGACTCTATACCATTGTGGACAAATGGCTGTCCAATCTTTTTCTTGAAAACCTCCAGTGATGGAGACACCACCACTTCTGGAGGCAAGCCATTATAGTGTGATCTAAAATTCCTCCTTGATTCTAAGTTGGATCTCTCTTGAATGATCTTCCACCCAATTGGAACACACAATCATAGGACTGGAAGGGGCTTGGGAGGTCTTCTAGTCCAACCCCCGGAGGAGTTGGAGACCCTATATATACCATTCTGGACAAAACTTCCAGAGATGGACCACGCGCAACTTCACAACGCAAGCCACAATCCACAACGCAGGTCATTCCAGTTGGATACAGGCTGATTTTCTCGGTGTCTTCCGATCCCACCCCTTCTCCAAACCCTCACCACCTTGGCAGGGAACCCAATGTAGACCTTGCACCTTCCCAAAGATCCAAGGGGAAGAATTATGAGTTGGAAGATGTCCCCCATACCTGCTCCATGGCCGAGACCATCCCATCTAGCCATCCTGGAAGCTTCTCCGAGACCTCTGGAGCTCTCTTCCCAAGCTGGTCATAATACGTTTGGAAGAAAAGAAGAAGAAGAGGAGGAGGAGGAGGAGGAAGAGAGGCGGCCAAATGCGGTAGAACACAAGAGAAGGAGAGGGAAGCAAGCAAGCAAGAACTTACTTAACAGGAAAGGGAGTGACGGCGGAAATGGCGTAACCAAATGCAAGACCCAAGGCCTTTTTGGGGAAAGCTGCAGCCGGCGGCGGAGAGAGCTCTCAAGATGGGGTTCCTAGACGGAAGGCGGTCACCACACTGAGGAAGTGGTTGAGAAGCGTGGCAGTGTGCAGAAGAGCGAAGGGTGGGGACCGAGAGAGTCCCCATCTTCCCATCCTATTGTTAAGACTGCAAAACATTCGGCCAACATGTTGAAACTCAAGATGCAGGAAGCTTTCTGGAGGGGGAAGATCCGATGGGCAATTTATGGACACTCGAAGGACAGAAGAAGAGACTAGACCAGTGGTGGCTAACCTTCTTCAGCTCCCATGCCGATATTTGCGTGCATCGCTTGCGCGTGCGTGCCACCACCCAGAAGGCAATGTGTGCTGGCACCCCCACGCCCCCTGCGCATGCGATCCCCTCGTGCGCTACGCATCTGTGCATGCCCGCGTGATCCCCTTGCGTGCCAAGCATCTCTGTGCATGCATGCGAGACACCCCCGTGCGCGCTGCATGTCTCCTGGCATGCGCGCACGTCTTCCTGCCCCCTGCACATGTGTGCCAAATACCTGACAATCAGCTGTCAGGCGGCAGCGTGTGTGCGCATGCGTGGTGGGGCTCTTCTGGGAGACCTCTTGCATGCCGGGGGAAATGGCTCTGAGTGCCACTTCCAGCACGCATGCTATAGGTTCGCCAACACGGGACTAGACCAGGGGTGTCAAAATCAAGGCCCGCGGGCTGGATCCGGCCCTGTGGGGTGGTTAGATTCTGGCCCATGCGGCCGGGCTGGAAAATAGAAAAAGGACCGGCCCACGGTGCCTCTGGCAGCCAAAACAGGACGCCGCAGGGGCGGGCTCATGCAGCCCTCCCCCACAGCCCAGTTTGGGCATGGACAGCATCCTGTAGCACTGTGGCAGCCAAAATGGGGCACGGGGAGCTCATGCAGGCCCCCTCTGTGCCCCGTTTTGACCAGCAGAGTGTTGCAGGAGGCATTGGTCAAAAATCAGCTGGGAGGCACAGACATGCGCAGTTTGGCTAGGGCTTGCGTGCTTGAACAAAGGGCTCAGCGTGCCACCTGTGGCACACGTGCCATAGGTTCACCACCACGGTTCTAGTCCAACCCCTTCTCATGCAGGAACCCCTGTCACTCCAACTTCAAATGGTCCTTCAACGAATGGTTTGTTAACTCCAGGACTACCTGCCTCAACAAACTTCACCCAGCCCTCACAGTATTTTGGAAGCAGGAATGGTAAAAGCCTGTTTTTGTGCCACGAGTGACTTTTCCATACAATTTATTCAAGCCGTATTAGCATTTTATTATGAGAGGGAGGGAGGGAGGGAGGTATGATCAATCCTTTTAAGTTCCTCTTTGCTTTCTTCGGAAATCAATTTGACGCAGCCAAGGAGATGATGCACTGCAAATCAACCAATTTTGCATAAGACAGGGCCTCTCACATCCTCTTCCCTGTCACCCTATCAGCTAGTGCTGCGTTTCTCAATGGTTGCAACTTTAAGAAGGGCGGACTTCAACTCCCAGAGTTCCCCAGCCGGCTGGCTGAGGAACTCTGGGAGTTGAAGTCCGCCCTTCTTAAAGTTCCAAGCGTTGAGGACTGTGCTAGTGTGGTTGCGTTTTGCAAGGGAGATAGGACAACCTTTGCAAAAGAGAAGGGGGCTGGGATAGATCAGGGGTCTTCAACTCAGGTGATCAGGAACTAGCTCCTTAGTTTTAGAGACACAAAGTTTTAGAGACAGGAGGACCAGCTCCTTAGTTTTAGAGACACAAAACTAGAAGCCCTCCCACACTCAGAGGCAAACGTCTCTGGCGAACCAAACAGGAAGGCTGTCATTTTATTTCTCGAAACATGCAATTTATTAAATCACAAGGCTGCCAAACCAAGCTGTAAAAGCAGCTGTTTCATTTTGGACTCCCCTCTGGCAGCTTCTCATGAATAACCTCGTTGTATCCTGCTTGATTTCTCCAGCCTTGAAGTCTTTTAATCAGGGTTTCTGCTCATTCGGGGCCCAATGGAAAGACCCTTCTTGACTGCTTCCTCCTCCTTTCTATGGGGGCATCCCTGGACTCCCAAATCCACCTGTCAGATCAACTGTCAAGATGCCCAATGCTTGGAGAATTGGCATTGCCTCGGGAAGAGTTGAAAGGGACCCTGTGAGCTTTTAGTGGACAATCACTTAAATATCCATCAGCATTCTGCACAGGGGTGGGCTTTGCGCACGCACGTGCCAATTGTGCGCTTCATGCACACCGCGCTTCACATGCGCATGCGTAGGGCTCCAACAGCGCCCTCCGTATCAACACTGGTGAACTGTGCAGACGCGCCTAACGCGCACTTCATACGTGCGTGCGCAGAGCGCAGAGCCCACCCTCTGTATCAACGCTGGTGAGCTGTGCTGTTTTTTTACCTCAGCTGAGGTGTAGCAATCCACTGTGCCGCGTGAATCAGCTGAGCTAATAAACAGAATATAGGTGTCAACTAAAAAGTACTTCTTTGGTCTTTTTAGTTGCCAGCAAAAGTGGGGGAAAGCAGTGCATTCCTTAAATGCTTCAGATAATAGCTTTGGCAGCCGAAGCTTCTGCTGCGCAAGTTTACTGGAGAGCATGATTGATGACTCTTGGCTATGGATGTGTCTCATTGAAGAATATACATCCAGGGGATGGGGGGAAAGCCAGGGTCAAGGGTGAAATGAATGATGTGTCAGAGTTGGCTGCAACCAGGAAACACCAACATGTCAACTCCTAATAAATCAAACTTTTACTCTGAAAGATGTGGCTAAAGACTTATGATTTGAATGGGGGTGCATGTTGGAGCCTTGACAACAGTGAGAGGTAAGAGCAGGGGCGAGTGGGTGGGGCCAGCCAGAGGTGGTATTTGCCGGTTCTCCAACCAGTCAAAATTTTCACTACCGGTTCACTAGAACCGGTCCAAACCGGCTGAATACCACCTCTAATTCTGCAGCTGTGAAAAAAGCCAATACAGTCCAACACAGCGATTATCTGAAGCACTGAACAGAGGGATAGAATCAAGACCATACAAAGTATTAATACTACTTTATACAGGTAGTCCTCGCCTTACAACAGTTCACTTAAGTGACCGAAGTGGTCGAAGTTACATCACCAAAAAAAGTGACTTAAAACCATTTCTCACACTTAAAACCAATGCAGCAACCCCATGGTCATGTGATCAAAATTCAGATGCTTGGCAACTGGTTCTTATTTATGACGGTTGCAGTGTCCTGTGGATATATGTTTTGCAACCGCCTGACAAGCAAAGTCAATGCAGAAGCCAGATTTACTCAACAGTGGTGTTATTAAATTAACAGCTGCAGTGATTCGCTTAACAGCTGTGGCAGGAAGATCGCAAAATGGCACAAAATTCGCTTACGATCTGTCTCGCTCAGCAACAGAAATTTTGGGGTCAATTGTGGTCGTAAGTCGAGGACTACCTGTAATGCCTTGATAAGACCCAGCTTTATGAAACTTTGAGAGACCTCTAAACTTCACGTAAAGTGTCAATACCACTTTATAATGCCTTGGTATGACCACACTTGGAACACTAAATGCAGTTTTCGTCACCATGATATAAAAAAAGATGTTGAGAGTCTGGAAAGAGTGCAGAGAAGAGCAACCAAGATGCTGGTGTTGACCTATAAAGCCCTGCATGGCTTTGGACCGGGGTATTTGCGGGAGACCCTGCTGCCAGTAACGGCTCCCCAACGTCCTGTGCGCGCCCCCAGGCAGGGCCTCCTTGGGGTGCCGTCGGCCAGACAATGTTGGCTGGCGACCCCCAGGGGTAGGGCCTTCTCTGTGGGAGCACCCACCCTATGGAACCAGCGGCCCTTGGAGCTCCGAGTGGCCCCCGACCTCCGGTCCTTCCGTCGTGACCTAAAAACATGGCTTCTCCAACTTGCCAGCCTGGACTGATGGTTGGGGTGGGTTTTTAGTAATTGTTTTTATTAGTTTTGTTCGTTTAGTGGGATTTCATATTTAATGGTTTTCTAATATTTGTATTTGTATTATATTTTTATGACTGTAAGCCACCCTGAGTCTTCCGAGAGATAGGGCGGCATAGAAATCTCATTAAAGCAAATTAAATTAAATCAAATTATTGGACTGGAGGCTAAAACCTGTAAAGAACAGTTGCAGGAATTGGGTATGTCTAGTCTGATGAAAAGAAGGACTAGGGATGATAGCAATGTACCACTATTTTAAGGGGCTGCTACAAAGAAGAAGGGGGTTTCAACCTATTTTCCAAAACACCTGAAGGCTGGAGAAGCAGCCATGGATGGAAACTAATCAAGGAGAGAAGCAACCTAGAATTAAGAAGAAATTTCCTGACAGTTAGAACAACCTATTGGTGGAATGACTTGCTTCTAGAACAGGGGTCTTCAAACTTGACAGCTTTAAGACTTGTTGCATTTCAGCTCCCAGAATTCCTCCTCCAGTCATGTCAGCTCAGGAATTCTGGGAGTTGAAGTCCACAAGTCTTCAACAGCCTTGGTGGTGCAGGCTGTTAAATGCCTAGCACTTAATTCCAGCTGCCTGAAATTACTGCAGGCTCGAATCCCACCAGGCTCAAGGTTGACTCAGCCTTCCATCCTCTCGGGGTAGGTAAAGTGAGGACCCAAGATTGTTGGGGGCAATAAGCTGACTTTGTAAAAATGCCGCTTAATAATAAGCAGGCATATACAATGGAATGAAGGCTATTGCTGAGCGCATTGGATTGCGCCAAAAATTGTAAGCCTGAGTCTCCGGAGAAGGGCCGCATATAAATATGAATTTTAAAAAAAAAGTCTTAAATTTGCCAAGTTTGAAGAGCCTTGTTTTAGAAGTTGCGGTTGCTCCAACACCAGAGGATTTTGAGAAGAGATTGGACAACCCTTTGTCTGAAATAGTATAGGATTTTTGGTGGGTTTTAATGTTAAAGGGTTTAATATGCTTTTAGGTTGGTATTTTCTTTTAATCTGTAGTCCTTTGGGAGAGATTCTAATGTCTCTTCCAACTCTGTTTTATTCGGTTATTCCATCTGCTATTCTGTTATTCCAAAGGAGAGTCTACACAAAATACTGTTCCACTGTACCAAGATGTAAGATGGAATCCTCAACTTACTCCACTGATTTATGACCGGTCCTCACACTTGCAACCATTGCAGCATTCCCCACGGTCCCATGATCAAAATTCATGCGCTTTGGAAACCAGCATGCATTTCTGACAGTCGCCGAATCCCGGTTCACATGACCCACCATTTGTGATTTTCCCCAGCCGGCTTCCAACAAGTTTCAGTTTCAGTTTATTTGGACTTATAGGCCGCCCTCTCTCCCGAAGGACTCAGGGCGGCGTACATAAAAAACAGGCAATACAAAAGTTAAAATAATTAAAAAATATTAAATGAATGCCAATGAATTAAATGAATGCCAGCTTTGGTGGCTCAGGCTGTTAAATGCCTGCTCTTAAGATCTCTTAAGATCCAGCTGTCTACAATTACTGTAGGCTCGAATCCCACCAGGCTCAAGGTTGACTCAGCCTTCCATCCTCTCGGGGTAGGTAAATTGAGGACCCAAGATTGTTGGGGGCAATTAGCTGACCTTGTAAAAATGCCGCTTAGTAATAAGCAGGCATATACAGTGGAATGAAGGCTATTGCTGAGCGCATTGGGTTGTGCTCCAAAAATTGTAAGCCGCCCTGAGTCTTCGGAGAAGGGCGGCATATAAATGTAATTAAAAATAAATAAATAAATAAACGTTCAAATTAAAACCCCGATCCTCTGTCAATCCAGGCCGGATTGTAAAAATAACCCTGTTTTAAGGTCGCGGCGGAAGGAGCGGAGATCAGGGGCCAGGCGCAATTCAAGGGGCAGTTGGTTCCAGAGGGTGGGCGCTCCCACAGAGAAGGCCCTCCCCCTAGGGGCCGCCAGTCTACAATGTTTAGCTGACGGTACCCCCAGGAGGCCCTGTCTGTGGGGGCGCACTGGGCGATTGATATTTGTCAATGGTAGGAGATGTCAATGCGCAATGACGGATTCACTTTAACAACCTCATGATTCACACTCATGGCAAAAAAAAAAGGCCGTACAACTGGGCCTGACTCACTTAACAATCACCCTGATTAGCAAATGGAAATTCTGGTTCCCAACTGAAGTTGTAAGTTGAGGACTAGCAGTAGTTTTTACTTTAGCAAGCTATGTGAATCCAGCCCAATCGAAGAAAGGTTAAAACAAACCACCTTTTAATCAGGATGTGCTAACCTGGTTCCTAAGAAACAAGATGGATATATAGCAGGGAAGTAACTCCTGCTCATCCAACCGATCTTCCACCGATGTGCCTATTATTCTCAAGAGCTGAGAAACATTTATTTGAATCCTTTTTTAAAAAAAAAACAACAAATTGGCTTGTTTTTGCTACCAGCATTAATTGCCCTGCATTTGCCCAGAGACCATCTGGGAGCCTCTCATTACGAGTCATTCTTCCTGTTAGCAAAAGCAGCTTTGCAAATAAAAGACCATAAAAACGATTATCCCACAAAAATACGCCAACTCACCAGCTATCTATATTTGTCATACGTGCACGACCGAAAACCGGCAGTGTTTTATTTTATTCTCTCTCTCTCTCTCTCTCTCTCTCTTTCTCTCTCTCTCTCTCTCTCTCTGTTTCTCTCTCTTCTCAACACCCTTGGCAGAGATTTTTATGAATTACCCGTTCGAGCAGCTTTTATGAATGAACGCGGGGAGTAATTTTCGCTTGGCAACTGTTTTGTTTACAGGGATGAATAGAGAGCCTCATGCCGAAAGGAAGGCGCAAACTATATCCATAGGAAATTAAGGCCTTTTCTCAATTCCATTTTAAATAAGCAGGAAGATTCTTTCTGAGGTTATAACACATTGGAGAAGAGTGCAGAGAAGAGCAACAAGGATGGTGAGGGGGCTGGAGGCTAAAAGTTATGAAGGAAGCCCACAGGAATTGGGTATGTCTAGTCTAGTGAATAGAAGGCCTAAGGGGAACATGATAGCGGTCTTCCAATATTTGAGGGGCTACCACAAGGAAGAGGGAGTCAACCTATTTTCCAAAGCTCCTGAAGACAAGGCAAGAAACAATGGATGGAAACTAATCAAGGAGAAGCAACCTAGAACAGTGGTTGCTAACCTTTTTGCTCTCCCGTGCTAAAAACTGCACGCATGCCAGCACCTAGAAGGCAATGCACCCTGCCCCCCCAGTGCATGCGCGCGCAACCCCCCCACACCCTTACCTGCACTGCGCATGCGTGTGTCTCCCAGGTGATTTTCGGCCCATTTGAGGCCTTTTTCGGCCTCCCTGAGGCTTGAGTGAAGCCACTGCAGCCTCAGGAGGCAAAAAAAAGGGCCTTCCGGAAATACTGAAAGTGCCCATTTTCAGCCTCCGGAGCCCGGGGGAGGCCATTTTCACTCGCCCGGGGGCTTGAGGGAAACCTCTGCAGCCTTTGGAGGCTAAAAAACGAGCCCGTTTCATCACTTCTGGTATTTCCGGAAATACAGGAAGTGACGAAACAGGCCCGTTTTTCGGCCTCCAAAGGCTGCAGAGACTTCCCTTGAGCCTCAGGGAGGCCGAAAAAGGCCTCAAGCGGGCCGAAAATCAGCTGGGAGGCATGCCCATGCGCAGTGTAGGTAAATTTGACTGGTGCTCATGTGCCCGCACAAATGGCTTCACGTGCCACCTGTGCCATGCATGCTGTAGGCTCGCCATCACAGACGTAGAACTAAGGAGAAACTTCCTAACAGTGTTAACCATCAGTGGAAATGACTGGACTTCAGAAGTTGTGGGTGCTCCATCACTGAAGGCTTTTAAGGAGAGATTGGACAGCCACTTGTCTGAAATGGGATGGGTCCCCTGTGCTTGAGCAGGGTGTTGGGACTAGAGGACCTAGTGTCAACTCATAAAGCATTCCTATGCCTGTTTCCAAGTTGCCACAGGCAGGAGGGGGAACCTGAAAGAGCAGTATGGAAGTTAAAAACAGAAATACATTCCACACTTATTTTAGAAAGATTGATCTTCTGCCCAGGAAATTCCTTCACTGGAGAAAGTGATTGATGACACCCAGCCGGTGAACGTGCTTCTTGTTGGAGAATCTGATTAATGACACACCCAGATGGGAGGGGGGAGAATAGGACGACAAGTGAATTATGTGTGGCAGAGTGGGCTTCATACAGGTTGCTCCTAATAAATCTTTTGGATTCTTTTGAAGCTTGGCTCGAGGATCATGATTTAATTAGGGCAATCGCTGGATCCCTGACACCTAGTCTTCTACTTTGAGCCCGGCCACAAAGAAGAGGGGATCAACTTATTTTCCAAAGCAACAGAAGGCAGGACAAGAAACAATGGATGGAAACTAATCAAGGAGAGAAGCAAACCTGGGATGAAGGAGAAACTTCCTGTGAGAACAATCAATCAGTGGAACAGCTTGTCTTCAGAAGTTGTGGGTGCCCCATTATTAGAGGTTTTAAAGAAGGGATTAGAGAGCCACTTGTCTGAAATGGTATCTGGTGTCCTGCTTGATCAGGGGGTTGGACTAGAAGACCTCCAAGATCCCTTCCACCTCTATTCTGATATATTGACTTCCAACATCCCTTCCAACTTTGTTATTCTATATAGGTAGGGATTTGTAGTCAACTAACGCTCTCCAGGCTGCCAGGAAAATGAGGAAATTCTTCTCTGCTGGATAGTGAAGCTTTGTTATCGTTTCAAATAATTCCTCTTCCTCTAACTTGAGGGCTGTGGGTTTTTTTTCCCAATTTCAAGCATGCTTATTATTATTATTTTTTTGCATCCAAACAGATCACGTAAAACAGGGGTTGCCAACCTTTTGGACCTCAGGGACCACCAAACTCATAATTTTAAATCCCGCGGACCAGAGACCCTGGGGAAATCCCAAAAAAAGTCTGCAGGAAAATTCCCATTTCCCACTACGATCGATCATTCTTTATTTGGGATCGCAGGATACCGTCTCCAGCTCCGTTCTCAGGGGGAGACAGAAAGAGAGAGACTTTTGGCTTCATGCAAGGAAAGCAGCAGAAGCAGAAGTCTTTTTTCTCTCCCCCAAACTCTGCCAGAAATGAGTCTTTGTGAGACTTGTTGTGCTGGTGTAGCCTCTTGGAGCAGGATGGCTTGCAGGGTCCCAAATACTCATTTCTGGCAGAGTTTGGGGGAGAGAAGAAAAGACTTTTGCTGCTTTCCTTGCGTGCAGCCAAAAGCAGAAGAAGAAAGAAGCGGAAAGACGCAGCCTGGTGGCCAGGCCAGGCACGTGGGGCAAGTTCCCCCTCCACCCTTCCCCCCTCACTACCTCGTGTTGTTTGCAATGCAAGCGATGCAAGCCTTGTGTTCCTGGGAACCATGTGGGCAGCACAGCCTTGTGTTCCCACGCAGCCTGGATTAATTGCTTTGGGGGGGGAGTGCTTTGGAGGTGACATTTCTCTGTGGACCACCAAAATTTTCTCGTGGGCCACCAGTGGTCCCCGGCCCACTGGTTGGCGACCACTGATGTAAAAGATTCTTCCTCTTTCAGAAGAGAAAGGATTATTCCTTGGGAATCAGGAATGGTCCCCTGTTACGGATGCAACCTACACACTCAAGTTTCCATGTATAAATGGTTCTTGAATTCCATCTTAGGAAACAAAAATAGCAAATGAATTATAGTAGGTTAAGCAGAAAGCTTTTATATATATAACCATCAGCCTTTTTTAAAAATCAAAAAAAAAATCCACAAAAGAATGATTGTCAAAGCTGTATGATCAAGCCGCTAACAATTGTGCACAAACACACACACACCAGTGGTGGTATTCAACCGGTTCAGCCCGGTTCTGGCGAGCCAGTAGGAGCGATGAGCAGCAGAGACCGAACCGGTTCTCTCTGCTGCTCTGCTGTTGGGTCCATCCGCCAGCCCGGGCTCCCATACTCACTTTTATCCGCTGAATTTGAAGTGCAGCTGCTTTGCGCGGCACAGAAGAGTGCCGCACGGCAGCTGCTGAAGTGACCAGGATCATGCAGGCTTGCAGGAGGCGAGTTAGAATGCCTCTGTGCCTGCGCAAAGTGCGCTTTTGGTGCACGCACACAGCAAAATGTGTGCACACGTGCAAAGCGTGCCCACCAAGCCACGCCCACCGAACCCGTGTCAAAAATATTTGAATCTCACCACTGACACGCACACTTTCTCTCTCACGCGCACATGATTCTCAGTCCCATTAATCAGGGCCAGAAAAAGGGGAAAAAAGATTACAGAATTTTGAGGACTGAATTCAGGCAGTCCTCAACTTACAACTGTTCATTTAGTGACCATCTGACATTACAATGGCATTGATTTTCACGCTTATGACCACCGCTGTGTCTGCCATGGTCATGTGATATTTGACTGCTCAGACTTATGACGGTGGCTGTGTCCTGGGGTCATGTGATTCCTTTGACAAGCAAAGTCAAATGGGGAAAGCTGGATTCACTTCACAACCGTGTGACTAAATTTAACACCTGCAGAGATTCACTTAACAGCCGTGGCAAGACAGGTCACAAAACGGGTAAAAGCTCGCAGCAACGGTCTCACTTGGGAATGGAAATGTTGGGCTTCAATTGTGGCCGTAAGTTGAGGACTACCTGTATGTCATGCATACCATAGGTTCGCCATCACGGATCTATCTATTTATCTATTCTATCTATCTCCAGATATCTATCCATCCATCCATCCACCCACCCACAATAACCTTCCAGTTCTCCTTGTCTTTCACAGGTCTTTGTCCCATCAGGAGCTCCTAGCTAGATCTTCTGCCAGAAGTGGAAGAGCAGGAGACAGAGATAGAAGCTGCTGTCACGGAATATGTGAATGACCTTGTGGGAGGAAGGGAAGAGATGCTGCCTAGGAAACGATCAGACCAGGCAGAAGCCCCCAGTGGCTAAAAGATCAGAGAAAAGGAACATGGGAAAGACCCATCCTAATGCATCAAACACTTAAGGGGTGGTGCGAAATTTGCGCCTTCAGACTCACAAGATTCTATTAAATGCAGCCTCAGAATGCAGTAGAATCAACTTATCTAATCCCGTTTCCTGTATGGTTTAGTTGGGACAGCTGACAGCTGCTGAGATTTCCCTGGAGGATCTCTAGGTCCAAGTTCTGAGACCTTGTGGAGACCACACATGTGGTCTAATCTTGGACTCCATGACCTGATTTAATCTCCAAGACCAGAGAAGTCACTATAGCCAGAGGCAAAGGATCAAGAAACAGAATAATAGACCACATCTGTCTTTGGGTGGGGAAATACTCCCAAATATGGCCTTGGTGGCTCAGGCTGTTAATTGCCTGCACTTAAGTTCCAGCTGCCTACAACTGCTGTAGGCTCGAATCCCACCAGGCTCAAGGTTGACTCAGCCTTCCATCCTCTCGGGGTAGGTAAATTGAGGACCCAAGATTGTTTAGGGCAATTAGCTGACCTTGTAAAAATGCCGCTTAGTAATAAGCAGGCATATACAATGGAATGAAGGCTATTGCTGAGCACACTGGGTTGTATCCCAAAAATTGTAAGCCGCCCTGAGTCTCCGGAGAAGGGCGGCATATAAATGTAATTAAAAATAAAAAAAATAAAATAAAAATAAAAATAAAAATAAATAAAAATAAATATTATTGTTCTTCCTATTCCAGAAGGGTCAACACCTAGAGTCTTGTTGTTTTGCAGTTAGTTCATATTATATGATCTCTTCCAAGGATGGCCAGTTCTACTTCTCCTTCCTTGTCATCCAGCTCCTCTGGATATTCTCCCCATCTGTTTTGATCCTTGGACAAGGAGTGTCAAAATGGCAGCCCGCGGGCCAAATGCGTCCTGCCAGGCCCACCCCAGTTGCACGAAGGGGAAAAACGTCACGAAAAGTCATGTGATGTGGCGAGTTTGACACCCGTGCCTTGGACAGTAAAGGTGACTAATAATCAAATAAGGGGTCGCGGAACACCAGGCTGGGTCTCACTTATTTTGGACACATCATGTGAGGCAATTCAGTGGTGTGATGGCCTAGAGCCCTCGCCTCACAATCAGGAGGCTGTGAGTTTAATCCTAGGTAGAGGCAGGTATTTCTCTCTCTGGGCACAATGAGAATGTATCCACATTGGTGACAGGAAGGGCATCTGGCCAGTAAACAGTCAGCTCCATTCCGTTGTCCAGACTCCTCCCCACAAGGAATTATGGGATTTTCAAAAGAAGAAGAAGATGATGATGATGATGTGTGGGAGTTCACTGGAGAAAGCAAAGGTTTGGAAGAGTTAGCCGTAAAAGGAAACCAGGCGGTCAAAGAACATGTTGGATGGACACCATCAAAGCTGACACCAATCAGAGCAACACACAACTCAAAGTATTAGTTCAAAACTGGAAGATCTGAAGAGACGTCGCCCGCAGAATCATCAAGAGTCTGACACGACTGAGTGGGTAACATAACCACTACCACTATCATCATCAACTTAAGAGGGCATTCCTCTCTTTCACAATGATCTGGTGTTGTCTTTGTTCTTACGTTATATAACCACCTTCTTTCCTTATGAGAATCTTGAGTTTGAAGAGGTCAACGTTTCAAAAATTGGCTCCCGCATTCCTTAATTTCTATAGGCCTTAAATGTGGAGACCATCAAATTTAGAGGTTGGGCCATTAAGTTGTCCCTGTAGCTTGGCCAAAAAAACTAGAGGACCGATAATGGGACTCCCAGATTGCCCTACTCCAAGCCACGACCAATCCTGGATCCTCACGTAATTATTGTCCCCTTTATCCATGCTTTTTCTGTGCAACCTCGGTCATATGCAGAAAGCAAAGCAATTATTATTAGAGGGAGCTGCCAGGCTGCCAAACCACTTTTTTTTTTTTAGCTTGCTAGCAGCAAGCAAAATACAGCTGTGGTTTGAGAATAATGGTCGGTTTGAACCCCAAATTTCTCACCCAAGGAGACTAACTTACTGCACCTCTATCTGGTTTGCCAATTGCACAGTGGCAGATAGGACAGCACTCCAGAGGGTTAACGTCATTGCCCAGAGGATCACTGGTTGCCCTCTCCCCTCTTTGGAAAAGATTTATAGTTCTGCTGCCTTAAGAAAGTTCAAAACATTCTCAAAGATCCATCTCATCCTGGGCACCCCTTTTTTTGAACTATTGCCATCTGGCAGACGGTACAGGATAATAAAAAGGACAAATAGGCTGAAAAACAGCTTCTATCCCAGGGCAGAAGCTCTGTTGAATTCTACTATATACTGCAATATGAATGCAACATCAAGGGTTTTCAATTCAACGTAAACAATGTGTGTTTGTGTTTATTTTCATAGTTATAATGTACACTGAAGATGGTATTTGATTTTGCTGTATGAGGTGCAATAACAATAAACTAAACTACCTTGTCCACAAACTTTTCTGAGCTGCAGTATCGTAAGAGGTAGTGCACGACTTACGACCACAATTGAGCTCTGCATTTCTGTTGCTAAGTGAAACATTTAAGTGAGTTTTGCCAATTTTACGACCTTTCTTGCCTCAGTGAATCTCTGCAGATGTTCAGTTAGTAACACCGTTAAGGGAATCTGGATTCCCTGGGGACTTTCCTTGCCAGAAGCAGGTCACCAAAGAAGATCACATGATCCTGGGGAATACTGCGACCGTCGTAAAATGGCGGACTCACTTAACAACAGTCTCGCTTAGCAACAGAAATGTTTGGCTCGACTTGTGGTCGAGGACTTCCTGTACTTGATCTTTCTTTGATTTCTGTCATTCAGATCTGAGCTAGGGAAAATTGCTTTGGCCTCTACAATTATTGCAGACTATAATTATCGCATTATCATCGAAACAGCTCAAAGGGCAGAGGTTACAATAGTAACAGAGCAGCTGCAACATGTACGATAATCCTAGGGCATATATTAAGACTCCGCATTAAAAGAAAGATTATTATTTTTGCTGATATGCTTCCAGCATTAAACTCATTTGAAAGATTAAACATAAAAAGGCTTAGAATCATGAGCAACAGAAGCTGTTGATAATGGTTAAGACATGAATATAAGCCACTAGAATATTAGCGGCTACCTGAGCTCAATTTTGTGTAGTGTACATGGGGAGTAATGTGCTGCCTCTCCACAACCCACTTCAACTCATTACTGAATTACAAAGGGAATCTTGATTTAAGTGACCAATTATACAGCTGAGTGTCCCTTATTCCCATCTGCCAATTAAACTGAGTGATGTCATTGCTGAATGATGTCATCCTACAAACCAGAGTTTAAACTATGACATCATTACGCCAATGACATAGATCATTGCTAATTGCATGCAAACTCTGTTGTACAACTGTCCAATCTCTTGGGGGATTCATCATGTTTGTTTTTAGCTTTGCTTGACCCACAGAATCAATCTATCTATCTATCTATCTAATATATATATATATATAGGTCTTGGTGTATTCGGGTATTGTCCCGTGTAAGATTGAGAATACCTTGGCAACGTTTCGACGAAATCTCATCCGTCATCTTCAGGCTGAAGATGACGGATGAGATTTCGTCGAAACGTTGCCAATATTCTCAATCTTACACGGACAAGACCCAATACACCAAGACCTACATACCTTTACCGTGAAAATCTACGAAAACAAATATATATATATATATATACTCGGAGCCAAACCAAGGCCCAGAATGCCACATCACAGCCTTCCACCCAGGATACTACATCACAGAACTCAGGAGATCACAACACAAAACATCAGGAGGTTGCAGCACAGACAACGACCCAAGAGATTACAGCACCACACCCAGGACGTCACAACAATCGAACTCAGAAGGTCATCACACAGCCCATTACCCAGGTCGTTACAACACAAAAGGCTGAGAGACACACAGCCAGCACCTCAGCCACACAGGGTCTCAGGAAAAAGCCATCCAATCTGCATACATCAACTCCACAAACCAATCAAGAAGTAACAACACAGCCAACTCTAGAGTTTAAAAGGGAAAAACAGCCACGATCACACACTTCTCCCAGGAGAACGAAGCTGAAGACACCAGCCTGAAGATGACGGATGAGATTTCGTCGAAACGTTGCCAAGGTATTCTCAATCCTACACGGGACAAGACCCGAATACACCAAGACCTACATACTTTTACCCGTGAAAATCTACGAAAACAAATATATATATAATATATATATAATATATATAAAAAAGCGAAATACCACTCAGGCATCATCACAAAATCTCCAGAACCATAAAGCTGACAAACTTGACATTTGGCACGTATGTTCCTCTTGGCCTCTAGGTGCTCACTAAGAAAGGATTTTTCAAAATGACCATCCGAGTATTAGTATTTCCTATATTATTATCAACACGCTCTGATGCTAAGGCGTTCTACTCTCCCACCCTACCTGAAAAGAAATATCTTCCAAATGCAAAACACAAGCAGAGGAGTTTCAGTTTCAGAGCAGCAACCAGCTTTAGTACAGAACAGTTGAGCTAAGCCACACCCAGGCTCCTTGCTGACTCCTTGCTCACACATCAAATACTGTTTCAGTTTCCAAACAGCCCTCAACTCTCTCACACACTGACAGGACGCTAGCCAGATGAATACTTTGGGTAATCTTCACAAAATGCATCCAAACTCCAGGACATAAAATGATCATAAAGCATATGTTTAGTCTTTCAAAAGAGTTCAATGCTGGAAACGTATCAGCAAAAATAATAATCTGTCTTTCAATACAGAGTCTAATGAATGGTCCAAGACAGGGATATCAACTCTATTTCATTAAGAGCTTCATCAGGGTTGTGTTTGACCTTGGAGGACAGTGTCCATGGTGGAGGTGGCCAGTTCGGGGTCACCTAAGGCAGGACTTCTCTGAGACCCTCACTCACTCTCATAATCTCCTTCTTTCCTTCTTCCTTCCCCTTTTCCTTCCTTGCTCTCTTCCCACCTTCCCTTTTGTCTTTCCTCTTTCCCTTTCTCCTTTCCTGCCCCTTCTTGCATGCTCAAATGCAAAAGGGGAAACATTTCTCCTTTTGTTTATTTATTTATTTTATCTATTTATTTATTATGGGATTTATATGCCGCCCTATCTCCCGAAGGACTCAGGGCGGTTCACAGTAATAAGAAACAATACAAAGTTTAAAATGTAAAAAATTATTAAATCAAAATCCCAATAATACTAATTAAAACACCAAATATAAACAATAACCCCCCCCCCTCAGTCCAGGTTGGCCTGTTGAAAAAGCCAAGTCTTCAGGTCGCGACAGAAGGATACAAGGTCAGGGGCTATCCGCAGCTCCAAGGGCAGCCGATTCCCCAGGGTGGGTGCGCCCACAGAGAAGGCTCTCCCCCTGGGGGTCACCAGCTGACACTGTCTGGCCGATGGCACCCCGAGGAGGCCCTGTCTGTGGGAGCGCACGGGGCGCTGGGAAGGTGTTGCTGACAGTAGATGGTCCCGCAAATATGTTTGGTTTTTAGTTTGTTTTGATAGCTCTCTGCCAGCAAAAGCGGAGCTGGGGGGTGACTCCGGGCCGGTCCTTTTCTGGTTCCAAGCTGGCCCCCATGGGCCAGATCTAAGCACCTCCTGGGCAGGATCTGGCCCGCGGGCCTTCAGTTTGTTCAGAATGTGGCCGCGCGGGTGGTGATGGGAGCATCCCGATACTCCCACATTACACTCCTCCTGCGCGAGCTGCATTGGTTGCTGGTTGCCCTCTGGCTGAGATTCAAGGTGCTGGTGTTAACGTATAAAGTCCTGTGTGGCTTGGGTCTGGGGTACTTGCGGGAACGTCTCCTGCCAGCATCTACGTCCCTTCGCCCTGTACACTCCCACAGACAGGGCCTCCTTCGGGTGCTGTCGGCCAGTGTCGGTTGGTGACCCCCAGGGGCAGGGCCTTCTCTGTGGTAGCACCCACCCTATGGAACCAGCTCCCGTCGGGGCTCCGATTGGCCCCGGACCTCCGTTCCTTCCACTGCGACCTGAAGACCTGGTTCTTTCAGCAATCCGGCCTGGACTGAAGCGGAGTGGGATGGGTTTTTAACTGTATTTTAACTGTGTTTTAATTGTATTTTGATTAGTTTGTGGGTTTTAGACTTTATTGGGCTTAAAATTTAATACTGTTTTAATTCATGTATTCGGTATTTGTATTTTAACGTTGTGAGCCAGCCTGAGTCCTTAGGGAGAAGGGCGGCATGAAAGTGCAATAAATGAAATGAATGAATGACACCCCTTGCCTAGGATTATCTGAAAGCCATGATGGCAAACCTGTGGCATGCAGAGGCATTTGTGTGGGCACGCAAGACCCAGCCAAACTTACCTGCACTGCGCATGTGCACACCTCCCAGCTGATTTTTGACCCATTCGAGGTCGTTTTTGCCCTCCCTGAGGCTTGAGGGAACCCTCTGCAGCTTCGGGAGGCCGAAAAATGGGCCATCCGGAAATACCGGAAGTGCTGAACGGACCCATTCTCAGCCTCTCGAGGCTGCAGAGGCTTCCCTGGAGCCTCCTAGAGAGCGAAAACGGCTTCAAACGCGCCAAAAATCAGCTGGGAGGCACGCACATGCGCAGTGAAGGTAAGGGGGAAGGACGGGGGGGTGTTGTGTGTGCATGCGCGGAGGGGGGCATTGTATTGTGGGTGCCGGCACAACAAAAAAGGTTCGCCCTCACTGTCCTAAAGCGTGTTATGACATAATGGAAAATAAAGGTTTGATTGTGCAATATGTTTTTCAACCTAAGCAACTTGCAAGCCAGATTCCTCTCTATTTTTGGGAAGGTCCAAATGGAAACCCATCCTGAGGGTTAACTTTCACTTGAAAGGTTACGTTACGACACAATTTCACAAACAGGCTAAAAGGCATTTGACAGCATTAAAAAAAAAGAGGCACCCTTCATTTTGTGCTTCCGTTGCAAGCGTTATGCTTCACAGCCGTGTCACAAACGCTCTGCATCGCTGAAATTTGCAACAGACAAGAAATTCCAAAGCTGTCATCTGGCTGATGGAATTCAAGAAAGCTGGCATGGTATATTCGCTCGGATAATTTGATTTTTTCTTCTTCTCCCAAGCAAGAATGGGATGAATGTCAACCGAATGTCTTCAAACAATTTGCAGGTGGTTACGGTGTCTTGGAAAGGACAGCCTTTGGACAGGCTGTAAAAATCCTTTTTCTCTCCTGAACTACAATGTCCAGGACTCCTAGCAAACAGTTTGGGGGTGGGTGATGGGAGGTGTAGTCCAAATACATCCAGAGCGGGCCAAGTGAGTTGTTCTAAAGCAGTGGTGGCTAACCTTTTTGGGCTCCTGCTCGCGTGCCATCACCCAGAAGGCAATGCGCGTGGCCCCCCATGCCTCCTGTGCATGCAACTCACACGAACTGCACTGCTTGCTCCTGCGCATGCAACCCATGTGACTCATTTGACCTGCGCTGTGCGCTCCTGCACACGCAACCCATGCGACTCACTTGACCCATGCTGCACGCTCCTGCACATGCATGCACAACCCCCCCCACTCGTGCTGCATCTTCTCCACATGCACAAGTGTCTCCTGTGCACCGCTGCACCCCAGCACATGCGTGCCAGATACCTGACGATCAGCTGTTGGGCGGGCAGCACATGCACATGCGCAGTAGATTTTTTTCTGGACGAGTGCTTGCATGCCGGCAGCAATGGCTCTGCGTACCACTTCCGGCACACATGCCATAGGTTCACCACCACGGTTCTAAAGCCATGTTTCTCAACCTTGGCAGTTTTAAGACGAGTTGACTTCGGCTGGCAGTTGAAATCCGCTCATCTTAAAGCAGCCAAGGCTGAGAAACACTGGTAGTCCTCAACTTATGACCACAATCAAGCCCAAGTTTTCCCTTGCTAAGTGAGACACTGGTTCCGTGAGTTTTGCCCCATTTTACGACCTTTCTTGCCACAGTTAAGTGAATCACTGCAATGTTGTTAAGAGAATCTGGCTTCCCCATTGACTTTGCTTGTCAGGAGGTTGCAAAAAGGGATCCCACAATTTCGGGACACTGTAAGCATCATAAGTATGAGTCACTTGCCAAGTGCCTGAATTTTGATCATGTGACCATGGGCATTCTGCAATGGTTAAGTGTGAAAAATGGTCATCACTTTTTTCCAGTGGCATTGTAACTTCGGTCAGTAAATGAACTGTTGTAAGTCGAGGATGACGTATTCCATAAATATACCCCTGCAGAATTTATAATCCTTTTGTAAGATCATTGCACACTCCATTTCATTTTCAACACTGATTTTTCCAACTACAGGTAGTCTTTGATTTACCACAAGTGAGCCCCAAAATTTATGTTGCTAAGAGACACAGCTGTTAAGCGAATTTTCCTCCATTTTACAACCTCCCTTGCCACTGTTGTTAAGTGAAACACTGCAGTTAAGTTAGGAACACCGTGGTTAAGTGAACCTGGCTCCCCCACTGACTTTGCTTGTCCGAAGGTCGCAAAAAGATTGTAATGTAGGGAATTGTCCAACCTTGGCAACTGTGATGACCCAAAGGGGCGTGGCACAAAAGCAACAAAGTCCCAAAAGTAGATAAAGTCCCTTTAATTCCTCCAACTTGGCTCCCAATGTCCAGATATCATCGGCTGGAGAGAACCCCCAAGAACAGTTTTTAAAGGGAAGAAATTCAGTCCGACCCCAAAGTACATATAAATTATAAATAAAAACCGACACAAACCACGCTGCAGCAATTAACCAGACAGGGCAGAATAAGGAATTGCAGACTTCAAAAGATAACAAAACACATACGGTTGGGACGCCAGAACCCAGTAAGATGTGGCAAACCAAGATAATGCACGCTTTGCTTCCAGAAAGGTGCTATGCGCAAACACCCTTTTTAAATCCTGTTTTCCCAGCTGCAGCTAATGAAGGGAATCAGGGCCCTTTTCTCCCCTGTAACCCACGTTGCTCCCTTATCCATTCCTCCCTAGGATGAAGAGAGGGTGGGCCTGGGTCTTCCTCTGAATGCCCAGCTGGACTGTGCCCTTCCTCAGTTTCCTCCACAGCCACCGGAGCCACACTCCCACTCCCTGTCAGCTGTTGAACCGCCCCCTCGGAATCAGATTCCAACAGGGGCATGACAGCAACTCTTTTTTAAAAAAGACTTGTGGACTTCAACTCCCACAATTCTCCTGCGCGTCGATGCCCATACATCAAGATTGAGAAACACTGGAGTTTTTCGTCCCAGAGGTCAACATGGAATGAGTGACACCCAACCACTGTAAATAGGAACGTTTCTAACCCTGCGGCCGATCGATGGCTTTTTCAATGAGAGTCACATGCTTTGACATTTACAGCTTCCAATTTTAAATGGTTACACCACCGTCAATGTTTTCATCACACACACACACCAAAGAACTTCAGTCCATTCGATGCCCCCCTCCCCCATCTTGCCACTGGACATTCCTGGCCTAATCTGGCTGCCATCTATGTTGTCAAAAAGAGTGCTAGCCACGTCGCACACTCAACAGGTTAAATGCGTGTCCATTTTTCCACAAAGCAACGCCTTCCTATTGCACTGAATGGCACATCACTAAGACCACACCTGGAATATTGCACCTGGTTTTGGTCATCATATGGGGAAAAAAACCCCGATGTTGAGAGCTTGGAAAAGCACAGAGCAACTAAGATGGTTAAGGGCCTGGAGACAAAAACATATGAAGAACTGTTGCAGGAATCGGGTTTGGCTAGTCTAGAGAAAAGGAGGTGTAGGGGAGACACGATAACAGGATCCTAGTTATTTGAGGGGCTGCCCCAAAGAGGCGGGTCGAGTTATTTTCCAAGGCACCTAAAAGCACGACGAGGAATAATGGATGGAAACTGATCAAGGAGAGAGATTCAACCTAGAAATAAGGAGAAATTTTCTGACAGTGAGAACAGTCAACCCATGGAACAGAAGTTGTGGGAGCTCCATCACGGGAGGCTTTCAAGAAGAGATTGGACTGCCATTTGTCAGAAATGGTATAGGATCTACTGCTTGGGTGGTGGGGTTGGACTAGATGACCTACAAGGTCCCTTCCAACTCTTGTTATTACATTATTATTCTACTATTCAGAAGTTGTGGGAGCTTCATCACTGGAGGCTTTCAAGAAGAGACTGGAATGTCATTTGTCAGAAATGGTGTAGGGTCTCCTGCTTGGGCGGGGGTTGGACTAGATGACCTACAAGGTCCCTTCCAATTCTGTTATTCTATTCTTTGCGCAGCCTGGTTTCTTGCATGCTGCAACCCGATGTCAGTGCACGGCCCAGAAAGTGGGGAGGGGGAACTTATTCTCCAAAGCACCTAAGGGTAGGACAAGAAACAAGGGATGGAAACTAATCAAAGAGAGAAACAACCTGGGATTAAGGAGAAACTTCCTGACAGCGAGGACAATCAACCAGTGGAACACCTTGCCTCCAGATGCTGTGGGTGTTCAAACACTGGAGGTTTTTAAGAAGAGACTGGATAACCACACTTTGAAACAGTAACAGTGTCCTGCTTGAGGGGGGGGGGCTGGACTAGAAGACCTCCAAGGTCCCTTTCAGCTCTATTCTGATTGCATTTGCATGACAATGAAAGAGACAGTTCTGGCTGCATTTGTTAGGCGCAAAAGACAGAACCTCACTCGACATGCATCTGGGGGCCCTTGAACCTCAAATCCACCCAGATTTAATGCGCTGCGGGAGCCATTCCCCCACGTTACAGGATCGATCCTCAAACCTATGACCTGTCGGAATGACTGAGGCTGCAACAGCCCTGTAAAAACACGACAGCAGATTCAGCTACACACACACACACACACACACTGCAAAGGTGTGAAACAGCGCGGGGGAGGTTGCCCGCCTAGCCGAGCGACCGGATGCAAGCACCAGATCCCTTTCCCGAACAGCCGATCCCTTTGACAGAGAAAAAAAAACTCCTCCGCCTGGATCCCAAGGGCGAGGATTCCACAGGGCGATTCCCAGGTCGCTTGCAAAAAAGAAAAAAAAAGGAAAAAGCAGCCATATCACGACAAGGCAGCTCAGGACATGGGGAAAGAAGCCGCGAGACCTTTTCTCACTTAAGCCGGGTCTCCCCGCGAGGAAAGAGGAGCCCCAGATGCGGGGCAAGACCCCCCCGAAAGGATGGGGATGGGTGGGAAATCCCAGGCTGTAATAATCCCCGTGGCAAAATTTCCTGCTTGCAATTTAAAAAAAAGGGGGAGATCGCTTCTGGCTCTCTTGCAAAAGGCAGGGATTTCCCCGGCTCCGGCGGAGGATGCCAAGCAATCCAGGGTGGGGCGGCTGGCAAGGAAGGGAACCCCCTTTCCCCGGGAAGGGAAATCCCCCCCACACCTGCAACCCCCCCTTCCCCCCCCACTGCAAGGAGGAGGCGCAGAAGCAGCGGAGATTGCAGCCCAACCCAGCGGAGGGTGAAGGAAGAGCCGACTGGGGTGGGGATGCATCTTCCCTGGGGGAGAAGCAGCCCCCACCCACCCACCGTTGTGGTGCAAGGCTGACAGCCCCCGCCACGCGCCCAGCCGCCTCCTCGGGTCAAGCTTGCCATCCCGGGTAGGAGGCGCCCGCGCGGGGCCACCCCCCCAAGCCCGGATGGGACCCAGCTATTTCTTTTTTGCAACCTGACGCCCGGGGTCGCCCTCTCTTTTTTCTGCCTCTGCCGCGCATTAGTTGCAACGCCGCGCACATGGCTTTCATTTTAGAGGCTGCGCGCTTCCCAGCCCGGCGGGGGGGAGAGAGAGAGAGAGAGAGAGCCGGGTTGGGTTTGCAATGCGGGGCAATTCCTCTCCCCCGCCACCACCACCAGATCCTAGACCCGGTTGATCCTCCTGCCCCCCCCTCCTCCCCTCTTTCCACCCAGGGCTTTGCAAACGGCGCCTCTCCCGTTTGCAACGGGCACACTTGCTGCATTCGCCGGGAAGTGTGTTTGTGTGTGTGCGTGCGTGCGTGTGTGTGAGAGACTTGGTCGCCTCCCCCTTGCTCTCCCCCCCGATTCAAGACCCCAATCGAACCCTCCGGTGCAAGCAAAGCAGCGAAACAGGAAGAGCACCGGCGGGGGGGTGAGAGGGGGGGAGGGTTGCGATTAAAAGGCAGGTTCTCATTTCAGTCCGTACCTGATCCCCTCCCTCCTCTCACCCTCCCCCCCCAGGGAACACCCCTTCTTCCCCCCTCCCCCCAATTCCCTCCCTGCCCCGAGAGCTTTCCCTCCGGACCGATCGCTTAGTTGGGCAGCCCCCTCGCCCCCTCCTTTAAAATAAATAAATAAATAAGGGCCGGACCCTCCTACTCACCTCCCCCTGCATCCGAGGCCCCCGCAAGCCTCCGCGCTGGCTGAAGCCCGGCGCATCCGTGCCTGATCTCCCCCTCCTCGCTTTTTCTCTCTTTCTTTCCCCCCACCCCCCTCACCCCAAAAATGCTCCAGATTCGACAACCCCTTTGAAGCCAAAGAGGAGGGAAGGGAAGGGAAAGGGGGAGAGGGGGGGCTGTCGGAAAGCAAGCAAGCCTTAAAAAAAAAAGGAAAGGCGAAAAAAAATAATTGGGGAAAAAACCCTTGCTGGCAGGGTCTGCACTGCGCACGCGTCCCCCGGCCCCAGCGATTGACTTCCTAAAAGCAACGGCCGGGTTGTGCTTCCCCGCGTCAAGCGAGCCTGCCGCCGCCGCCCCCTCGCCCGATCCTCTGGGTTGGGTTTTTTTGGGGAGGGGGGGTTTGCAAGGTCGGGGAGCTGGAGGAAGAG
>CM019150.1:8144484-8165608 GCA_009733165.1 Naja naja
CACACCCACCAAGCCACACCCACAGAACCGTAGTAAAAATTTTTGAAGCCCACCACTGCAGATACGACTCTGTTGTTACATCCTTTAACCCCCACTCCTTTAACCTCAAACTATCCACTGTTCACCTCACCCCATTCCTAAGAGGTCTGCAAGGAATTATATAAATGCACCATCCATGCCTACTGTCCCTGTCCTATTGTCATTTATTCATTGCCTATTTCCTGTATTCTTACTCATGTTTATACTTATACCTGTTATCTTGTAAGCGATTGACAAATCAATCAATCAATAAAATAAATATTTCTTGACAATGGGAACAATTAATCAGTGGAATAATTTGCCACCAGAAGTTGTGGGTGCTGCAACACTGGAGGTTTTTAAGAAGAGACTGGTCAGCCATTTGTCTGGGATGGGATAGGGCCCAGATGGTGAACCTATGTCATGCATGCCAGAGGTGGCACATAGAACCCTCTCTCTGGGCATGCAAGCCGTTGCCCCAGCTGAGCTCCATTGTGCATGCACGCATGTCTCCTGCCAGCCAGCCAGCCTTCAGGTCTCTACCATGCATGTATGGGAGTGCGGGGTGCACACACAGGTTGTGCACGCATGGGGGTCATGCACACATACGTTAAGGGACACAGGGTCATGCACGCATGCATGGGTGTGGGGCTCATGCGCATGTGCAGGAGGGCGGGGTGCATGCGCAGGATGTGTGTGTGTTGCATTTTGGGAATGCGTGTGTGCGTGTGTTTTGGGCAACTTGCTGCCAAAAAGGTTCCCCATCACTGGTATAGGGTCTCCTGCAGAGGGTTGGGCTAGAAGACCTCCAAGGTCCCTTTCCAACTCTTTGTTATTCTGTCATTCTGCCCTGCAGCTAGGGAGAAGAGAACATAGAATCATAGGGCTGAAAGGGACCTCAGAGATCTTCTAGTCTGACCTCCTGCTCAAGGCATGAAACCAGTTAACCAGTAAAACAGACCTTGTGGGTCCTTCATCACTGGAGGTTTTTAAGAAAACCCTGAACCCTAACCTTTCTGGGAGGGGGCTTTGTGGTACCCGATGCAGAACATCCAGATTCAGTCACAGTTTTGTTCAATTTTGTTCCATTATCAACCTTGTGAACCCTCAAGTTTCCTCTTTCGGCTATGTATTCAAAATGAACAGTGATTAATATGTATATGTATGTATGTGTATGTATGTATATATATATATATATATATATGTAGGTCTTGGTGTATTCGGGTCTTGTCCCGAAAGGTTGAAAGAATACCTTGGCAACGTTTCGGAATCTCATCCGTCATCTTCAGGCTGGTGTCTTCAGCTTGTTCTCCTGGGAGAAGTGTGTGATGTGGCTGTTTTCCCTTTTAAACTCTAGAGTTGGATGTGTTGTTGCTTTTTGATTGGTTTGTGGAGTTGATGTATGCAGATTGGATGGCTTTTTCTGAGACCCTGTGTGGCTGAGGTGCTGGAGGTGTCTCTCAGCCTTTTGTGTTATATGACACCAGGTAATGGGCTGTGTGATGACCTTCTGAGATTCTATTGTTGTGATGTCCTGGGTGTGGTGCTGTAATCTCCTGGGTCGTTGTCTGTGCTGCAACCTTCTGATGTTTTGTGTTGTGATCTCCTGAGTTCTGTGATGTAGTATCCTGGGTGGAAGGCTGTGATGTGGCATTCTGGGCCTTGGTTTGGCTCGAGTTTGAGGTCTGGCTATGTGTTTATAGTGTGTGTCAGTTTGCTTAGTTTGGGGGGTTGGAGGGGTAGCAGCTGGTGTTGCAGCCATGGTCTGGTTTCTGGATGGTGGTTGCCTTTCATCTGTGGCGTGAGGCTTGGTTTGAGTCTGGTGAAGGAGATTGGTGGTGGCATCATGTATTTTGGGTCGGTGTTGGTTTTTGTGGCTGGGACTGTTTGTTGATTAGGCTAGTTTCCAGATGTCTGGTAGGTGAGGGGAGAAGTATCATCCCGTTTATTCATGTTATGGAGGTGTTTCTCTATTTGATGGCTTCCCTAATTATTCTCTTGTTGAAGTGTTCAGTATTGGAGATAAGTTTGGATCCCTCAAAATCAATTTCATGTCCTGTGGCTTTAAGGTGCTGGAAAAGGGAGGAAGTTTTTTCTTCTTTTCTGACTCGTTCTTGTGTTCTCGCGTCGTCGCATTTATTCTCCTGTTGGTTTGTCCAATGTATGTGGCTGGGCAAATTTTGCATAGTATTTTATAAACTCCTTGGTTTCTAGCTGGATCTTGTCTTTGGGGTTTCTTAAGATGTTGGCTATTTTTGATCAGTGCCAAAGGCTGTCCTGATATTGTGTTTGTGGAGAATTTTGCTGATTTTATCTGTGGTGCCTTTGATGTAAGGAGGAGGCGATGCCATTGTCCTGTTCTGTGTCTTGGTTTTGGGGAGTCTCCCCGGATTAGGTTGGTGATTGTGCTTCTTGGAATCCATTGGACATTAATACGTTAGTGAGGGTTGTAATTCTGTTCTCAAGTGGTCTTTGTCAGCTAGGCGTTTGGTTCTGGAGATGAGGTCTTGGCTCTGAGGTGTGATCTGTGCAGGGTGGTGATGGGATTGTGCATTTAAGTAGCTGTTTAGTGTGTCTTTTTCTGGTAGATGGTGTGTCCGGGAGCCGTTGGGTTTTTAATAAATGGATGTCCAGGCGGAAGTTGATTGTTGGTTTCTGTTTCCATGGTAAATTGTATTTTGGGGTGTAGGCTGTTGAGATGTGTGAGGAGAGTTGTCCAGTTTTTCTTTCCCGTGTGGCCAAATTACGAAAGTGTCATCTACATATCTAAGCCAGAGTTTGGGTTTTGTATTCGTTGTCTAGAGCATTGGTTTCAAAATGTTCCATGTATAGGTTAGCTATATTGGTGAGAGGGGTGATCCATAGGTGCTCCTTCTTCTATCTGTTTATATCTTTGTCCATTGTGGATGAAGTAGCATGTGTTGGAAAAAGGCAATGGTTGGTCAATCTAGGATGTGCTTAGGGGGTTGTATTTGTTTTGGATAGCTGTCAAGGCTTCTTTAATAGGTACTTGAGTGAAGAGGGATATGACATGAAGCTCACAAGTAGGTCACTGGGTTGTAGGTTTTGTTTCTTTATTGTTTCTATGAAGTGGAAAGAATTTTGTACGCATGTGTGGTGATGGATTCTGTGTGGGGCTGGGAGTTGTTTGGCGAGAGAATTTGGCAAGGTTCTGTAGAGGTGAGCCTATGGAGCTGACTATGGGTCTGAGTGGTGTTCCTTCTTTGTGTATCTTGGGAGGCCATAGAGCTTAGGGCATCTAGATGATTTTTCTCTGGGGATGATTCTTTGTTGGATCTCTTCACTGATGGGTGAGGCTTTTATTTTGGATTTGGTGGTTTTCTCTAGATAGGTGGTGGGGTCTGTGTTTAGAGGTTTTATGGGGTCTTGGAGTAGGTTGGATAGTTTGGATTGGTAGTCAGATGTGTTCATCACGACTGTGGCGTTGCCTTTGTCTGCTGGGAGGATGATTATGTTGTTGTCTTTCCTCAAGTTGCTGAGTGCTTTTGTTCTTCTTTGTGTAAGTTGCTTCTGGGTGGACTGCTGGAGCAGAGGACGTTGGTGACTTCAAGTCTGATTTTATTGGCTGTGTCTGGGTTAATTTTGGCTAGGCTGCAGCTTCAACTCCACATATGATGTTTTCAGTGGGGATGCTTTGGGGGGATACAGCAAAGTTGAATCCTTTGGAATGGACATTGGTTTCTGCCATGGTGAGGGTTCTGTCTGATATGTTGTGTACTGTTTGTTTCATGCATTGTTGTGGGGGGGTTGGGCTTCTGGCGTTTCTCTAGTCTGTGGAGTTTGTTGGTGTGTGTGTCTGTCTTGTGAAAGGTTTCTGTTTCTGGCTCTCCAGAGAGCTAGTTGTTTGGTTGTCCCAGAGTGCTGGATGGATTTTGTTACTGAGTTTGAGGTGGAGGGTGAGTAGGTCCCTGTTGGTTTGGTCTAGTAGGAATCTTTTCCTGTGGAGTTCGTTTCTGATTGAGCTAATGCAGTTCTTTTCAGGATCCTTTCAGTGGCTGAGGTTTTAGTGTGGAATTTGAGTTGGAAGCATGTGGGGATCACGTTTTGTCTCGGCAATTGCGTAGGAATGTGAGGTCACATAAGATGGTGGCTCTTCGCCGAGTTTCTCATAGATCCGGTCAGCTGGAAGGTTTCCTCCCGTAGAGGAGGATATTTGTTTCGTGAGATTTTCACGGTAAAGGTATGTAGGTCTTGGTGTATTCGGTCTTGTCCCGTAAGGTTGGAGTTGAAATACCTTGGCAGCGTTTGACAAATCTCATCCGTCATCTTCAGGCTGGTGTCTTCAGCTTCGTTCTCCTGGGAGAAGTGTGTGATCGTGGCTGTTTTTCCCTTTTAAACTCTAGAGTTGGATGTGTTGTTGCTTTTTGATTGGTTTGTGGAGTTGATGTATGCAGATTGGATGGCTTTTTCCTGAGACGAAAACATATATATATATATATATATATATATATGTATGTATATATATGTGTGTGTGTGTGTGTGTGTATGTATGGTGCAGGTATATATGTATGCATATAGCATGTGTATATTTGTGTTATGTATGTCTTGGGTAGATATATACTATATTTCCCTGAAAATAAGACCTTGTCTTATATATTTTTTGCCCCCCAAAAGGCACCAGGTCTTATTTTCAGGGAATGTCCTCCACTGACTAACCTCACTTGTGTGTCCATTACGCCTCCTTTTTCGCCTCAGAGGCCTTCAGGAACTTCTTCTGTGGCTGGCAAGGCTTTCCTGAAGGCCTCTGCAGGGGATAACAGAGCTCAGGATCGATCCAGAGCTTTGTTATCAGCTACAGAGCCCTCAGGATTTGCCACCTTACCGGCTGCAGAAGAAGAAATGGGCTGGCAAGGCAGGTGTCGGTGTGCAAGGCCTGGCTACAACTGTCCAAAGGTAAGGAGGGCAGCTCCACCCCCCCCCATCCCACCTAGCCCATCCACTCTGGAGTGGGTGGCATCTTAATTAGGGCTTATTTTGGGGGTAGGGCTTATGGCCATGTATGTAAAAAATCAAGCTAGGACTTTCAGGGTAAATCGTAATTTCAGGGAAACGGTATATGTATAGTGCAGGTATATATGTATATGTATATGTATATAGCATGTGTATATTTGTGATATGTATGTCTTGGGTAGATATATACTTCATCTTGAGAGCAGGCAACAGAATTCCATTTTTAATGTGGGCCCTGTGTGCTCGCAGTAAAAAAAAAGACAATAACATTATCTTACCTTAAAAAACTGGACAGCCACTTGTCTGAAATTGTCCAGGGGTTCCTGCTTGGGTGGGGGTTGGACTTGATCAGTGGTCGCCAACCAGGGGCTGAGGGAAAATTTTGGTGATCCGCAGAGAAATGTCACCCTCAAAGCACCCCCCAAAGCAATTAATCCAGGCTGTGCAGGAACACAAGGCTGCGCCGCCCACATAACCCGTGGGAACACAAGGCTTGTGTCGCTTGCATTGTGTCAAAATGTGCACGCTTTCATTTTTTTAAAAAAATTTGGGGAGCTGAATTGGGTCACACCAAGAAATGTTTGCATCAGATGTGCAAACTGCGCAGGGTTTTGAACAGCCATCCTGTTCTGACCCAGCAGAACCAAGAAACAGACTCCTTGTCCTGAAAACCCCTCTTTATTTAGTCACTGTGAATTCATGGCATTCACACACAGAAAAGGGTTAACCTCCCAAGGATTAATTGCAAGAACAGACCTTAGCAGTCCTTGGATAATTGCCAGGCCAAGAGCTTTTAGTCACAAAGCTGTAAATTAAATATCTGGCAAGGAGTCTCTGTGAGGCACCAACTCTGATAAGCAAATCTTCCAAAAGAAAAATGAACTAATTGTCTCCTGCAACCACCTTTTTGCTTCTATTTATTCCCCAGGGAGGGGCCATTCAGTGTCCACGTGTGCCTTTCCTTCTGAGTTGGCCCTGTTTCTTAATTGTTCTCCTCTCCTGACAGCTCTGCACATACACATCTGGAACAGGCTCTAGCTGTTCTTCTTCCCCACTTATCTCCGACTCCGTAGGCAGCTGGGAAATGTCGGGCGGCCCTGGCCCTATCTCTGCTTCCGACACAGAGCATCCATCAGAGCCTTCCCCAGACTCCAGGACTGGCCCAAGTTCCTCCCCAGCCTACTTGCTGTCCGAATGCCGCCAGCTCCACTGGCAGCTGGTGGGCCACAACACATCCCTCTGTTTAAAAGGAAAAAATAAAGACAGCAGAATCCAGTGGCACAGCTACAATATTTTTATTTACATGCTTCCTTAGCGCTTACAATGTTCAAAGCAACCCACAGTAGAACAAAATTAAATACAGAGCAATCTCTATCTGGCTATTAATGCAATTGTTAAACAATTTGGTATCTGAGTTATAGTTATATGGATCTATGGTATCTGGATAAAACACTTGCCTATGGAACATTGAATGAACGCAGAAGTCAGGCAACCAAATCAACATAACAAATCAACTTGCACTGTTGTTTTATACAATTCTTGCAACTTCCCACAGTTCCAAATTGTGCAGACTAACAATGATTTCCAAGCATAACTGGCTACCTTAAAAAAACAGGAGTCTAGATGTTAGCAAGAAAGATCATTTACTTGAAATAGTAAATTGAATTATTTGTGCACATATTTTTACAGCAAAATGTACATTGGATTACATTCATGTGCCTCGAGTTTCGTTTCTCCACATTTTCATTTTTTACATGAGTGTAAGAATAAACTTATAAGAAGCCCATAATTGCTCCCCTGTTATTGGACTAAAAATGCAACCACTATGAAGGAATTACTCCAAATATATTCCTTTTGCTGGTTTCTTCTTCCACTTTCTCCTGAAATCTAGCAATGATGTGAAAAAAGAAATGCTAAGCACCCAACGTTTTTCCATTTTTGGAGAAGGGTCAAAGTAGGGGAATTTATGTCACAGAACAGAGATGTTGCTCAGATTTGGGGGAAATCTTTCAACATTAGGCAATAATATTCTCAAATGTCAGGGTTATGTTTGCTTTGAACATCCAAATCCTAGAATAAAAACACAAGACAGGATTGAATTGAATGAAGGATCAGGTTCCCGTCAATCAAATGTCAACAGATTGGGAGAAAAGTGAATTGACCTCCTTCCTTGCTCACTCACATGAATTATAGATAGTCCTCAAGTTATGACAGTACAGTTAGTCCTTGACTTGTAACAGTTCATTTAGGGATGCTGCAACTGTCATAAATGCGAGACAGTTGCCAACAGTCTGAATTTTGATCCCATGACTGTGGGAATGCTGCAACGGTGGTAAGTATGAAAAATGGTCATGTCACTTTTTTTCCAGTGATGTTGTAACTTTGAATGGTCCTTAAATGAACTGTTGTAAGTTGAGGACTACAAGTAACTTCGGGGGGGGGAGGGTGTCCATTGTAACCTCAAATGGCTGCTAAGCAACCAGTTGTTAAATGAGGACTTCTTGCACACTATTGAATTAATTTATTTTATTCTGCGAAGACACAATGCAGGGCAATTTCTATGCCTATGTGTAGTTACTCATTGTAGTATGGCTGTAGTATTATCATTTATCCTTCTTATCATCTTCTTTACTTCCCTCTTATTCGTGTTATTGTTATTACAATTATCGTTATTCTGTTGCTTTGCATGTACACCAAGAGCTTCTGCACCAGAGACAAATTCCTCATGTGTCTAATCACACTTGGCCAAATAAAGCACAGTATTCCTTGACTTACGACCACAATTGAGCCCAACATTTCTGTTACTAAGTGAGACAGTTTAAGTGAATTTTGCCCCGTTCTACAACCTTTTTTGCCACAACGGTCACAAGTGTGCGTTTTTGAAAGTTTAAAATAGTGCAAGGGAGGTTTGTCAGAGAAGTACCCTCAAGCATTTGACTTCTGGTAAAATGGTGTATTGTGACAGTTATGTGACTTGTGGCAACTGTTTTGTGATCTGTGACATGCTTGCAGAAATCCAGGGATCCCTTGGAACACAATGAGGTTCATGCATGCCAATAATTTATATATATATATATATATATATATATATATATATATATATATATATATATATATATTTGTTTTTCGTGAGATTTTCACGGTAAAGGTATGTAGGTCTTGGTGTATTCGGGTCTTGTCCCGTGTAAGATTCTGTCTGTTTTGTAGCATTTTTTTTGTCTTGATTGGCTGGCAACATTGTGTTTCATGTATTAGGGGCTTTTAGCACGCTTTGGCTCGCTATTGCTTTATTAGGAAGCTAGGTTTCATCTGGGTGGCTGGTTGGTGTGTTTGGGCTGGAGTATGGGGTCTGTTTGTGCCCAGGGTTTTTTCTTGGCTTGTGGTGTGGGATTTTGTTTGTGAGTGCAGGCTTCCAGATAATTGACAGTCTGGTGGAGTCATCTCTTTTATTCATGGTTTCAGGTCATTTTTCAATCTCTATGGCTTCTCTGATAACCCCAGCTACAGAATTATCAGAGAAGCCATAGAGATTGAAAAACGACCTGAAAGCATGCATAAAAGAGATGACTCCACCAGACTGTCAATTATCTGGAAACCTGCACTCACAAACAAAAATCTCCACCACAAGCCAAACAAACATCTGGGCACAAACAGACCCCCCGATACCTCCAGCCCAAACACACCCCAACCAGCCACCCAGATGAAACCTAGCTTCCTAATAAACAATAGCTGGCCATTCAACCGAAGCTGCCGCTAAAAGCCCCCAATACATGAAACACAATGTTGCCAGCCAATCAAGAAAAAAAAAACACAGACAGAAGATATTAGAAACACCAATCAAGCAGAACACAGCAAACTCCAAGTCCAATAAACACAGACCAAGATTCCCAACCAATCAGGATGAAGAAAAAAACATTCTAACAAAGCACGAGGCTGGCACCAAATTTAAAAGAGAAACGGCTGCGAAAGCCTGACATACAGATGAACCCAATACACAAGCCTGATGATGGCAGATGACATTCTGCCGAAACATCGCTGTAACTTTAAAAGCACAACTATAATGACGTGGGAAAATACCCAAACAAAGCTGAATACCATACATATAAATACCGCAAAAACTTAAGGAAAAAGGAGAGGCCTCTTTTAAGCAAGTGGATTGGCTGCTAATGTAACAGCTTTCAAACGAATAGGATTTGTGTGAGTCCCAAAATTCAAGATGGTGGCTGCGGAAGCAAAGGCCCCGCCCCCTTTTACAGGTGTTGCATAGAAGGGGAGGGGCTTTTATTGGCGCAGCTGCATCCGCCATCTTGGTTCTTCAAACGCCCTCTCTCCCCTTCCTTCCCGGCTGCAAGATGCCCCCCCGAGCATATTTAACGTCCTGAAGGATTTTGAGAATTATTTTTCCTAGGCTTATTTGCTTAGAACTACCCAGGTTGAAGTCTTCAGCAGAAAATAAGATTTCCAAGGCTGAAAGGTGCAGCATTGAAAAGCGCCAATCTCATGAAATTCAGCATTGTCCCAAAATCTGACACAAAACTTTTCATTAAGTGTGTCATAGTTAATATTTGAGGGGCTGCCACAAGAGAAGAGGGGGTCAACCTTTTCTCCAAATCCCCTGAAGGCAGGACTGGAAGCAACGCATGGAAACTCATCAAGGAGAGAAGCTACCTGGAACTTAGGAGATATTTCCTGACAGAAAAATTAATCAGTCGGAAAGCTTGCCTCTAGAAGTTGTGGGTGCTTCATCACTGGAGGTGTTTAAATAAAAGACTGGACAACCATTTGTCTGAAATGGTGTAAGGTTTCCTGCTTGAGCAGGGGGTTGGACTAGAAGACCTCCAAGGTCCCTTCCAACTGTTATGAGATGCACTAAAAATAGACCCCATCTGCAGATTCTCTAACTTGATTTTGGAGCCTCTGATAATCCACACAGTTTATTAAAGAGCCGTGGTTTGCTACGTCGAAATGCTTCAGAGTAAATTTCCCCTTTCTGGGTTTAATCCACATCCTATTTCCCTTATCCTTTCTTGTTTTCTAGGAGGACTCAAGGCCTCCGGATATAGATCTCACCGCTTTCGTCTTCCAGAATCTCCTCAATCCGGCTTCGCTGAAAAAACAGAGAAAGGGGAAAAAGAAAGAAGTTCAGGAAAGGAATGTTTAAGAAAGCAGCTGCCCCAAATATATACAGTCAGTCCCTGACTTAGGACCACAATTGAGCTGAAAATATCCCTCACTGAGCTAGGAAGGCACCAAAGCTCCCCATAATTAGATAGAAGAAAATCCCTGCTAGGTTTGATTTATTTTTATTTTATTTTATTTTATTTTATTTTTTGTTTTATTTTATTTTATTTTATTTTTGTTTTGTTTTTGTTTTGTTTTATTTATTTTATTTATTTTTATTTTATTTTATTTTATTTTTGTTTTATTTTTGTTTTATTTTATTTTATTTTTTATTATTTTATTATTTTATTTTATTTTATTTTATTTTATTTTATTTTATTTTATTTTATTTTATTTTATTTTATATTTTATTTAAAAAGACCTTTTTAGTTCTCTGGCCAAGTCATCCAGCATTTTAAAGCCCATTTCCGTATACAGGTAGTCCCTGACATACGACCACCACTGAACCCCAAAATCTCTGTTGCTAAGTGAGGCAGTTGCGAAGTGAGTTTTGTACCATTTTATGACCTTTCTTGCCGCTGTTGTTAAGGGAATCACTGCTGCTGTTAAAGTTAGTAACACGGTTGTCCATGACTTTGCGTATCCAAGGCTCAACTATCTCCAACACTCTCTCTTTAGATACTGAACTGAATAGACGTATTGGTAAAGCGGCCACCACATTTTCCAGACTTAACAGATAACAGATAATCAGAGTTGAAAGGGACCTTATAGGTCATCTAGTCCAGGGGTCACCAACCTTTTGGACCTCAGGGACCACCAAACTCATAATTTTAGATCCCAGGGACCACTAACTGGTTCTGTGGGCATGGCCTAATTTGTGGGTGTGGCTTGGTGGTCATGTGATTGGCTGGGCATGGCTTGTATGCAAATATTATAAATATTTATATATATATTGAATTTTTTTTATTAAAAAAGAGCAACTTTTACCCAAAATCAGGCAAAGCAGACAGGCAGATTGAGTTGCTCACAGAATCATTCAGTGATCTATCTATCTGTCATCGGCTAGCTCAGTCACTCAAATTTGCTTGCTGTGAGTCTGCAATGAATAATAGAACCTTCAGTCCTAAGGGAGGTTCGGCTGTGCTTAAAAGCAGAGCCGAAGATCTAAAGACTAGCTAGAAAGCAAGAAATCCAACCATTTCTTGCTTCCTAGCTAATCTAAATCTCCCAGCACAGCAGAACAGATGATGGTTGGAAAAAGGAAAAATAGCAATTTAGCAGGCAAGTTTGCCAGGTAAGGAGTGAGTGGGCAGGGAGGGTTCCCACGGCCATGTGGGCTGCGCAGCCTTGTGTTTCTGTGCAGCCTGGATTAATTGCTTTGGGGGCCTCTGGGGGTGAGATTTCTCTGCGGCCCACCAAAATTTTCTCATGGCACACCAGTGGGTCGTGGCCCACCAGTTGGCGACCGCTGATCCTGCCGCCCAAGCGGGAGATCCTACACCATTTCTGACAGGTGGGAGTCCAATCTCTTCTTGAAAGCCTCAAGTGAAGATCCCACAACTTCTGAGGGCAACTTCTGTTCCATTGGTTGATTGTTCTCACTGTCAGGAAATTTCTCCTTATTTCAAAGTTGAATCTCTCCTTGTTCAGTTTCCATCCATTATTCCTTGTCTGGACTTCAGGTGCTTTGGAAAATAGCTTGACCCCTTCCTCTCTGTGGCAGCCCCTCAAATATTGAAGACTGCTATCCTGTCTTACAAAGAGAGTAATAGCTTAATAAGAAGCTAACAGAACATACAAAGATTCGGGTCTATAGAGCCTGTGTCTTGAGCACACTCTTGTACTGCAGCGACTCTTGGACCTTTACACAGAACAGGAGAGAAAGCTGAACACCTTTCATATGCGTTGTCTCCAATGTATTCTTGGCATCACCTGGCATGGCTTGGCATGGCTAGTCTAGTGAAAAAAAGGACCAGGGAGACAGGATGGCATCTTCCAATATCTGAGGGGCTGCCACAGAGAGGAGGGGGGTCAACCTGTTTTCTAAAGCACCTGTAGGCCAGACAAGGAACAATAGATGGAAACTGAACAAGGACAGATTCAACCTGGAAATCAGGAGAAATTTCCTGACAGTGAGAACAATCAACCAATGGAACAGCGGACGTTGTGGGAGCTTCATCACTTGAGACTTTCAAGAAGAGATTGGACTGCCACTTATCAGAAGTGGTGTAGGGTCTTGGGCTTGGGTCGGGGGGTTGGACTAGATGATCTACAAGGTCCCTTCCAACCCTGATGATCTGTTATCTGGCATGACAGAGTTCCAAATAGTGCAGTCCTGGAACGTGCTGGAATTTCTAGCAGGTGTATCCTATCGGAACAGTGATATCTACTTGGGCACGTTGTGATGATGGCCAATGGTTGGATTCCAAAAGACCTCCTGTGGGAGAATTAGTGCAGGGAACGCGCCCAAGAGAAAGACCACAGCTGGGATATAAGGATATCTGCAAGAGGGATCTAAAGGCCTTGGGAGAGAAGCATCAACAGCTGGGAAACCTTGACCTCTGATCGTTGAGCTTGGAGGCTAAAGACACAGCATGGCCTTCTCCAGTGGTGGGATTCAATTTTTTTTTACTACCGGTTCTGTGGGCATGGCTTGGTGGGCATGGCCATGGGACTGGGTGGGCATGCCATTTTGTTTTTTGCAGCACCCCCCCCCCTGTTTTTGGGGCCTTCTGGGCCTCAGGCAAGCCTCCTGGGGGGGGGGGTTTGCTCCCAGGAAGCTTCCCTGGGGCCCAGGGAGGCAAAAAGAGCCTTCGTGGTGCAGGCTGTTAAACGCCTAACACTTAGTTCCAGATGCCTGCAATTAGTGCAGGCTCGAATCCCACCAGGCTCAAGGTTGACTCAGCCTTCCATCCTCTCGGGGTAGGTAAATTGAGGACCCAAGATTGTTGGGGGCAATAAGCTGACTTTGTAAAAATGCCACTTAGTAATAAGCAGGCATATACAATGGAATGAAGGCTATTGCTGAGCGCATTGGGTTGTATCCCAAAAATTGTAAGCCGCCCTGAGTCTCTGGAGAAGGGCGGCATATAGATGTAATTTTTTAAAAAATGGAGTGCGGCGGTGGGGGTGGTGGGTGGGGGAGCTGCACCCCTCCCCTCCATTTTTTGCCTTCCTGGGCCTCAGGGAAGCCTCCTGGGCAAAGCAGTAAGTAAGCAAGGGGAATCCCGGCACAGCTGATTGTAGGAACAGCTGATTGTTGGGAGGGGCAAAAAAAGAAAGAAATACCTTAAGGAGTGACTGGGCGGGGCAAGCGTCAGGTGGGTGGGGTGAGTGAGCATTGGGTGGGCGGGGCAAGTGACAACCAGTGACCAGGTTGGGGCGTGGCCAGCCAGAAGTTGCTACTGGTTCAGCGACCCGTGCTGTATCCTTGCTACCAGTTCTTTGAACTGGTGTGAATCGACTGAATACCACCACTGGCCTTCTCCAATTTGAAGAGACACTCATGTGGCAGGCTGAGGCAAAGAGGCAGTCCTGGAACCAGTGAAATCCAGGGGCTGGACAGGAGACAGACTGTATCTGTCCTCAGTGCGGAAGGGATGGCCACTCTAGAATTGGCCTTTTTAGCCACACCAGATGCTGGTTTAGGACCTCTCTTCAGAGCACGATTCCATAGTCTCTTGAGACTGAAGGATGCCAGTGGAAAGTTAAGGGAAGCTGGCTTCTGCATTGACTTGGTTTGTCAATGCCATGAAAAATAAACACAAACACGCATCCTTCACCCTCCACACATTGAACCAACACCGCACCAACACTGCACTATACAGTAGAATTCAAAAGAGCTACTGCCCTGGGATAGAAGCTGTTTTTCAGCCTATTTGTCCTTGTTTTTATTATTCTAGTAGTAGTAGTAGTAGTAGTAGTAGTAGTAGTAGTAGTTCAAAAAAGGGTGCCCAGGATGAGATGGATCTTTGAGAACGTTTTGAACTTTCTTAAGGCAGCAGGAGCTATAAAGCTCTTCCAAAGAGGGCAGAAGGCAACCAATGATCCTCTGAGGGACAATGATGTTCACCCTCTGGAGTGCTGTCCTATCTGCCCCTGTGCAACTGGCAAACCATACAGAGGTGCAGGAAGTTAAGATACTCTCTGTGGTGCAGCGGTAGAAGGTCACCAGCAGTTTTTCATTCAGTTGTTGTTTTCTGAGAAGTCTCAGGTAGTATAATCTCTGCCGAGTCCTTTTGACCAGGGCTGCAATGTGAGCACCCCAGGTCAGGTCCTCTTTTAGGGTAACACCCAGAAACTTAAAACTGGCCACTTGCTCCCCTCGGTCTCCATTGATAAGCAAGGGCTGGATGTCTGATCTGTTCCTTCTACAATCCACTATAAGCTCCTTGGTCTTATTGGTGTATCCAATTATTCTTGTACCAATTCCATATTTTGGTCCATTATTTTTGGGCATCCGGGCATGACTGCCACATATGATAGAAGGTACCTTGGTTCTGTTTGTATTTCCAGCAGATTCATGTTAGGGTACATACCCCATTCCTAAGAGGTCCTTAAAGAGGGCGCGCATAAGTGCACCAGCGTGCCTACCATCCCTGTCTTACAGTACCCATTTATCTGTAATTACTTCCTTTTTTTTTTTTAATTACATTTATATGCCCTTCTCTGAAGACTCAGGGTGGCTTACAATTTTTGGGATACAACCCAATGCGCTCAGCAATAGCCTTCATTCCATTGTATATGCCTGCTTATTACTAAGCGGCATTTTTTACAAAGTCAGCTTATTGCCCTCAACAATCTTGGGTCCTCCATTTACCTACCCCGAGAGGATGGAAGGCTGAGTCAACCTTGAGCCTGGTGGGATTCAAGCCTGCACTAATTGCAGGCAGCCGGAACTTAAGTGCTAGGCATTTAACAGCTGCACCACCAAGGCTCTTGTTTATGTTCATACCTATACTTGTTATCTTGTAGATGTTTGACAAACAAACAAATAAATAAATAAGTTTCTGTGGCTAAACATTTACCTGAATGGTGTCCATGCAGTCAGACAATTTGGCAATGTTTCTCCTGGGTGGGAGAAAGACTTCCAACCTCACTGCACCTTTTGCATTCCTCTGGAAGGAGATCAGGAAGTTGATCTCTTGCGCCTGGAGCCAAAAGAAACAAAGGTGAACTGCGGTGAGAGACGTTGGCGCATTACAGGTAAGTGCATTACAGGTTAAGTCCTTGACTTTATGACCAGTCGAGTGAGCCCCCAATTTTTGGGGGGGTTGCTAAGTGAAAGTGTTGTTAAGTTGAGGTTTGCCCCCATTTTTACAACCTTGCTTGCCATGGTTGTTAAATGAATCATTGCGGTTGTTAAGCTTGTAACCCAACTGTTAAGCAAAATCTGGCTTCCCCAGAGGCTTTGCTGGTCAGAAGGTCACAAAAGAGGATCACGTGACCCTGGGACGCATCAACCATCATAAATATGAGCCAGTTCAGAGCCAAGCATCCAAATTTTGATCATGTAACCAAAGGGGATGCTATGATGGTCAGGCGAAAAATGGTCATAAGTCACCTTTTTCACTGGCATTGTAACTTTGAATGGTCACTAAACGAACTGTTGTAAGCCGAGGAGTCCCTGTACAGGTGACATTGACCATTACAGCAGCACTTGTCTTACTCTCAATTCGTTTAGTGACCGTTCAAACTTACAAACCACCCTGAAAAGTGATTTACAACTAATCCTCATGTCATTGGAAGCTTTCAAGAAGAGATTGGGTTACCATTTGTCAGAAATGCTTGGCTGGGGGGGGGCGGTTGGACTAGATGACCTACAAGGTCCCTTCCAACTCTGTTACTCTGTAATCTGCTGACAACTGTTGTAGCATCCCCAGAATCACAGGATGATTTTACGGCCACTTGGACAAGAAGCAACAGATGGAAACTAATCAAGGAGAGAGCAACCTACAACAAAGGAGGGATTTCCTGACAGTTGAGAACAATTCATCAGTGGAATGTCTTCCTTCCAGAAGCTGTGGATGCTTCATTACTGGAGGTTTTTAAGGAGACATTGGACAACCATTTATCTGAAATGGTATAAAGGTCTCCTGCCTGAGCAGGGGGTTGGACTAGAAGACCTCCAAGGTCCCTTCCAATTCTGCTTTCTGTTATTCTGTTATTGTGTTCTCCAAAGCACCTGGAGGCAGGGGAAGAAGCAATGGATGGAAACTATTCAAGGAGAGAAGCAACTTAGAACTAAGGAGAAAGTTCCTGACAGTGAGGACAATTAATTGATGGAAGAACTTGCCTTCAGACCTTGTGGGTGCTCCATCATTGGAGGTATTCATTCATGCATTCACTCATTCACTCACTCACTCATTCACTCACTCATTCATTCATTCACTCATTAACTCACTCATTCATTCACTCACTCATTCATTCACTCATTCATTCATTCACTCACTCATTCACTCACTCTCTCACTCCATTCATTCATTCATTCACTCACTCATTCACTCACTCACTCATTCATTCATTCACTCATTCACTCATTCATTCATTCATTCATTCACTCATTCACTCACTCTCACTCCATTCATTCATTCATTCACTCACTCACTCATTCACTCATTCACTCATTCACTCACTCACTCACTCACTCACTCATTCACCCACCCACCCACCCACCCACCCATCCATCCATCCATCCATTTGTTTGAGACCCTATCTGACCCTAGGATAACTCTGGGCGGCTAACAGTTATGCGTACTGTTAAAACATAAAAAGTTAAAATCAAACCTTAAAACCAAAGTCCCATGGGGAGGGTGGGGGCAGAGTGTGTGTGTGTGTGTGGGGGGGGGAAGATGAGATCTGTTATTACTCGATCAACCCCCTCCATTGTGTTGTTCACCCACTTGGACACTAAGCTGACTGGCAAAACCAGGCCTTTAGGCTCTTACAAAAAGATAGGAAGGTTGGGGCCAACTTCACATTGACCTCCTCTCCCTTCCCCTCCCCTCCCCCCAAACTGGAATAATCAGGCTGATGGGACCTGCAGCATGCCTCCTCTGCCACCATGAATGGTAGGGGCCAATCCCCGTGGGGTGAGACCAGCAAGAAGACCAGCAACCAATGAGATTTAAGGAGAGATTGGGCAGCCATTTGTCTGAAATGGAATAGGATCTCCCGATTGGGCAGGGATTGGACTAGAATAGAGTGTTGTGGACTGTTGGCCATCAGCCCCTCCAGCAGCCGAATCACAGAAGGAGGAGGAGGAGGAGGCATGAGAGTTGGGGTCAACATCAAGGCAACCTGAGGAGGGGGAAGAGGGAATGGAGCTGTCAGAGAGAGAGAGAGAGAGAAAGAGAGGCAGAGACAGAGAGACAGAGAGAGAGACAGAGAGAGAAACAGAGAGAAGGAGACAGAGCCTGGGCTGTCGGTCAGCCCTCAGATGGAGAGTCAATAGCCCCCAGGTCTGGAGGTGGCTGATGAGGAAGAGGAAGAACAGCTGAGTCCAGTGCCTGATGTGTGGATGCTCAAAAGGCAGAGGAGAGGAGAGCATTGGAAATCTATGGGCCGATCCTTGGGAAGGAAGAGCCACCGCTGCTAGCAAAGCCCCACCCTAGCTCTGGGGATAAAAGGCAGGGGGTGGAGATGAATAGATGTGGCACACAACTATTCATCTCCCTGCTGGACGGACTTGTTAGCCTACAAGAGAAACTTTTTGCCAGGGCTGCCGCAGGGATGGGATTCAACTGGCGTAACAACCGGTTTGGTGAGTTGCATATTTTGCGCATGTGCACAGCGTTTGCTACTGACCTTCTCCACCAACCTCTGTGTGTTAAACAGCTGACGCACGACAGTCTGCGGTGTAGCGCGAATCAGCTGAGCTTGAAAACCAGGATATAAAGCACAGAATAGAGCTGGGGTGGGCAGGCCCAACAGCTGATCGTTGGAGCTAACTGAACCAGACTGAACCAGTAGAATCCCGTCCCTGGGCTGGCAGCATTCCTATTAAAGGAATCTTTTGAGTTCATGTTAGAGGGTTTGTCGTGTTTGAGGAGCTAGGTCAGAAGATAGAATTCCCCAATCTTTCGGGCTTTGCAGACTGGCAGGGATGCGGGGTGGGGAGGGGGATAATTCCACGCAAGCGACCAGAAACTGGGTGCATGTGCAAAAACTTCACTCGCGCAAGGGGGGATGTGCTCACCAACGTTCACCCGCCACTTCTGCAGCCCTGTTCAGAACAGCTCACGGCCCAGTTCATGGGCCCCCGGCCCCGGGGTTGGACTGGAAGACCTCCGAGGTCCCTTCCGACTCTCTTACTTGCTTATTCTAAGCAGAAACCCCAAGGCCACTCACTCTCAAATGCTGGTACTGGAGCCTTGAGTTCCGGAGGCGGTTCCGCGCTTCGGAAGCCTTGAGGACCCCAATCAGGTTTTTATCTTCCACTTCCCTTTGCTGATGGTCTAGGGCTTTCCTCTCTTTCATAAGAGCCGCGGCCAGCATCGTTTTCACGTCCGGCTTGGTGGGGTCGGCAAAGGCCAAATAGCGCGCTTTCTGCTCGGGGGTCATCTTGCTCGCATCGCAGGAAGGCAACGATTTCCGGAACCGTTGGACCGGCTTGTTCCTCAGGAGAGCTTTAGCGTCGGTCATGATGGCTCGCTTCTCAGCGGGGTGCTGAGGGGGGGGATAAAATTCAAGGAGGTTTTAAGCCACGGAGTCAGTGATGGGATTCAATTGTTTTTACTACCAGTTCTGTGGGCGTGGCTTGGTGGGCATGGCTTGGTGGGCATGGCGTGGCTTGGTGAGTGTGGCTTGGTGGGCGTGGCAGCGGAAGGATACTGAAAATATCTATTCCCTCCTCACCCCACTAACCTACTTTCCAGCTCCGTTCTCCTGTGTGTCAACTCATAAAACATCCCTATGCCTCTTTTAGGAGTTGCCATGAAAAAAATGTGGGGGTGAGGAAGGAAATCTGGAAGAGCAGTGCAGCAGTTTGGAAGCAAAAGTACATTCCAAGTCTTATCTTTAAAAGATGATAACTAAAATACCAGAGCTTTTGCCCGTGAATATATTTAATTGGAGAATGTGAATGATGACACCCAGCCCGTGAAGGTGCTCAATTGGAGAATCTGGTTTAGGAGACACCCAGTGGGGGAAACAGGGTCACAGGGGACTGTAAATGACGTATGCAAGAGTTGGCTTCATACAGGGCAGGGCCAGTATGTCGCCTCTAATGAATCCTGTGAAGTTTTTTGAAGTTTGGCTCAAGAATCATGATTTAATTAGGGCGATTGCTGGAATCCTGACACTGTGCAGGGCAAGCAAAAAAGATGCAGCCGATCATCTGGGACTCGGGAGGCAGGCCCAGTCAAAGGTGGTATTTGCTGGTTCTCTGAACTACTCAAAGTTTCCCGCTACCGGTTCTCCAGAACTGATCAGAACCTGCTGATTACCACCTCTGTATGGAGTGAAACACATTATCTCAGGTAAGTGTGGTGGCCCGTCAGCTGCCAGTAGAGCTAGCAGCAGAGTCAGATGAGGAGAAGAGGGGGAGCCTGTGCCGGCTTCGGGGGCCTTTGGAAGGCTCTGATGAGGAAGCAGAATTAGAGGCACAGGCAGAGCCGAGGCCTTCCATCCTCTCCCCCAGGTGGAAAGGCAGCTGTCTTCAGGGCCTAAGCTGAGTAAGGGGAAGGAACAGATGGGGCCCACCCCAGATGCATGTATACGGTAGAGAGGAGAGGAGAGCAATGGAAGGCAATAAGCTGGATCTCAGGGAAAAGAGGTCGTAGACCAGGGGTGTCAAACTCGATTTTATTGTAGGCCGCATCAGGGTTGTGTTTGACCTGGGGGGGCGTGGCCAGGGGTCATGGCCAGCTCAACATCACTGCTGTTGGGGGCACCTTTGGTGGCCCGAGTGCTCTGACAGCAAAAACGGCCTCCTGCAACCCACTGCCAGAAAAAACTGCCTGCCTGCCTGCCTGCCTGCCTGCCTGCCTGCCTGCCTGCCTGCCTGCCTGCCTGCCTGCCTATCTGTCTGTCTGTCTGTCTGTCTGTCTGTCTGTCTGTCTATCTATCTATCTATCTATCTATCTATCTATCTATCTATCTATCCATCCGTCTGTGTCTGTCTGTCTATTAAATTTATTTGCCACCCATCTTGTTTCAAAGTGATTGTGGATGGCTTACAGCATAAAAACATTAAAATCATCAAAGAATTATTCCTAGCCCCAAAAAGTGACAGCTTTCAACTGTTGTGATCCTAAATCTGACTGCAAAAGTCAAAACATTGCAGGGAGCCCCAATGTTTGCAACACAGATATTATTGCCCCCAACAATCTGCTCTTTTGCATGGGGAATTTTTAAGTGGGCATGTAAACCCAAAAGCCCAAAGGGAGAGCGGAGCACCGTTTTCATGACTTCTGCTAAAGTTTCACAAGGGCTAAAATGGAAATGACTGAAATTATCCCATCATTTAGTTCAAACCAACTCTCTGCAAACTGTTTAATTATTGTGAAATCATTTGGTTGTTGGTTTTATTTTTATTTTTTGCTCTGCAGGAAACAACTGAGATTGCCAGTGGTTTAATGGCAGTGTCGTAATGGCCCCGTAATTGCATCTTTATACTCTATTTTAATTGCTTTTTAGTATTTTTGCTTGCTTGTTTGTTTCTCAGCTGTCCAGACAAAGCTGAAGAAAAGGGTGAGGAAGATGGGAGGAAGGGATGAGGGAAGAAGGGAAGGAAGGAGAGAAGGAAGGATGGAGGGAGGGAGGGAGGGAAAAAAGAAGGGAGGAGAATGGAAAGAAGGGAGGGAGGGAGGTAGAAAAGGAGGAGGCAAAGAGAGAAATGGGAAGAAGAAAGGAGAGATTGGACAGAGGGAGGAAGTGAAAAAGGAAGGAAGGAGAAATGGGAAGAAGGGAGGGTGGAAGGAGGCTTAGAGAGATGGGAAGGAAGAAGGAATAACAGAGTAACAGATAACCAGGGTTGGAAGGGACCTTATAGGTCATCTAGCCCAACCCCAAG